>CM038217.1:202569808-203032020 GCA_021442155.1 Cymbidium sinense
CTTTGAACCCTCACAAACTAACATGGTCTGTGATAAATAAATTAAACAAGAAAACAAATTAATTCGCTTATGGATTAAGAATTGAAGCCCCCAAATGACCCCTTTTCCCAAGCAGGCATCCTATCTTTTGGACAATGTCAGCAGAACTCCTATAAAAATTTCCTGACTACTTGAGTTGAGATAAATCCCCAGGTCGGTACTTACTCTGTAATCGCCCTTAGGTTGGGTTCAATCTATTTTTCCATGAGCAGGTTACCTCAACAGTCATTCTTCTTTGGAAGATGTAAGACTATGATGCATTCTTCCTACCATGATTATTGCAAATCGACAAGCAGCCCTCGGTCGGGTTTGATTTGTTGCCCAAAGTCATCGATCACCCCAGTGGTATTCAGTGGTGGAAGATGTGAGCCCCTGAGCTTTCTTTCCTCGAATTGATAATTGCAAACCAAAAGGCACTCTTTTGGTCAGATAGTTCTCCCATCAGTCGGGAATCTATTCCCTTTGGTTCAGTAAATCTGAGATAAGTCTAGCTTGATATGAGCTCGTTCTCAGTGTGATCCATCACAAACCAACAAAACCCATCAGAATAAACAAATCTAAAAAAATGAAATTAATCTTGGCTATCTTTGAGCTGATCTAAGTCCCTCAATGACATTCACTCAATAGTCAGCCTTAAGTTGGGTTCAATCTGTTGTCTTGCCAATAGATTACCCCAGCAACTGATCTCTACTCTGGAGGATGTCAGTTTACTACACTTTCTTCCTAATATAGCTGTGGTATACCGAAAGGCATCCCTTTGGTTGTCTAGTCCTACTATATATTTGGTAGACTACCCCTTTGAATTGGTAGATCTAAGTTAGGTCTAGGCCTCCATGGCTCCTACTCAGTACGATCCATCACAAACCAATAAGGTCCATCTCAAAATCTAAATCTAAAAATTGAAACAAATTTAACCCTCTTCCCTAGTGGAAGTTTCTCCTCAGTGAGACCAAAATCAAATCAAACCTCTCATCCCCTTGTAGATGACTTGAACCTACTTCTAGTGGAAGGTTCACACTCTATCCCTTAGTGGATTCTTCCCCCTCTCTTATATCTTGGATATAAGTAGAGTCACATTGTATTAAGTTATGTATTCTTTTTATGTCTTGGGTTAGGGATAGATTATTTTCGTTAGTACTCTTTCAGAGTTGTTGATCATTTCGGTCAACACCAATGCATGCTGTGTTCTTTATCAGTCACACCACACCTATTGGGCGCCCATTATTGACCTCATTTTTAGAATGAGCTCTCAACAAGGTCCATCTCAAACCTACTCAGTACGATCCATCACAAACCAACAAGGTCCATCTCAAAATCTAAATCTAAAAATTGAAACAAATTCAACCCTCTTCCCTAGTGGAAGTTTCTCCTCAGTGAGACCAAAATCAAATCAAACCTCTCATCCCCTTGTAGATGACTTGAACCTACTTCCCTAGTGGACGGTTCACACTCTATCCCTTAGTGGATTCTTCCCCCTCTCTTATATCTTGGATATAAGTAGAGTCACATTGTATTAAGATGTATTCTTTTATGTCTTGGGTTGGGATAGATTTCTTACTTGTGATCTTTTGGAGTTGTTGATCGTTTTGGTCAACACTAATACATGCAGTGTTCTTTATCAGTCATACCACACCTATTGGGCGCCCATTGTTGACCTCATTTTTAGAATGAGCTCTCAACCCCTCCATCCAAAAAATAGGACTTCTCTTAGACTTTAAGAGTTTCTTAGTCTTAAGACACATCTAGTGATTAGGTGGACACTCAACCTAGCCCTAGAGACATAGAAGAGTTAGCCATAAGAATAGGACATGCCTTAGGGGTGATAGGAAACTTTACCTACCCTTAGCTTGAACCACTCCTCACCTTCCTTCCTTCAAGTCAAACTCCAAATCAATATTATTTGATTTTTTCCAAACTTAAATCAATGCAACATGATTGAAATCCTTGATTGAATTCCAAATTGAAATTCCAAGTCAAAATCTTTCCTAAGTCCCTAATCCTCTCTTAAGGACTTAGCTAAAATCATCTTCAAATCAATTCAAACTCATGGAATTTTCTCATAATTTATTTATATTCTCATTTATATTCACATATATAAATGAAATATAAATACAAATCAATCAAATCAAATCCAAAAATTAAATTCCAAATTTAAAATCCTTCTTAAGTCCTTAATTTCCTTCTTAAGGACTTAGCCTAAATCATGGTCAAATCAATTCAAATTCATGAAATTTTCTCATAACTCATTTATATTCTCATTTATATTCACATATATAAATGAAATATAAATTCAAATCAATCAAATTAAATTTAAAATTCAAGCTCCAAAAATTCCAAATCTTTCCTAAGTCCCATAACCTTCTCTTAAGGACTTAGCTTAGATCATGATCAAATCACTTCAAATACTTGAAATTTTTTCATAACCCATTTATATTCTCATTTATATTCACATATATAAATGAAATATAAATTCAAACAATCAAAACCACTTCCAAAATTCAAACTCAAATCCATTCAAAATCCAACCTAAGCCTTTCAAGTCAAAATCTTGAACTTAGCCAAATCAACTTCAAATCAAGCCAAACTCTTGATTTTCCTTCATGATTCAATCAATCTTACAATCATGAATCCAAATATAAATACAAACTTCAATCACTAAATCAAAACTCAATTCAAAAATCAAACCCCAAATCCATTCATGTTCTTCCTTTGAATATGAAATTGTCAAATGAATCAAAACCCATTTGACTTCAAACCACTTGCAAATGGATTTATATTTCAATCATAAGTCCATATAAGTTCAATCAAACTCAAATCAAGCTTTGACAAAGCCATTTAACCCACTTAGGCTCACTTGACCCAAAGTGACCTAAAGTACCGTTTATGAGCCAAATTCTAATCCTAACCAAATTGGATTGAATCAAACTCACCTATACCTCTCTCATCATGATCAACAATCATCATGAGATGATCAATCACCCAAATTGGTCAAACCAAGTCAAACCTAAGGGTTGACCAAGTCAACACTTAGCCAAAATGAAACCTAGCATATCCAAAATCCACCATATGCCAAATTGATTGAAACCATTGATCTAAGTTCATTCACGAACTATGTTTTAACTTGACCAAGTCAACATTGAGCCTAACCTAGCCCAATTGGCCACTTGACCCAAGTTGACCCAACTTGACCTAAAAAGTCAAAATGTGTCAAAACTTGATCTAAGCCAAATTGATTGAAACCAATGGGTCAAGTTCATTCCAAATCACTTGTTGAACTTGACCAAAGCCTCAATTGGCCAACTAGACCTAACTAGCCCAATTGACCTTGAACCCAACTTGACCTAAAGGGTCATGTTGAGCCAAATTCAAACTTAACCAAAATTGATTGGAAACAAAGATACCAATCCACTTCATATGACTAACCAAACCTAAACCTATCCATGACCTAGCTCAAATAGGTCAAATGGGTCAAATTGGTCAACTTGACCCATTTGACCTAAATGAAGTCATATGAACCAAATTCAAACCTAAACCAAATTGAATCAAACCAAAGCCACCAAAACATTTCAAATGGTCATATGAACTTGACCCAACCTTGGTTTGACCCAATTTGACCAATTGGTCAACTTGCCCAAGTTGACCCATTTTGACCTAAATGGGTCAACATGAGCCAAACCATATCAAATGAACTCCAAATCCAATGAAACTTGGCCAAACCTATTTTCTCGACATACCCAACATATTCAAATTCAAAAATCAACCAAATGACTATTCTACCTCTAGGCCATAGAATAAAGTTTGGTCAAATCCATGGGAAATTTGGTCAAGTCCTCTTCATACCAACTTGATACCTTTCCAATTGATCAAGTAGACCCTATGGAGGGTGGTGCACCCAACCTAATGGGTTTGGGTCAGCCCAACTTGACCCAAGGCTAAAATCGAGCACATGGCTCAAATTGGCCATATGGAAACCCCCCTTCACTCTATTTGAAGCACATGGGAGGTTACCACTCCATTCCTTAGCCCAAACTGACCATGTGCAAGCTTTTAACATATCAAACAACCCAATTCCTAAGGTCAAATTGGATCAAAATGATAAGTTAAGTTTCAGTCATCCGATTGCCATAGGGGGAGATATACTCCCCCTAATTCCACTTAAATTCAACAAAGGCAAATTTGATTGAGTGCTAAAGAGTCAAAGGAACCATTGTTGAGTGATCCTAAACTCTCTAGAAGGAATTGGAATTTGCCATTCTCGATTTTCCTCAAATGAAAACACTGGAGCTCCATTGATTTGCAAATTTTCCCTACACTCCAATCCAAGTCAATTATCTTTGCACACTCCACCAGAGGGACAAGTCAAGCTTGCCCAAGCTCTGTCTCAAGTTCCAAAGGCAAGGGGAGATCTAATTCCATCAAATCAATAAGGGAGCTATGGAGGTGTTGGTCCATAGAGCAATCCACTTAACCTCAAGAGCTAATACTTTCACCATAGCTTCATCTCAACCAGACAAAGCTCCTCTAAGGGAATCAAGTGTCATGATCACCTTCGATGAGGTTAGACATTTTCTGACCACTAAACTCCATGTGTATTGGTCCTTTGAGAAAGAAATGTTAATGGCATGAGATTTCAATCGTTAGATGTGATTGCCATTAAGGTTAGATGGTGTGTGCAAAGTTTCATCCCAATCTGAGCTCAATCGAGCTTGGATTAAAACCTAGAATATGGATAATCCCCATGGATCACAAGCTTTGGTAGGGATAGATCTCTGGCCATCCATCAGTGTATTTTGGATGGACGGTCGAGATTAAGCACATGCTTAGATCTGATTTAATCCCTTTGGAATGACGGCTTTAATCTCAACCGTCCGATCCTTCATCGGACCGCTGAGGCTAAAGCGCGTAGCACAGCTACCACGTGGTGCTATGACAAGATGTTTAAGTGCTCGCTTGTTTCTTGATGCGTGGAAAGCGCGGTTGAGTCACCGCTTGCGTGCCATGCCATGGAGATTAGAGATTTAATTAGGATTTATTTAATTTGTAATTAATCACCTAAACTTAAAAAATTCATATCACTCTAAGGAAAAATTTTAAACATACTAGGAAATTTCCACTGAAAGATAACTCAATCTAGAATATTCTAAAATTGGTTTTAATGGATTTTAAATATTATCTTTCTATGATTTTGGCTTTTATCAAAAATTTTAATTTGCTAATTACTCCTTAATTAATCCATTGATTAATCTCAAACTCCTTGAGCATATTTTGGGGGATGACTTCTACCTCCCTTAATTTTCTTGGGATTTATTGCTAGCTTAATTGCAAAAATTGGTAATTCATTTCCTAATTATCCCTTTTATGTAATTAGGGATAATTAAGGGTTTCATTAGTGTTTTAATCTCTTATTGAAGTTGATTAAGGTTTGATCCAGTGAATAGGAGGTTTAGGAAATAATTATGGGGCATTTTCCTAAGCTATTCCTTAAACCCCCCTTTTCTTTCTTAATCCTCTCTTAATTAAGGGCTAATCTACTAATTACCCTCTTAATTAATTTCTTAAATTCCTAAAACTTTCTAGAACTTAATTAATCTACTTTAAGAAGATTCTTAGGTGTTTAAGAGCCTAATTTTAACTAAAGAAATCAAAACTCAACTCATATGTTGAGGGGTATTTTGAAATTACTTAAGTTAAACCCCTTAGCATAATTAATCATTAATCATGAACCAAATTGCATTAGGCCCCTTTCTTACTAGGTGCATTGCAAGGTTAAATTTCTTGTAAGTTTTTATGTCATCTCATTCGCACATAATTATTTGGTTAACTATGTTAAGGTGGTGTACGTAAGGGTAAATTAACATGTTTAATTTATACCTTAACCTAATCAAAATCTAAAATAAATTTAATCATCTAAAAATTAAACAAAAATTTTAAACATATGTGAGAATGGGTTAGGAATAGCAAACTCAATTCACATTTTCAAAATTAAATCAAATTCAAAATCAAACAAAAATCATACTAAAATAAACTTTGATTTACTTTAAGCTTTCTTATTTCATAAGATTGCCTTTAGGATTTAATTGAAGTGAATGTGTTTACATGCTTTCATTACTTTAGTTCTTTCCCAACATGCTAAATATGTGTCATATGGTTTCATGCATCCATGCTTTTCAAAAATCAAATTTAAAATAAAAATGTTGCCTTTATGTCAAATTGCATGTGTTGGCTAAACTAAGAATATGGGTATCTATTATTACTATTAAATCCAAATTATTTTCAAAATACATGAATCAATTATCAAAATTGAAAGTGTGCTACTTATATCTTATTTATAGGTTTGCATGTGAGTAAAATATAAGGATGTGCTTAGTGTAGGTTTTCCTTCTCTTCTCTTTTAGTATATTTTTGAATAGGATTTGACAAGGTGTATGGTTCCTTTGAAAAGAACCTAACACTTGCCTAATTCCATAACCTATTCATTCATATACTATCACTTAAGAGGGATACCTATGCTTGCACATATAAATTGTATAAACAAAAATAAATATACCAACACCAAATTTTGCATTCTTTCTTTTCCATTCATTTCTTTTGTACACATGCTTGTGTTTAAGGAAAGTGGTATATTAGTCTGGATAGCCCCAAAGTTGTGAGAATTTAAGTAGCCCTAAGTAGGTCTTGTACCTTATACCTCTGGTTAACAATGGCGTCATACTCACTTATGCCTTTCATACATTCATGTATGCATGTGAAAGTTTGATAAGAAACCCCTTTGCTACTTAACGAAAATCATGCTTCATAAAATTTCAAATTCTCTTAAATAAATTGCTTAGCATGCATCATAAAGTGTTTTAAATATTCCCATTTATATGTATAGATACATTTAGGACTCATTCATATGCATGCTATACATGTTGGGAAAGAAAGTGAAGTGATGTGTGTTTTGTGAATTTAGTTCATTTTATTTAATCTTAAAATGTCTTTCTTTTTGAATAGGTTTGTTTAGAGTTCATCTAAACTTAGGATTAATTAAAACACTTAATTAAAACATTCACTAAATAAAACCAAATTATGAATCAACTTTAGAAATTACTTAGGTTTGGGAAGGAAAGAGAAGTTCTCTTCTCTTTCCCTCTCATTATAACTTAGTAATTAATTGTAAGATACACTTAAACCTAATAAAAACATGAAATAAAATAAACCCAAAATAATTAAATCACTTAAATAAAATTCTCCTCTAAGTTGAACATTCTTCACACTTAGAAAATTCTAACTTAAAGCCATAGTTAAGCATACCACACAAACTTCCAAAGCACACACATTAGCTAAGTCACCACTTATTTTAGTTATTGTATGGTTTGATGCTTTTTTTTTCATATATGTTTTAGTCTGGATGTTAGGATGTATGTGCATAGAATGAATGGTAGGGTGATCTCAGTCTAACTATTATCTCTGTAGGGGATTGTGCTTAAGGGACAGTGTAATAAATAAAAATATAAATGCTTTTTCTGTGCAGGTGCTTATACCCCTAAGCATAATCCAATAACCAGGTGGATTTAGTCACCCATGTGTGGGGTGATAAGTCAATATACATGCTTGGGATTTTATGTGTTTGTTTAACTAATCTCTATTTTGCAAGTGTTATTAGATTTACTTTTCCTTTTCATGTAATTTTACAATTAGATTTTGGAATGATTATTATGGGGATTATGTGATTGGTCATAAGATCTCATCTTATGCACCATGTGAAGCCTTTAGGTATCCACCTTCCAACCATCCAAAGAAGGAACCAAAGAAGAAAGAGAAGAAAAGAAGAATGAAGAAATGAAACTTGAAGACCCCATAATAATGAGTTCCTTGCTTAATTGTATGCAATTTATATAATCAGGTTATATAAGGGTAGAGCTACCTACAATTTGTTTTTGTCAGGGTGGTACCATAAAGGCCTCTTATTTTTTTATGATTAGCTTTATAAATTGATTGATGATTTGTTTAACTTATGCATTAAGTGGCATCTTTTTCCTAGTTTATTCCTTGCTTTGTGTATTGTCAGGATGTGGATTAGGCTCTTAGGAAAAAATAAATCTTCTACCAAATTTAACAATTCAAAACTAAAAATAAAGAACTCATAACCTCACATAAAGCTTAGATTAAAATCAAGATAAAAGAATTAGCAACCTCTTAGCTGGATGAGTACTTCTTTTATAACATCATGCACAAATGCATATTATTTTCACTCTTGATTGGAGGGCTTCCACCTTTGCTAGAGAAACTTGGCTTGACCTTTGAGAGCCATGGTGGAAACACACCTCCTCCCTTTTTGCTAATTTTGGCCAATAATCTCATTTCTCATTCTCATGCATTAGGCATATAAATACTATTAGCCTGAGTCAAAATAATTGCCTAAAAATGAAAATAAAAATTAACTCTAAATTGCATTAGATTTAGGTCATTTGAAGCATGTCCTTACATGATCTAGTCTATTTAGGGAGTGAGTTTAAGGACTTAGTCCCTTTATAAATAAATAACAGACTAACTATTCATAAGACTTGCCTACATGAATTTAAAATTATAGGAAGAGTTAGTTGGCGGCCACCCCCAGGTGATTGTAAGTCCAAGCAGTTGGGCGGTTTGTCCTCTCAGTGGGCAAACCAAATACCCTTTGCCTTAGATTTAGTTGTGCTTTTGGCCCTCAAAGCTCCTAGATTTAGGTTTGAGGTTGCTTCCTGGCCATAAGCATAAATCCTCACCTCTTAGGCATTTCCATAATCTTGTGTTGTGGAATCATATGCCTAAATTTCTAATGAAAAATTCAACCAAATAAATTAAATGATTTCAAAATGTAAAGCCCAACCATGGGATATGAGATGCTCACTAGTTTCTAGCATTGCATCTCCTACTTATCTTCCACTGGCTTTGATAATAACTCCCTCTCTTTGATCAATCCCATTTGATCTCCCAAAATAAACTAATCAATTGATAGTCCTACCTACTAAAATCTTTGGAGATAATAATCATTTACCTTAATCGAGAGTATTTCTAAGGATCTCCCTTAATGTAATTAACTATGGGGCTTCAGGAAACTTAACAAACTGATTTAAAATAAACACTTTACTTTCCATGTAAAGTAGAATTTGGTACATATGCAAACCCATTGTCTTGGGAGTCCTTAGGTGATTAAGTCCATTAGGTGGTGATTTTATCTTTCAGATAGTACACCTCTCATCAATGTCATACCCATCACCTTAAGAACATCTCATGGACTATGGCATCCAAAAATAAATATTTATTTTCATTTATCCTCTTTTCCAAAAAAGGGGAAGAGATGAATCAGAATCATAAAATTTTCACCACATATTTTTACACTGTTGGGATGGTTCCTCTCTCATCTTTGGTAAATGATGTTGTCTTCAAATATCGATAGTGGATTTGTACTTTGGTATGTTTCCAAAGCTATCTTTCATTCCATTGGCACTTAGCTTATTTCATTCTTAAGTTGAGTTGGCCAACATTTTTAGGTTTTAGGACCTCACCCTATGTTGGTCTTGAAACCCCCGTTGGGTTCTCCAATGGGTAAAGATAAAAAGATTTAAATAAAATGAAAATATTTAAAGACTTCCTCCTTATCATTTTTATGATAAGGAAAGGTTCATTTTAAAATAATAAAGATAAAATAAATTTTTCATAAAAATCTTGCTTTTCAAAAAGCACTCTTTCAAAAAATGTACATAATAAAATATTTTTCACAAAATTTTCTTAAATCACCATCATTTAACAATTCTCATAATTGTTATATGTAGGAATCTTCAAAAATAAAACTAACAATATTTTCCAAAAGCACAAATGAACATCTTCTTTCAACGCATTTTTATAAAGATTTCATTTTGAAAATAAAATGAACAATCCTCTTTCCAAAAATTAAAATCAAAATTAAAAATAAAATTTACAAAAAGCAGATATGAACCATTCCATTCAATATACCTGCACCTATTGAATGGAAGTTTCATTTTCAAATAAAATTAAATTTTTCAAAAGCACAAATGAATAGATTTCATTTTCAAAATAAAATGAACAATCATCTTTCTAAAAAAAAATCAAAATCAAAATTAAAAATAAAACTTTCAAAAAGCACATATGAACCTTTCCATTCGATATACCCACACCTATTAAATGGAAGTTTCATTTTAAAATAAAATTAAATTTTTCAAAAGCACAAATGAACATCTTCCTTCAATTCATTTTGATGAAGATTTCATTTTCAAAATAGAATGAACAATCATCTTTCCAAAAAATCAAAATCAAAAAATAAAATTTTCAAAAGCACATGAACATCTCCATTCAATATATACTCAAATTTATTGAATAAAGATTTCATTCAAATAAAAATAATTATTTGAAATCATTAAACATATCCCATATATGATTAAGGAATTCTTTCAAAAGCAATAATCACACACAATAAAATTTTCACATTTGCAAAAATAATATGGACTTCCAATATTACATACCCAAATTTGTTGAGTGGAAGTCTTCTTTTCAAAAATCAAAACATAACCATCATATTTTCAAAATTAAAACATTTGGAACATTTAGCATACTCAAATTTGCTAAGTGAAGTCTCCAAATTAAAAAAAAAAAAATTCAAACACATTTGGAACTTCATTTAGCATACTCAAATTTGCTAAGTGAAGTCTCCAAATTCAAAAAAAAAAAATTCAAACACATTTGGAACTTTATTTAGCATACTCAAATTTTCTAACTGAGGTCTCTAAATTCAAAATCAAAAATTTTCAAACACATTTGGAACCTCATTTAGCATACTCAAATTTGCTAAGTGAAGTCTCCAAATTCAAAATAAAAAAATTTTCAAACACATTTAGAACTTCATTTTGCATAATCATATTGGCTAAGTGAAGTCTCCAAATACAAAATCAAAAACTTTTAAACACATTTGGAACTTCATTTTAGCATACTCAAATTTTCTAAGTGAAGTTTCCAAATTCCAAAACTAAAAAAATTTCAAACACATTTTGAACTTCATTTAGCATACTCAAATTTGCTAAGTAAAATCTCCAAATTCAAAATAAAAAATCTTCAAACACATTTGAAACTTCATTTAGCATACTCAAATTTGCTAAGTGAAGTCTCCAAATTCAAAATAAAAAAAATTTTCAAACACATTTGGAACTTCATTTAGCATACTCAAATTTGCTAAGTGAAGTCTCCAAATTCAAAACCAAAAATTTTCAAGCACTTTTTGGAACTTCATTCCTTAGCATACCAAATTTGCTAAAGAGAAGTTTTCATTTTCAAAACCAAACCAAAACACAAAAAATTTTGGACACATCTTTTAGAATTTCATTTAACATAACTCAAATTTCCTAAGTGAAATTTCATTTCAAAAAATTAAGCAGAACTTCATCTTTAGCATACCATATTTGCTAAAGTAAAGTTTCCACTTTCAATCAAAAAACAAATCGAAATAAAAATGAAACACATTAGGATTTCCTTAGCATACCCAAATTTGCTAAGGATCCTACTTTTCCAAAAATCAAAATATCCAAACAAATGAAACACTTTAGGATATTCTTAGCATACTTTGCTAAGAATCCTATTTTCAAAAATAAAACAAACACACTTGGGATTCTTCACTTAGCATACCTAAATTTGCTATGGGAATTCTCAAAATAAACATAATTCACAAAGATAATTATTTTCAAACACTTCACTTAGCATACCCAATTTTCTAAAACACCAAATCAAAAAAAAAAAAATCGATTGACCCTTACTTTAATATACCCAAATTTGTTACAGGAAAGGGTCCTCAAATCAAATCTAAATTCAAACAAACATGAACCTATGGAAGCATCCTTCTAAAAATATTTGAATCCACTTTTCAACACACAAATTTGTTGATGTTGAATTCATATTCAAAATTCCTCTTTTTAATCAAATTTCTAAATCCTCTTTAATCTGTTTGAACCCCACTTAACACTTCCAAGATGTTGGATGTGGGTTCAAATTTTCAATTAAAAAAATCAACAAAAATAGAAATCTAATCCAAGCTCATTTCTTATTGAGATTCTCACCATCAATTACAGTACAACTATAGTTCAGTTTTTCGCCTGGTTGATAAATGGCAAGTAAGTTTGTATTCACTTTCCTCATGGAATGGATTCGGCCTTGTACCAGGACAACTTCCCTCGATTGGATTATACACACCTTATCCATTTTGGTAGGTGGTTTAAGGGAGTGAGGATCACATGAGTGGACACTCCCCTCACAACTATCAGGGATGGTGGCGTAAGCCGGTCACCCGATTGATCTACCTTAGACATTTCCTCATTCAAGAAGGAAAGCAAATGTCCCACTAGCTTCAGAGTGACAACACTACCAGCCTCAGTCAATGCCCCATGGTTTCGTGCTGAGGGCTAACACCTCTCATCGTACTCATGGGTAAGGCTCTGACTCGTGGATTGCCTCCCTACTGGGCTCTTACTCCCATCCCACCTACAACATTGAAGAAAAAAAACCACATGATCAAGCGGTATCACACCAGGATTGCCAAGGAGATGGAGGCACCCGCCCATTCAGCTATTGAGGAGTTTCTTGTTTTGACTTCACCACTAGTTACAACAAACCAATTTCATCTTCTCTCTAGGTCAGACAGAGAAAATGCTAGGATGATTTGTACATCACCTCCACTAGTGGTCTAGCATCATCCACTGGTTACTCAGAGAGGTCATGCCAATCCCATCACTTGCACGTTGGCGAGCTATGACGCTCGTGAGCTGGAGCTCAATTTGCTCTGAGATCCATCATCCCCCAAAGTGTGGGGAAACATATTCATCAGGAGAGGGCTAGAGAGGCCCATACATCTGCTCATATCACCAATAGGGAGAGGCAGAGGTTCAGTCACCAGTCGATAGCTTCAATACTTGTTGATTTTCTAGCTCGACACGTTACCCGCATTGACCATACAGATAGCATCCTACTTACTGGGACTAGTTATCATAGGAGGATAGCTCTTATTAATAAAGAGTCAGTGGTGTCTCCACCACACTACTCTACCCCCCATCCGCCATCACCAGTTCACATCACAGCATCTCCAGTTCCATCAAAGGCCATGAAGGCCATAGGAAGAAGTGTGCCCCGTTGGTGATCCATCTATGGTCGAGGGATCCTACTTCATCTACACCTACTATGGTGAGGTGAAGCTCTCTGCTCGACCTTACCCCAATGGTGGAGGAGTGGCACCTCAAGCATAGTGGTCATCCCTTCACCAACTCCACAAGCCAGACATGGAGATGGTATATTAGAGGTGGAGATACCCAAATGATAAGATGGAACCTCCTAGGAATGTCACTCCTTTTATACCTAGTGATAATCAGGAGTTTGTCTCCTCTAATGAGTATAGTCCTCATAGGATTGACTCTCCAGTAGGGAGATTGGTGCCTCTGGTAAGTGATCACACACCTAAAGATCATTTGTTCCCATTTAGATTGATCATTCTCTCGATGAGATAGTAGTACATTATCTTGTAGAGAAGAAGGAGATTTTGGGATATGATTAATCAGATGAGGAGAAGGTCAGCTTTAATCCTAATGAAGATGACTTGTTGGGAGACTCAGCTACGGTCTGTATGGTAGATACCAGAGGATCTCTCCTCAAGGAGCAGCAGGCCATGGAAGGTGATGAGGTTGATCAAGAAGACATAGCCCAATCAGCCAAACACCTCCAATATCAGTTGAAACAAAAAGATGAATAGATAGATAGGATGTCACAATAACTTGAGGACTTATTAGTAGGAGTTTTAGTACTTTAAAAATAAGCCCCAGTAGTTCATCCTACTACAACATTAGCTGAAGTTAGTGCATGTCTTGGACCCAAGACCTTACCTCTTGAGCAAGGTAGCACTAGCATGTATAGAAGGTAGTGAAAGTACCTCCAAGAAAAAAGACATATGATCCATGGTTGAGCAAAGAAGTGAAGGAAGCATTGCTCAAGGAGGAGGATCATCGCCCAAAGGGTAGACCCTACCCAGAGGAATTTGATTCAATCCAATATCCCAAGGGTTTCGTGCCACCTTCCTTCAAAAGCTTTGATGAAAGTGGAAACCCAAGATATAACACACTTTACAGTTATTGCAATGTGGCAAGGACACTTTGTTATTTGCCTCTTCGTTAGTAGCCTAGCAGGGATTGCTTTCGATTGGTATGTTGAACTGTCCAACGATTCAGTAAAGATATTTTTTGAGTTAGAGCAACTCTTTATCAAGAGGTTTGCTGGAGCTCAATAAAGGGTTACTATAGGTGATCTCATTGTAGCACAACAACACCCAGATAAGTCCCTTGTTGATTATATCTTTGATGGTGTAACCTGAGTATGAAATGCAAGCCCTAGCTATCTGAGCAGCATGCCATTGATATTTTTCTAAAGAATATCCATGGCCTAGTCTCCTTCATGCTTAAGGGCTTCACTATCAAGACATTTGAGAAGCTAATCAACAAGGCAGCTAGTCTACAAGGAGAGGCCAAATAGTTGCCTTTTTAAGACCAATTGCCCAAAGCAAAGCCACGAAATGTATATAAGAAGAAGTAAGGAATAGTGATAGCAGTAGGTAAGGGGAAGCAGCCAACTAGAGATCAGTCTAAGAGACCATGACCTCAGCAGTCTCTACCTCCTTTACCACCACTGAGGTAGCCCTACTAGCCTCCACAGTAGCCTCCATGGCAAGCACCACCTTCTCAGCCATACCACCAACAAGAAGGACACATACCATCACCGTGTATATGGTCCACCTACTCTTTTAGATAAGCTTAACAAACCTTATTCATTTAAGAGGGAGGTAATCAAGAAGATCTTTAAGAATCTCTTAAAGAAGCCTAATTTTTAGCTACCCGAGCCTAGGAGACCGGAGGAAGTAGGCAAAAGTCATGATCCTAATTTTTGCCCCTACCACCGTATGCTAGGCCATGTTTTAGAGGATTGCTTCATATTCAAGGACTGGCTTGAACATAGCTTCAAGATCGATGTTGTAGTTATCCCAAAGGAATATCTTATGGAAAAACCATCTAGTTCCATTAGGGTAATCCTTGGGGATACATGTGATCCTTCTAAAACTAAAGAAGGTTGGGATATTTCTTTATCCAAAACCTCTAAGAAGATCTTTCAAAAGATCAAGAAACTTTTCTTGTAGATGCCTGAGTCAGCTCAAACCTCCAACATCAAGGAAGGTTTGCAAGTTGCCAGTGCCAACTCAAGGAAAGGGGGAGCTCAGCAGTAGCAAGATGTGCCGGATAGCCCATTAGCAACCACCGAAGTCGTCCACCTCCAGCCAAATTTTCCACACTGACTTCCTCTACTTCAACTAGCTCTTCTTCTTTTACTAGTAGAACTCTTGTATCAGCGGATAAGGGCATCAAATCCCTTACCCCACTCACTTTACTTGATTTCTACTTTGTTACCCCAAACAAATCCAAGAAATTGAAGAATAAAGCTAGTTTGAATTACATTTATATCACTTCTGATGGGTTGTCTTCTTCTATTCCCAATGATAACTCTTCAAGTCAAAATAACTATAATAATTTCGATCTTCCTCTTTATGATTTAGAGTTGGACTTTCCTACTCTGAATGCTACAGGTTCACCTCTTGAGATAGACTTTGAATCATACGATTTTGAGAGTCCCATAGGAGAAGCTATAGGTGAGCCTGATGTACAGATAGAACCTTCCATTACCCTACCATTAGAATTCACTGAAGTCAACCTCCATAGTGACAAGATTCTACCTATTAGGGCAGCACCTCAAGATAGAGGGAAACAAGTCATTAGCATAGAGGATCGAGAAGCCCCTCCACAAGATGCTCCACCCTTGGATATGCTTGTGGAGGACCAACCCAAGGTGGACTACAATGTCCTTTCTCATCTAAGAAAGTTTCCATCTAAGCTAAGCATACACGATGCCCTTGTCTTATCTAAAGAGATGAGGGAATCACTAATCAAGGCTCTCATTGATCCTGAGATATGCTTAGCTCAACTGATCGCTATATGTGAGAAAGCACATTACATAAAAGAAGTGCAAGGGATCACCTTCACAGATGAAGACCTTCTTCTGGGACTTGGAGAATAACCATCCCCTCTACATCACAATTGACATGGACAAGTTTAGACTTGTCAGAGGTCTCATGGAACCAGGTGCATCAGTGAACATTATGAGTCTAAAGACCCATGCCTATATGAGGATCGACATCTCCACACTCTGATGAGATCGAATGATGTTGAGAGAATTTAATGAACAAGGTGAGCGGGCTTTAGGTTCCATAGTGTTACCTTTGGAGATAGTGACTAAGACAAGCCAACTTTTTACATCATTGATTTGAATACTTCAATGCTTTTGCTCAAGGCCTTGGATACATCATAATAAGATAATTCCATCCTCCTCCATCAATGCATCAAGTTAAAAGATGGGATTGAATATGTCAATGGAGATGAAAAGCCATTTTCATAAAGAGGTTGAGATTTATGAGGATGCAACCTACTACCTTTCAAAACACCTTTCATGAACTTGGATAAAATTCAAATGCAAAAAAACAAAAGAAAAATAAAAGAAAAGAAAAAAGAAAAAATGAAAATAAGTGAATAAGAAAAGGAAATTGAGAAGAAATAGACCGATATTACATTCCACCCACAGTTCATTCCATCATATGGACATGTGGGTAGATGGCTCAACCTACCGTAGAGGCAGAAGTAGAAACAGAGGTAGTTCCAGAGGTGGAAGACCCCTGGTTGGCCATCAGCCAATATAGGTTGTGTTCCAGTTCATAGAGTACCACTATTCATAGACTTGGAATCCTGAGGATGAGTCTAATGTGATTAGTATACCAACCCTCTCTGTTCCATTGGAGGTGACTTCTATCGAGATGAAGACGTGCCTCCATACAAAAGTATTTGAATGTTTATGTGAAACTATTAGGCAGCTGGGAACCTTAGCTCTAACCTCACTTACATCTTAAAAGTTGAAGGTTGAAGTCCCTAAGTCTTCCAATGACATGAAGCCAAAGAGATTCTTTTTAGGATCATCATCCTCAAGTCCTTGAGGAGGATACATTTAAAGAATTAATGAAATTACTATTTGACTTTTACTCGCCTTGTGTTCATAATCTTATACATAAAGGTTTAGTTCCTCATACATGGTCCAAGCACAGGTCAGAGTACTTTGAAAAGCTATGAAAGAATACAAGTAAGGAAGCACAATCAAGAGTAGGATTAAGATTCAGTACAGTGGGTCCAATCGATGATGAAGATTACCGCTAGTTACCAATCATTTGAGTCGATAGGTTCTCTCACATAACATCAACTCTTATGAGAATGTGTTTAGAAATCTCGATGATCTAGATGATCTCCAAATCAAAGAGCACTAAAATTTGAAGAGGAGATTCATTCAACAATTGACAAGCTTAAAGAAATCAACCTCGTGATAAGAAAATCCATGCCCGACACATCGCTCATTGTTGAATGAAGAAGAAACCAATGACTTAGTATTGAGTTTAAAGACTAGCATGGAGTTATGAAGAGATGCTTGGATTATCTCAACGTAAGTACAAGTTAATAGATCCTAACACTACCCCTATTAAGTAAGATCCTAGACGCATGCAATTAGAAATTGAACAATAGGTCATTTATGAAGTCAAGAAACTAATCGATGTTGGTTTCATCAGGGTAGAAAAATATCCTACTTGGTTAGCTAGTTTCATCACAGTTAAGAAGAATAATGGCCAAATTCGCATTTACGTCGATTTTAGGGACTTAAACAATACATGTCCTAAGGATGAGCTTTCTCTTCCTGTACTAGAATTAATGGTGGACATTGCCTCTTCTCATGCAATTTTCTCTTTCATGGATGGATCATCTAGGTCCAACCAAATCAAGATGTCTCCTGAAGATGAAAGAAATACTGCTTTCTAAACCCCGATCATAATCTTTATATAGGTCATGCCTTCAAAAAATACCGGTACATACCAACAGGCCATGACTCAGACCTTCAAAGAACTAATCCACCATTAGGTTGAGTGCTACGTTGACGATCTAGTAGTCAAGAGTAGAGAAAAGGAAGACCACCTCTTTGAATTAAGAGTAGGTTTCAAATGGTTAAGATAATATAACCTCAAATTGAATCCCCTGAAGTGTGCATTCAGAGTATCTTCAAAAAATTCCTTGGGTTTGTTGTTTGACACTAGGGAATAGAGATAGATCCAAAAAAGATCAATGCTATCTTAGAAATGCCACCTCCTAAGAGTTTAACTCAACTTAGATCCTTCCAAAGATGGCTGGCATATCTAAGACGCTTTATCTCCAACCTATCGGGGAGATGCAAGCCATTTTCAGCACTTGTCAAAAGGATGCCAAGTTCAAGTGGGATGACAAGTGTCACATGCCTTCAAGACATCAAGCAGATTTGGTGAAGCCGCCTGCCCCTATCTCGAGCCACTCATCCTCTACACCATTGCATTGGATGACTCTCTTGGAGCTCTACTGGCCCAATCCAATAATGAAGGGAAGGAGAACACTCTCTACTACCTTGTCATCGATTCTATAAGCAACTACCATTAAGAAACATTGCTTAGCTTTAATCTTTGTTTCTTAAAAGTTATGGCATTACATGCTTTCTCATAAGGTGAACTTGATCTCCAGAATAAATCCACTATAGTATCTCATGACATGGCCAACACTATTTGGATGTTTAGTATGATGGTCCATGATTCTCTCATTGTTTGATATCACATTTGTACCCCTATGTGTGATAAAAGGATGACTAGCGGATTTCTTAGCAAGACACCACTTCCTCTGATTCTCTTAGTGATGATCTCCCTAATGAATAGAATGAACGGGGAGGCGAACAACAATGGAGATATATTTGATGGTGTAGCTTCTTTTCATAAAGGGGAAGCACCAGATCTACTCTTCCAGAAAGGCAGGGTAGAATTTTCTCCTAACTGCGTGATGTGATGAGATTCTGATATCTCTCTAACGCACCAACAATGAAGCGTATGAGGCTTTGATTAGTGAGTTAGCCATCACTATGTCAAGAGCATCAACATCTTTGGGGATTCTGGTCATCAATGAGATTGTCGTCCTAAGGTTCTCAAACCAAGTCATTACTACAAGTATACCATGTTGTTATCCCAAATTTCAAGTCACCATCTACAAGGTTCGAAAGTAGAACAAGTAGCAGATGCCTTGGCCAAACTTGCCAAAGAATTGGCATATCTGGAAGATGAGTCCATTTCAATAAGGGTCCAAAATAGACAAGTCCTATCCCTTATTGATGTTGAACTCATCGAGAGACTTTCTCTTGAAGGGGAGGTTTCCATTGCCAATATGGACAAGGAGCTAGATTGGAGGCAATCATTCATAGACTATTTGAACACCGACAAACTACCTCAAGAAAAGTCACAAGCCCATCAGTGAAATGAGAGCTCTCTCCTATGCTTGTTGATGGCACCCTGACAATGGCCCTTGACCAAATGTGATTACACTGTTTAGACAAACAAAGAGCCCATGGTATTATAATTGAGGTACATTCAGATCTATATGGAATGCATCAATCTGGTCTGAAGATGAAGATGAAGATCAAGAGACTAGATACTACGGCTTTCAAATGATTACGACATATGGATGTAGCAAGGAGATGTCCATCGTGTACATGGTGTGGTCCTCCACCAACCACCCAACATTCTACACCCTACATTGGCCTTTCTTTCGAGTACGCACATTATGGGTCCGACGATCCTCCTTCTTCCAAGGGCATCGATTCATCTTAGCCATCGACTACTTTTCCAAGTGGGCAAGCCATCCCACTTAGAGAGGTCACCAAAGATGTGCTTCAATTTTTAGAACCATATCATATAGGTGCCTCGAAAATTATATCCGATAATGGTACCGCATTCAAAAGCGAAGATCAATAGCTTCAGAAGACACGATATAGATTGGAGATACTCCACCATCTACTACCCTGAGCAAATGGCTTAGCAAAGCATTCATTCAACAAAACTCTCATCCATACAAGAAGACTCTTGATGACACAAATAATACAATGAGTAATTGGTTGAAGCTTGTGGGCCTACCGCACACATATCTAACTCCAACCTATACCCCCATTTTCCTTAGTGTATGGGTCCGAAGTTATTCTACCTTTAGAAGTTCAACTATCATCATTAAGGATAGCATTGGGTAGCAAAATCACTATAGAGCATAATGCAAAGTTACTGTTAGAAGAGCTTGAAGGTTTGGAGGAAAGTCACCTACGAGTGTGCTATAACCTCGAGTTGTACAAGACCAAAATGATTCAAGCTCACAATAAGCTGGTCTACCCTAGGTCTTTCTGAGTAGGAGAACTTATGTTTGCCTTAAGGAGACCAGTTGTTGCCCATCGAAAGATGGGAGGTAAGTTTGAACCCACTTGGGAAGGCCCTATGTCATAGAGAAGGCCTACCAAGGAGGATCTTATCAACTTATTGATTGTAAAGGGGAACACCCGATGCTTCCAATTAATGGCTCTATCTAAAGAAAAATTACCCATGAAATAAATCATGTTTGAAAATAATTATTAATAAAAAAAAGAAAAATCTTATTCCATTCATCAAATCTTCCCTTCTTCAAGCATTATTTTCTTGTCTTGCCGCCTGACGTGTTTAGGTAGTGTAAGAGTCCCCAAGAGGCATCTTATCCCTCTTTCACAACACAAACACAATCTCCCGATGCTACTAGAATAAGTGTAAGAGAACCTGAGAGGCATCCAATTTTGATTAGCACAACTAAGATTGGTGTGAGAGAACCCAAGCAGCATCCTTTCTTAGTGGGAATCCTTTTTTCCATCTATGACACCATTTCATCAAATCTCCAACATGTTTAAGGTAGGTGTAAGAGTCCCCCAGAGGAGTCCTATTCCTTTTAAACACAAGCACAAAAATAAACACATAAATATTTTATCTCGAGCTATTTTGATGTGGGAGTAAGTCCCCTATGGCACTCACTCATTAGCTGCTCTAGGTTGGGTTTACATGCTACCTTGCTAGTATGTTACCCCAGTGGCCATTTGTTTGGAAGATGTAAAGTCCCTGAGCTTTCTTTTTAACTTAACCATTGCAAACTAACAAGCACCTTATTATCATGGTAGTATTCACTGCCCAGCAAGTAAGCTACCTCGCATTGATTTTGTTTAAGAAGATATGAGTCCCCGAGCTTTCTTCTTGAACTAATCATCATGATCTAACTAGGTCAAGTATATTTGAGGTTTAGGATAAGTCCCCCAGAGGCTTCTTTCCTCTTGACTACCTTTGAGCCATTATAAGTCCCCTAGTGGCATTCACTGAGTCGCCCTAGTGGATGGCACTTTGTCAAGATTAGACTATCCCAGCAATCGCCCACTATGGGAGGATGTGAGTCCCCGAGATTTCTTCCTAGATTAAACCGACATGCACCTTAGGTTGGTTGATGTTGCTATGACTGACTCACCCGGTGGATACACCACTTTAGATATGAGTCCTGCTTTCTCCTTGAGTTGGACACCACCTATTAGATATATGACTAGCCATGTAATCTCCGTGGTTTGGATTAAGCCCTTAGTGGCCTCCCCATGCACTCTATTTGGATCACGCCCTTGCAACCCATTTAGACACTACTTAGTTACTTTGAGGATGCCTTTTTCAAGTAACCACCCTTGTTGTAGAATTTATTGTGGATGCAGATTCTCCCTTGGTTCAAGAAATCTAAGATAGGTCTAGATGATATAAGCTCCTTCTAGTTTGATCCCTCATAAACCAACAGGTCCATGATAAAACTAAACAAACAAACAAATTAATTGTGGATTAGAATTCAAGCCCCAAAGGGCTCTTTTTCCCAAGTAGCATCCTATCTTTGAAGTGTCAAGAAACTCCTATAGAATTACCCCGACCCCGAGTAGAGATAAATCCTGTGGTGACATACTATGTCACTCATTTGGATCAATCAATTTTTCATGAGCAAGTTACCCACATATATTTTCTAGATGTAAGACTATGATGCATTCTTTCTACATGATTGTCAAAATTGACGACCTTGGTTAGGTTGATTTATTATCCAAAGTAAATCACCCAAGTGGTCTTTTGTGAAGATGTGAGTCCCAAGTTTTCCCTCAATTGAATTGCAAAACCGAAAGGCACTCTTTGGTTGGATAGTTCTCCATCGGTGGAAGCTACTCTCTTTGGTTCAACAAATTTGAGATAGGTCTAGCCGGTATGATCTCCTTCTCAGTGTGATCCATCACAAACCAACATAATCTATCAAAATAAACAAATCTGAAAAATGAAATTAATCTTGACTATCTTTGAGCTGATTTAAGTCCCAAGCAGCATTCACTCAATAGTCAACCCCAGGTTTGGTTCAATCTATTGTCTTACCAATAGATTATCCCAAGAACTAGCTCTACTCTGGAGGATGTAAGTCTACTATGCATTCTTCCTACATACTAGATATGAAACCCTTGGTTGGCTAGTCCTACTATGTGTTGTAGACTTCCCCTTGAATTGGTAAATCTAAGCTAGCCTCCATGGTTCTTCACTAGATCCATCCAAATCAAACCAAGGTCCATCTCAATATCTAAATCTAAAAATTGAAAAAAATTCAACCCTCCTCCCTAGTGGAAGTTTCTCCGTGAGACCAAATCAAATCAAACCTCTCATCCCTGTGGATGACTTGAACATAGTGGAAGGTTCACACTATCCCTTAGTGGATTCTTCCTCCCTATCTTGATATAAGTAAAGTCATTGATTAAGTTCCAGATTCTTCTATGCCTTGGGTTAGATAGATTTCATTCAGGTTTTGATCTTTCATTGTTGATCTTTGAACACAATATGTGTGTTCCTGTCACACACCACACCTATTCTTTATTGATCTCATTTTTAAAATGAGCTCTCAACCCCTCCATCTTACACATGGACTTCTCTTAGATTTTAAGAGTTCCTTAGTCTTAAGACAATGATTAGGTGGACACTAACCTGCTGAGACTGAAGAGTTAGCCAAAATAGGTCATGCCTTAGGGGTGTTAGGAAAATTTTCCACCCATAGCTTGAACCATCATTCCTTCCTTCAAACTCCAAATCAATCTTATTTGATTTTCTCCAAACTCAAATCAATGCCACATGAATGAATTCCAAATTTAAAATCCTTCTTAAGTCCTTAATTTCCTTCTTAAGGACTTAGCCTAAATCATGTTCAAATCAATTCAAATTCATGGAATTTTCTAATAACTCATTTATATTCTCATTTCTATTCACATATATAAATAAAATATAATTTCAAATCAATGAAATTAAATTCAAAGTTCATGCTCCAAAAATTCCAAATCTTTCCTAATTCCTTAATCTTCTTAAGGACTTAGCTAGATCATGATCAAATCACTTCAAATCTTGAAATTTTCTCATAACATTATTTATATTCTCATTTATATTCACATATATAAATGAAATATAAAAAACAATCAAACACTTCCAAAAAATCAAACTCAAATCCATTCAAAATCCAACCTAAGCCTTTCAAGTCAAAATCTTGAACTTAGCCAAATCAACTTCAAATCAAGCAAACTCTTGATTTTTCTTCATGATTCAATCAATCTACAATCATGAATCCAAATATAAATAACTTCAATCACTAAATCAAAACTCAATTCAAAAATCAAACCCCAAATCCATTCATGTTCTTCCTTTGAATATGAAATTGTCAAATGAATCAAAACCATTTGACTTCAAACCACTTGAAAATGGATTTATATTTCAATCATAAGTCCATATACAAGTTCAATCAAACTCAAATCAATCTTTAACCAAGCCATTTGACCCACTTAGGCTCACTTGACCCAAAGTGACCTAAAGTACCCTTATGAGCCAAATTCTAATCCTAACCAAATTGGATTGAATTAAACTCACCTATGCCTCTCATCATGATCAACAATCATCATGAGATGATCAATCACCCAAATTGGGTCAAACCAAGTCAAACCTAAGGGTTGACCAAGTCAACACTTACCCAAAATGAAACCTAACAAAGCCAAAATCCACCATAGGCTAAATTGATTAAAACCATTGATCTAAGTTCATTCATGAACTATGTTTGAACTTGACCAAGTCAACATTTGAGCCTAACCTAGCCCAATTGGCCACTTGACCCAAGTTGACCCAACTTGACCTAAAAAAATTAAAATGTGTCAAAACTTGATCTAAGCCAAATTGATTGAAACCAATGGGTCAAGTTCATTCCAAATCACTTGTTGAACTTGACCAAAGCCTCAATTGGCCAACTAGACCTAACCTAGCCCAATTGACCTTGAACCCAACTTGACCTAAAGGGTCATGTTGAGCCAAATTCAAACTTAACCAAAATTGATTGGAAAAAAGATACAACCAATCATATGACTAACCAAACCTAAACCTACCCATGACCTAGCTCAAATAGGTCAAATGGGTCAAATTGGTCAACTTGACCCATTTGACCTAAATGAAGTCATATGAACCAAATTCAAACCTAAACCAAATTGAATCAAACCAAAGCCACCAAAACATTTCAAATGGGTCATATGAACTTGACTCCCCTTGGTTTGACCTAATTTGACCAATTGGTCAACTTGACCTAAGTTGACCCATTTTGACCTAAATGGGTCAACATGAGCCAAACCATATCAAATGAACTCCAAATCCAATGAAACTTGACCAAACCTATTTTCTCAACATGCCCAACATATTCAGATTCAGAGAATCAGCCAAATGACCATTCTACTCCTAGGCCATGAAATAAATTTTGGTCAAATCCATGGGGAATTTGGTCAAGTCCTCTTCATACCAACTTGATACCTTCCTAATAGGTCAAGTAGACCCTATGAGGGTGGTGCACCCAACCCAATGGGTTTGGGTCAACCCAACTTGACCCAAGGCTAAAACCAAGCACATTGCTCAAATTGGCCATAAGGAAAACCTCCCTCCACTCAATTTGAACCACAGGAAAGGTTACCACTCCACTCCTTAGCCCAAAGACCATGTGCAAACTTCCAACATACCAAACACCCAATGTATAAGGTCAATTGGATCAAAATGGCAAGTTAAGCTTCGGCCATCTGATTTCCATAGGGAGAGATATATTCCCCTTAATTCCACTTGAATTCAATAGAGGCAAATTCGATTGAGTGTTAGAGAGTCATAGGAATCCATTCTGAGTGATCTAAGCTCTAGAAGGAATTGAATTTTCCATTCTCATTTTCCTTAAGTGAAAATAGGGAGCTCCATTGACAACTTTTCTCACACTCCAATCCAAGTCAATTCTCTTGCACACTCCACCAAAGGGCCAAGTCGTTTTACCCAAGCTCTCTTTCCAAAGGCAAGGAGAGATCTAATTCCATCAAAGCCGCAAGGGAGCTAAGGAGGGGTTGGTCCATAGAGCAATCCACTTAACCTCAAGAGCTAATACTTTCACCACAGGTTCGTCTCAACCAAATGAAGCTCCTCCAAAGGAATCGAGTGCTGGTGATCACCTCCGATGAGGTTAGACATTTTTCGACCATAAACTCCATGTGTGTTGGTCCTTTATGAAAGAAATGTTAATGGCATGAGATTTCAATGTTAGATGTGATTGCCATTAGGGTTAGATGGTGTGTGTAAAGTTTCATCCCAATCTGAGCTCAATCGAGATCAAAGCCTTATGGACGCCCACATGGATCAAAGCTGGGATAGATCTATAGTCATCCATCTGCTCATTTTGGATGGATGGCTGAGATTAAACACACGCTTAGATCTGATTTATTCCCCTTGGAATGGTGGCTTATCTTAGTCGATCCTTGATCGAGAGGAAAGCAAAGCACCGCCGCCACGCATGCTATGACAAGATGTTTAAGTGGTCATGCTTGGTCGCATGGAAAGCACTGAAGTCACCACCTCATGCCATGGAGAATAGGGATTTAATTAGAATTTATTTGATTTCTAATTAATTGCCTAAACTTAAAAAAATCATATCTCTTTAAAGAAAAATAAAAAATTAGGAGGTGAATTGCCAGTGAAAGATAATTCAATCTAGAATATTCTAAAATTATTTTTAATGGATTTTGAATATTATCTTTCTCTGATTTTGACTTTTATTAGAAATTTCAATTTGCTAATTACTCCTTAATTAATCCACTGATTAATCTCAAATTCTTTGAGTATATTTTGGGGCATGACTTCTGCCTCCCCTAATTTTCTTGGGATTTATTCATGGCTTTATTGGGAGAATTGCTAATTCATTTCCTAATTACTCCCTTTACATAATTAAGGATAATTAAGGGTTTGATTAGTGTTTTAATCCCTTATTGAAGTTGATTAAGGTTTGATCAGAAAGGAGATTTAGGAATAATTTTAGAGTATTCCCATTAAGCTATTTCTTAAACCCCTTTCTTAATCCTCTTAATTAAGGCTAATTCCACTTAATTACCCTCTTAATTAATTTTAAAATTTCTAAAACTTTAGAACTTAATTAATTTTGGGTAGATGCTTAGGTGTTCAAGAGCCTAAGTTCAATTAAGGAAATCAAAATTCAACTCATATGTGAGGGTGTTTTGAAAATACTTAAGCTAAACCCCTTAGCTTAATTAATCATTAATCATGAGCCAAATTGCATTAGGTCCCCTTCTTCCTAGGTGCATTGCAAATTTAAATTCTTATGAGTTTTTATGTCATCTCATTCACTCTTAATTATTTGGTTAACTATGCTAAGGTGGTGTAGGTAAGGGTTAATTAACATGTTTAATATATACCTTAACCTAATCGAAATATAAAATGAATCTAATCATCTAAAAATTAAACAAAAATGTCAAACATATGTGTGAATGGGTTAGGAACAGCAAACTCAATTCACATTTTCAAAATTAAATCAAATTCAAAATCAAACAAAAATCATACTAAAATAAATTTTGATTTACTTTAAGCTTTCTTATTTCATTTCATAAGATTGTCTTTAGGATTTAATTAAAGTGAATGTGTTACATTCTTTCATTGCTTTAGTTCTTCCAAACATGCTAAATATGTGTGTCATGGTTTCATGCATCCATTTTTCAAAAAATCAAATTTAAAATGAAAATATTTCCTTTATGTCAAATTGCATGTGTTGGCTAAAATAAGAATATGAATGGTTATTATCACTATTAAATTCAAATTATTTTCAAAATATATGAATCAATTATCAAACTGAAAGTGTGCTACTTATATCTTACTTATAAATTTGCATGTGAGTAAAATATAAGGATGTGCTTAGTGTAGGTTTTCCATCTCTTCTCTTTTAGTATAATTTTGAATAGGATTTGGCAAGGTGTATGGTTCATTTGAAAAGAACCTAACACTTGCCTAATTCCATATCCTATTCATTCCTATATGATCACTTAAGAGGGATACCTATGCTTGCACATATAAATTGCATAAACAAAAATAAATCAACCAACATCAACTTTTGCATTCTTTCTTTTCCATTCATTTCTATTGTACACATGCTTGTATTTAAGGAAAGTGGTATATTAGTCTGAACAACCTCAAAGTTGTGAGGTTTTAAGTCCCTAAGTAGGTCTTGTCTTACACCTCTGGTTAACAATGGCCATACTCACTTATGCCTTTCATACATTCACATGTATGTGAAAGTTGGATAAGAAACCCTTTCTACTTAATGAAAATCATACAACATAAACTTTCAAATTCTCTTAAATGAATTGCTTAGCATTCATCATAAAGTGTGTTAAAAATTCCAATTTGTATGTATAGATACATTTAGGACTCATTCATATGCATGATATACATGTTGGGAAAGAAGTGAAGTGATGTATGTTTTGTGAATTTAGTTCATTTTATTTAATCTTAAAATGCCTTTCTTTTTGAATAAGTTTTTTAGAGTTCATCTAAACTTAGGATTAATTAAAACACTTAATTAAAACATTCACTAAACAAAACCAAAATATGAATCCACTTTATAAATTACTTAGGTTAAGGAAGGAAAGAGAAGCTCTCTTCTCTTTCCTCTATAACTTAGTAATTAACAGGATTCACTTGAACCTAATCAAACATGAAATAAAATCAACCCAAAATAATTAAATCATTTAAATAAAACTCTCCTCTAAGTTAAACATCCTTCACACTTAGAAAATTCAACTTAAAGCCATAGCTAAGCATACCACACAAACTTCCAAAGCACATACATTAGGCTAAGTCACCACTTCTAGCTTTAGGTTAGGGCAGTGCATGGTTTGATGCTTTCTTTTTATTTTGTGATATATATTTTAGTCTAGATGTTAGGATGTATGTGCATAGAATGAATGGTAGGGTAATCTTAGTCTAATCATTATCTTCTACAGGGGATTGTGCTTAAGGGACGTTGTAATAAATAAAAATATAAATGCTTTTGCTGTGCAAGTGCTTATACTTCTAACCATAATCCAAGAGGCCAGGTGGACTTAGTCACCCATGTGTGGGGTGATAAGTCCAATATACATGCTTGGGATTTTATGTCATTTGTTTAGCTAATCTATATTTTACAGGTGTTAGATAGATTTACTTTTCCTTTTCATGTAATTTTTGCAATTAGAATTTTGGAATGATTGTTATGGGGATTAAGATGAGCATTGGTCATAAGATCTCATCTTATGCACCATATAAAGCCTTTGGAGTATTCACCTTCCAACCATCCAAAAGAATAAACCAAAGAAGAAAGAACAAAAGAAGAAGAAAGAAGAAAAGAAGAATTAATAAATGAAGCTTGAAGACCCCCATAATAATGAGTTCCTTGCTCGATTGTATGTAATTCATTTATAATCTGGGTTGTATAAGGGTAGAGCTCAGCTACCCAATTTATTTTGGTTTAGTGGTACCACCATAAAGGCCTCTTATTCTTTATGATTAGCTTTATAAATTGATTGATGATTTGTTTAACTTATGCATTAAGCATCTTTTCTAGTTTCTTCCTTGCTTTATGTATGGCCCTATGGATTATTCTTAGGAAAAATAAATCTTCTACCAAATTTAATAATTCAAAATTAAAATAAAGAACTCATAACCTCACTAAAGCTTAGGTTAAAATCAAGATAAAAGAATTAGCACCCTTAGTCGGATGAGTACTTCTTTATAACATCATGCACAAATGCATATTATTTTCACTCTTGATTTGAGGGCTTCCACCTTTGTCGGATAAACTTGGCTTGACCTTTGAGAGCCATGATGGAAACACACCTCCTCCCTTCTCGCTAATTTTGGCCAATAATCTCATTTCTCTTGCATTAGGCATATAAATCCTATATGAAATAAAATAATTCCAAAGTGAAAATAAAAAAATCTAAATTCAGATTTAGGTCATTTGAAGCTTGTCCTTACATGATCTACTCTTTAGAGTGAGTTTAAAGACTTAGTCTCTTTCTAAATAAAAATACCTAGCTATCTTGCATAAAGCATAAGACTTGCCTACATGAATTTAAAATCAGAGGAGTTAGGTGGCCACCCCTGATTGTAAGTCTTGGTTTGTCCTCTCTTGTGGAGGAAAACCAAATACCCATTTTCACCTTAGATTTAGGTCATGTTTTCCCCTCAAAGCTCCCTAGATTTAGATGGTTGCTTTTCTCCTTGTGGTCATAAGCATAAATCCTCACCTCTTAGGCATTTCTATAATCTTGTGTTATGGAATCATAAGCCCTAAATTTTTAATGAGAAATTCAAGTCAAATAAATTAAATCAATTTCAAAAATGTAAATCCCAACCATAGGATAGTTTGAGATGCTCACTAAATTTCCTAGCATCGTGGGCATCTCCTACTTGTCTTCCTTTAGTTTTAATAATAACTCCCTCTTTTTGATCAATCCTATTTGATCTCCTAAAATAAATTAATCGATTGATAGTCCTACCTATTAAAATCTTTGGATACAATGATCATTTACTTTAATTGAGAGTATTCCTATGGGATCTCGTCCCTTAGGATGTAATTAACTATGGGGGATTGTCCCTGTATGGAACTTAATGAATCTAGTTTAAAATAAACCTTACTTTACTTTCTCATGTAAAGATGGGGAAGAATCTTTGGTACATATGCAAACATTATCTTAGAGTCTTTGAGTGATTAAGTCCATAGGGTGGACTTCTATCTTTAGATAGTACATCTCTCCTTAATGTCATACCTGATCACCTTCAGTAAGAACATTTACAAATTTACGTGGCATGCCAACAAGGCATATTTATATATTTTTGTTTTCATTTATCCTCTTTTTCAAAATAGGGGAATAGATGAAGGAAGGAATGTATAAAATTTTTTCCACAGGATGCTTACTAGGCTTCTTAGTATCCTAAGCATCCCTTACTTATCTTCATTTAACTTCGATAAGAACTCCCTCCTCTTGATCGATCCCACTTGATCTTCTAAAAATAAACCAATCGATTGATAGTCCTACCTTTCAAAATTTTCGGAGATAATGATCATTTACCTTAATCAAGAGTATTCAAGGAATCATGTCTAAGATTTAATTAACTGGGATTGTAAGGAACTTAACGATCGATTTATAAACCCTACTTTACTTTTCATGTAAAGTGGGGAAGAATCTAAGGGACATTCAAGACCCATATCCAGGGAGTCCTTATTAAGGTGATTAGGTCCATTGTAGGGTGGTGACTTCTATCTTTTGAGATAATACACCTTTCCTCAATGCCGTACCCAATCACCCAAATAAGAACATCTATGTATCAGTGTGGTATCCCAACAAGGCATTATTTATTTTATTTATTTTCTTCCAAAGGTGATGATGATAGATATTAATTTCACCATAAGGGTAAAATCATTGATTTTGATTTGGGTAAATTTCAATTGATTTGAGTTCAGAATTGAATTTAGGTCAAAATTCAAGTTGATTCAAATTTGGTCAAACCATGGTTATTCAAATGATCATTAGCCTATTATCATTGGTTTAGTTCAATTTGATTTATATTTCATTTTGGTTCATTTAGGTTCATTTAGTTCAAATGGGTCAAGTTGACCAATAACCATTTGACCCAATTTTAAAATGGGTTGGTTTAGCTTGTTGATCATTTGAAATGTTTCAAGCTTTGGTTTCAATCAATTTGGTTTGGTTTGATTTCAAGTTGATTTGACCATTTAGTCAAGTATTCATGGTTAATGATTGGGTCTAGTTGGCCAATTGAGGCTTTGGTCAAGTTCAACAAGTGATTTAGAATGAATTTGACCCATTGGTTGCAATCAATTTGGCTTAGATCAAGATCCCATTTTGACTTTTTAGGTCAACTTGGGTCAAGTGCCAATTAGGCTAGGTTTAGCTCAAATGATGACTTTGTCAAGTTCAATCATTGATTATGAATGGTTTAGATCAATGGTTTCAATCAATTTTGCATATGGATTTTGTTTTGCTCATTTGCTAAGTGTTGACTTGGTCAAAGGCTTTGATTTACTTTAATTTGAGTGATTGTTCATCCTATGATGATTGTACAAATGTACATGGAGCTTAGTTCAATTCAATTTGGTTGGATTAGAATTTGGCAAAAAAGGTCTTTAACTCTCTTTGGGTCAAGTGAGCCTAAGTGGTCAATTGGCTTGATAAGGCTTAATTTTTAGTTGAACTCACATATGGACTTATGATTGAAATATGAATCCAATTGTAAGTGATTTGGAGTCAAATGGGGTTTGATTCATTTGACAATTTCAAGTTCAAAGGATGAACATAGGTTTGATTTGAGTTTGTTTGATTTTAGTTTGATGATTGAAGTTTATGTTTATATTTGGTTTGTGATTGAAGGAATGATTGATTTGGCTAAGTTCAAGAATTTGACTTGAAAGAGCATAGGTTAAATTTAGGTTAGATTTGGGTTTGAGTTTTGAATTTAGCTTTGCCTATTTGAATTTATATTTCATTTATATGAATATAAATGAGAATATAAATTAAGAGAAAATCTTTGAATTTGGATGAATTTGATTTGAGCTAAGTCCATAAGATGATATCAAACATGGAAAGATTTTAGATTTGATTTAAGATTTGAGAAAATTAATTGAGTTGAAATTGATTTAAGATTTGGTGAAATTCATTTGAGCTAAGTCCATAAGATGAAATCAAAATGGCTCAGAAAGGTTTTGGATTTGAAGTTGATTTGAATTTGAAGTTGATTTGAATTTAAAGTTAATTTGAATTTGAAGTTGGTTTGAATTTGAAGTTGATTTGAATTTGAAGTTGGTTTGAATTTGAGTTTGACTTGAAAGAAGGAAGAGATTCAAGCATATGCAAGTGTTGACCTCACTTTGGAGTGAGCTTTCAACTCTTCATCTTAGACATAATTCTCCTTAGACATTAAGAGTTCTTTAGTCTAGTGATTAGTGAACACTTAACCTAACCCTAGAGACTTAAGAGTTATCCATAGAAGAGGTCATGGGTGTTAGGAAAACTTGACTATTTATAGATAAACCCAATTTTACTTCCTTCTTTCAAGTCAAACTCAAATCCAAATCAACAAACTCAAACCAATTCCAAATCAAATCTCAAATCAATTCCAACTTAGTTGATTTTCAAATCAAATGAATTTTCAAATCATGAATCAATTCCAAATGGTCAAATTCATGATAAAATCTAAGTCACTTTGATTTCATCTTATGGACTTAAATAAAATCAAATCAAATCATTCAAATCAAAGATTTTCTCATATAATTATATTCTCATTTATATTCACAAATATAAATGAAATATAAATTCAAATAACCAAACCAAATCCAAAACTCAAACCCAAATCTAACCTAAAACCAACTATACCCTTTCAAGTCAAATTCCTGAACTTAGCCAAATCAAACTCAAATCAATTCAAACTTTTGATTTTCTTCAAACAATCAATCCTTCAATCACAAACCAAATTCAATCATAAACTTCATCAAACCAAAACTAAATTCAAAACTCAAACCCAAATCAAACCCATGTTCATCCTTTGAACTTGAAATTGTCAAATGAATCAAAACCCATTTGACTCAAATCATTTTGCAAATGGATTTATATTTCAATCATAAGTCCATATGTGAGTTCAACCAAACTTGAATCAAGCCTTGATCAAGTCTACAACTTAGGCTCACTTGACCCAAAGTGACCTAAAAGTACCTTTTGAGCCAAATTCTAATCCTACCCAAATTGGATTGAACTAAGCCTAAGCTCACATTATGAGCAACAATCATCATAAGATGATCAATCACTCAAATTGGGTCAAACCAAGTCAAACCTAGAATTTGACCAAGTCAACACTTAACCCAAATGAAACCCAAACTAATCAAAATCCACCATAGGCCAAATTGATTGAAACCATTGATCAAAACCAAATCATGATCAATGATTGGACTTGACCAAGTCATCATTTGAGCCAAACCTAGCCCAATTGGCCACTTGACCCAAGTTGACCTAAAAAGTCAAAATGTGTCAAATCTTGATCTAAGCCAAATTGATTGCAACCAATGGGTCAAATTCAATCCAAATCACTTGTTGAACTTGACCAAAGCCTCAATTGGCCAACTAGATCCAACCTAGCCCAATTGACCATAAACCCAACTTGACTTAAAAGGTTAAATCAACTTGAAACTTAACCAAACAAAAATTGATTAAAACCAAAGCTGCAAACATTTTTCAAATGATCAACCTAAACCAACCCATGACCTAACTGGGTCAAATAATGGGTCAAATCAACTTGACCCATTTGACCTAGGTGAACTCAAATGAACCAAAACCAAATATAAATCAAATTGAACCAAACCAATGATACCAAAACATTTCAAATAATCATTTGAACTTGACCTAACCCATGGTTTGACCCAATTTGACCAATTGGTCAACTTGACCTAAGTTGACCCATTTTGACCTAAATGGGTCAAGATAAATGATATCAAATCAACACAAATTCATTAAAAATTGGCACAACCCATTTTCAATCATATCAAATCTACCTAAATCAAAATCAAAGCCAAATGACCATTTTACTAGGTCAAGGTAACCTATGGCAAATCCACTTGGAATTTGATCAATTTCATGGCCACTTGATCCTCTAGTGGACCATGGACACCAAGGAGGGTGGTGCACATGACCCAGGTTTGGACCAAACCCAACCCAAAGCAAAATCAACTCCACTCATATTTCTCCACATGGATCACCTCCACACTCATTTTAACCCATGTGCACCTCCACACTCACACTCGGCCAAACCAACCACATGGACTCTAACAACCTAAACAACCCATTCCATGAGATCAATTTGATCAAAATGAAGAGCTCACATCATTCATTGTGGGAGATATACTCCCCTCATTCCATTCTTCATGACACTTGCACTCAATTGATTGAACCTAGAGCTCCCAAGCTCTCCCAAGAATTTCCAAGCTCTCTCCATTTTTCTCCTCTTGTTTTAAAGCCAAAATAGGGAAGAAAATCAAACTCAAACTCACTCAATTCTCCAAATCCAATTCTCTGCAAGCACCTTTAAGGGACAAGCTCACCCAAATCATTTCCCAAGCATCCAAGCCACGGGAAGGAGGAGTTCCATCAAAGCCGCAATCCATTGAAGGGGAGCTTGGCCAATTAGAAGATCAATTCCATATCAAAATATCAAACCTTCAATAAGGCTTCAACTCCACTAGACGAAGCTACCTCAATGGTTGGAAGCATGGATAGCCTAGGAGGTATGCCTCAAAACCGAGCTTAAGAAAATTGGTCCTTTGTGGGAAGTGTAATCCTTGATTTCTCATTGGATGTACTTCTTCTTGCTTCTTGATGGTGTGGGTTGAATCCTCCAACCCAAGCTCAAGTAAGCTGATCAAGCCATGGAGGATGATCTCCGCTCCAGAGGCAAGGATGAATCATGGACTCCATCCACATGTTTTGGATGACGGTCTGATTAAATGCTTCCATGATTAATCCTACAAACCATGGTTTAATCTAGACCGTCGATCCGATCGATGGCCCAAAAAAGAAATGCCACCACTAACGGGCATGATTTGACAACTTAAATAACAAATCCCTTCGTGCCACGTTGAAAGCGCATGCCACATCCATACATTCATGGGATTAGTTATATATTAGGTTATTTAATTACCTATTAATCATAAAACTTAAAAATATTAACTAAATGTAGAAAATTCAAAAAAAATGCAAACTCAACTTCATTTTAAAGATAATTCAAAGGGGAATAATATAAAATTAAGTTTAATTGATTTTGAATAGTGATTTACTAATTTGGTTTTATTAGATGTAATTATTAATTATTTTAAATAATTAATTTCAAACTTCTAAGGTTAATTAGTGAGATGACATGCCTCCCAATTTTCTTGGAATTTATTATTAATTGTAATTGCTTATTTCATCTCTAATCACTCCCTTAATCAATTAAATGATTAATTAACCTATTAAATGTGATAATTCATTAATTGCTTGTTAATCATCTGAAGTGGATGGAGGGAATGAGATTAGATTCCTTTTCCAAATCTTTTTCCCTAAGCCTATTCATTTGAGTGAAAACTTAATTAATTTTTACATTGATTAATGATTTAATCATTTCAAATAGCTTAATTAGCCAAACTCAAACCAAAAATTAATCCATAAACTTAATCACTTAATCAATCCTTTCTTGGGTAAATACTTAGGTGTTCAATAACCTAAGTGCTTTAAGGAAATCATATCCAACCCATGTGTGGAAGGTTATGAAAGTACTTAATTAAACCCTTTTTTAATTAATCAATTATGAGCCAATTGTATTAGGCCCTTTCTTTCTTAGAGTCATTATTTAAATTCATGTGGTTGCATATATGTTGGGTTAATTATGTTATGTGGTGGTGTAAGGGGGTAATTAATGAACTTAATTCACACCTTAACCTAAATAAAACATATAAAATCAATCTAATGGTTCAAAAAATTAAACTAAATTGATTCACACATGTGGGAGAAATGGGTTAACCAGCAAACCTTTTCACATTTCTAAATCAAATCAAACTCAAAATTAAAACAAAATTTCTTTAAATAATTTGATTCACTTTAAATGATCTTATTTCATAAGATTGTCTTTAGAATTAATTAGGTGAATGAGTCATGCTTACATCACTTTATTTCTTTCAAGCATGCTAAATGTGGTTTATCATATGAAATCATGCATTCATACCTTTTTAAAAATCAAATTAAAATGAAATGTTTTCTTTATGTCAAATTGCATGTTTGGCTAAAGTAAGAATATGAATGGCTATTATCACTACTAAATCAAAATTATTTTCAAAACTATAAATCAAAGGTTATAAATGAAGGTGTATACTTATAAATACTTATAAGCTTGTATCATGATTATAGCATAAAATGTCTTATGTGATTTTCCTTCTTTCTTTCTTAACATGGTTTGTATAGATTTGCAAAGTGTATAGTTCATTTGAAAAGAACATAACACTTGCTTAAATCTATTCCTATACACTATGTCATGAATTAAGAAGATCTTCACATTACATATAAATTAAATAACCAAATAAACAAACAAACATAAACCTTTTGCATGATTCTTCCATTCATTTCTTTTGTACATGCACATGTATTTAAGAAAAGTGGTATATTAACATCCCGGGTTGAGACTTTAAGTAGTAAGAAGGTCTTGTACCTTATACCCTTGGTGTAGAAAATAATGGTCGTACTCACTTATGTCTTTCATACTAAATGTGCATTTGATTAATGGATAAAAGAATCCCTTTCTTTCTACTTAACAAAATCATGCATCATGAAACATCCAAATTTTCTTAAGCAACATCTTAGCATTCATCATTAAGGTGTAAAGCTAATATTTACATTTGCATGTATAGATATGCTTAGGATCATTTCATCTGCATGATACACATGTTGGAAAGAAAGAAATGATTGTGTGTTTTGTAATAGTAATTTACTTTAATTAATCCTAATAGAGTAAATATAAACTTAGGATTAATTAAAACACATAATAAAATATTCACTAAAGAAAAATCACTAATGAATCTACCTTAGAAATTACTTATAGGGAGGAAAGAGAAGTCTTCTCTTCTTTATAACACTTAGTAATTAAGTGTAGGTTCATTCAAACCAAATCAAATCATCAAATAAAATTAACAAATCAACTAAATCACTTAAATGAAACCACCTCTAAGTTGAACCCTTCACACTTAGAAAATTCAACCTTAAAGCCTAGCTAAGACATACCACACAAGCCTTAAATGGCACACACATTAAAAAGTCACCATTTCTAGTTATGTTAGGGTGTATGGTTTGATGCTTTGATTTTATTTTGTGATAGATGTTTTAGTCGGATGTTGGGTGTATGTGTGTAGAATGGATGATAAGATGATCTTAGTCTAATCATTATCTTCTAGGGATTGTGCTTATAATAAAATAAAAATATGCTTTTGCTATGTGTTGCTTATACCCTAAGCATAATCCAAAATAGGTGGACTTGGTTACCAATGTGTGGGGTGCTAAGTCCAAATTGTTCATATACATGCTTAGGATTGTGTGGATTGTTTAGCTAATCTCTGTTTTATAGGTTTTAGTTAGATTAACTTTTCCCATTTTTGTGTAATTTTTGCAATTAGGATTTGGAATGAATGTTATGGGAGATTAGGATGAACATTGGTCATAAGACTATGTCTTATGCACCATGTGAAGCCTTTGGAGCAACCACATTCCAACCAAGCCAAAAGGAAGAAAAGAAAGAAAAAATGAAGAATAAAGGCCCCCATAACATGAATTCCTTTTCTATTGTAATTAATTCATTTGTAATCTGGGTTGTATAAGGGTAGAGCTCAGCTACCCATCTCTTTTTGAGTTTGTACGATGGAGCTCAACCATAAAGTCCTCTTATTCTTTTGCATTAGTTTTATAAATTATTTGATGTTTATTTAGCTTATGCATTAAGATGGCATATTTTTCCTAGTTTCTTCCTTGCTTTGATGAATCACCTGAAATTGATTAGGCTCCTAGGGAAAAATAAATTTTCTATTCAATTAATCAACTCAAAATTAAAAATTAATAACTCATAACCTCACCTAAAGCCTAGGTTATAAATCAAGATAAAAAATTTAGCAACCCTTAGTTGGATGTTGTATGACATCATGCATAAAAAAGCATCTTGCTTTCACTTGCTTATGGAGGGCTTCCACCTTGCTAGAAACTTGGCTTGACCTTGAGAGCCATGGTGAAACACATCCTCTTGCGATTTTGGCCCATAACTAATTTCATGCATTAGGCATATGAATCATAGCTGTGTCAAATTAATTATCCAAAAATGATAAAAAATATAAATAAAAATTTGCATTAGATTTAAGTCATTAATCATGCCCTACATGATCTAGTCTCTTAGGGGTGTGTTTAAGGACTTAGTCTCTTTCTAAATAAACATAACGCCATATCTTGCAAAAGCATATGACTTGCCTACATGTATTTAAAATCATAGAGGAGTTAGTGGCCACCCCATGCAATTGTAAGTCCAAACAGTCTAGTGGTTTATCCTCTCTTGTGGAGGTAAACCATATACCCATTTTTCCCTTTAGATTTAGGTCGTGCCTTGGCTCACGCTAAAGCTCCCTTGATTTAGGTTCAGAGATTGTTGTTTCCCTTTGTGGGCTATAAGTATGAATCCTCACCTCTTAGGCATTTCCATGATCTTGTATCATTGAATTGTAAGCACTAGATTTCTAATAAAAATTCAACTCAAATAAATAAATCACTTCAATTTCAAAAATATACATCCAACCATAGGATAGTATGGGATGCTTACTAGGCTTCCTAGTATCATAAGCATCCCCTACTTATCTTCCTATAGTTTCGATAATAACCCTCCTTGATCAATCCCACTTGATCATCTAAAAATAAATCAATTGATTGATAGTCCTATCTTTGAAATCTTTGGAGACAATGATCATTTACCTTAATTGAGAGTATTCTTAAAGAATCTCATTCCTTAAGATGTAATTAACTATGGGGGCTTGCCTCCATAGGGAACTTAATGAACCTGATTTAAAATAAACCCTGCTTTACTTTTTCATGTAAAGAAAGATATGAATCTCTGGTACATTCGAAGACCCATCATCCTTAGGAGTCCTTATTAAGGTGATTAGGTCCATTATAGGATGGTAATTTCTATCTCTTGAGATAGTACATCATTCCTCAATATCATACCCAATCAGCCTAATAAGAATTTATGTGGATCTACGTGGTGTCCAAACAAGAAGTTATTATTTTTATTCTTTATTTATTTTCTCAAAAGATAGATGAAGAATGAAAATAATTCACCACAGATTTTTCTAGCAACTCTGCTAGGGATGGTTCCTCTCTCCATCTTTAGTAAATGATCATTGTCTCCAAGTATCGATAGTGGATTTGTACTTTGTATGAGTCTGAGACTATCTTTCTTTTCCATTGGCACTTAGTTTATTTCATCCTTAAGCTAAGCTAGCCAACATCCTTTAGGTTTTAGGACCTTACTCCATGTAGGTCTTAAAACCCCTATTGGGTTTCCCAATAGGTGAAAATAAAAATTTAATAAAAAGAAATAACTAAAGACTTCCTGCTTACCATTTCTATGGTAATGTAAGGTTCATTCCAAACAAATAAAGTAAAATAAATCCTTTATAAAAACAATAATTTCCAAAAAGCACTTTCCCAAAATGCACATAATAAAATATTTCAACTTCATCTAACAATCTTCATGATTGTTTCTTGTATCATCTTTCCAAAAGCATAAATGAACATCTTTACTCAATTTATTTTAATGAAGATTTCATTTTCAAAATCAAAAATCATATTTTCAAAAATCACAAATGAACATCCTCATTCAATTTATTGAATGAAGATTTCATTTTTAAAATAAAATCAACAATCAACTTTTCAAAAACAAAATCAACAATCATCTTTTCAAAAATAAAATCAACAATCATCTTTTCAAAAGCACAAATGAACATCCTCATTCAATTTATAAATGAAGATTTCATTTCAAAATAAAATCAACAATCATCTTTCAAAATAAAATCAATAATCATCTTTTCAAAATAAAATCAAAATCATTTTTCAAAAGCCACAAATGAACATCCTCATTCAATTTATTAAATGAAGATTTCAATTCAAAAACAAAATTAATAATCATCTTTTCAAAAACAAAATCAATAACCATCTTTTCAAAAACAAAATCAAAAATCACCTTTTCAAAAATAAATGAACATCCTCATTCAACTTATTGAGTGAAGATTTCAATTTTAAAATAAAATCAACAATCATATTTTCAAAAACAAAATCAACAATCATATTTTCAAAAAGCACAAATGAACATCCTCATTCAATTTATGGAATGAATATTTTATTTTTAAAATAAAATCAATAATCATCTTTTCAAAACTAACAATCATCTTCTCAAAAATGAAAATTAACAATCATCATTTCAAAAAAAAAATAATTTAAAACATATTTGGATCCTTCATTTAGCATACCCAAATTTGCTAAATGAAGATCCTATTTTCAAAATCAAAAATCAAACAACATTTGGATCTTTCATTTAGTATACCCAAATTTGTTAAGTGAAGATCCTTTTTTTAAAAAATCAAAATTAACAATCATCTTTCAAAATTCAAACACATTTTTCATTTAGCACACTCAAATTTGCTAAGTGAAGATCCTCTTGTCAAAGAAAAAATTTTAAAAAAAAATCAAAAATTGAAACACATTTGGATCTTTCATTTAGCATACCCAAATTTGCTAAGTAGAATCCCTCTTTCTAATATCAAAACATCAAAAGTAAAAAATACATTTCGACTTTATTTAGCATACCCAAATTTGCTAAGTAAAGATCCTCTTTCAAAATCAAAACATCAAATCAAAACAACACATTTGGATTTTATTTAGCATACCTAAATAAAGAATCCTCTTTTCAAAATCAAAACAAAACACATTTTCTTTTGCATAATTTGCTCAGTAAAGAATCCTCTTTTCAAAAAATCAAAATATAACACATTTGGATTTCTTTTATTTAGCATACATAAATTTGCTAAGTAAAGAATGCTCTTTTCAAAATCAAAAAATCAAAACACATTTGGATTTCTTTAATTTAGCATACCTAAATTTGCTAAGTAAAGAATCCTCTTTTCAAAATCAAAAAATCAAAACACACATGGATCCTTTATTTAGCATACCTAAATTTTCTAAGTAAAGAATCCTCTTTTCAAAATAAAAAATCAAAACATACATGGATCCTATATTTAAGACACCTAAATTTGCTAAGTAAAGAGTCCTCTTTTCAAAATTCAAAACAAAACACATTTGGATTTCTTTAGCATACTTAAATTTTCTAAGAATCCTCTTTCAAAATCATCAAAACAAAACATTTTAGATTTCTTTAGCATACCTAAATTTTCTAAGAATCCTCTTTTCAAAATCAAAAAAACAAAATTTAAACATACATGGATCCTTTTTTTAGCATACCTAAATTTGCTAAGTAAAGAATCCTTTTTTCAAAATTAAAACAAAACACATTTGGATTTCTTTAGCATACCTAAATTTGCTAAGAATCCACTTTTCAAAATCATCAAAACAAAACACATTTGGATTTCTTTTATTTAGCATACATAAATTTGCTATGTAAAGAATTCTCTTTTCAAAAATCATCAAAAATAAAACACATTTGGATCCTTTATTTGACATACCCAAATTTACTAAGTAAAGATTCTCTTTTAAAAAACAAAATATTTGGATTCTTCATTTAGCATACCCAAATTTGCTAAGTAAGGATTACATTTTCAAATTAACACATAATTCACAAACAAGCAAACAAAAGAAGAAAATTGTTTTCAAACAACTCACCTAACATACCCAAATTTGCTAAGTGAGTAAAATCAAAATCACAAATCAAAATAAAATCTATTGACCCTTTATTTTAACATACTCAAAATATGTTAAATAAAGGGTCTCCAAACAATCAAAATCAAATTCAACTATGAACCAATGGAAGCATCAATCTCTTCAAAACATATGAACCCATTTTTAACATACACAAATTTATTGAAAATGGATTCCAAATTCAAAAAAATTTCTTCTCCAATTCTAAACTCAAAATCTCTCTCCAAATTCAAAGAGCCTCACTTAACATATCCAAATTATTGAGTGTGGGTTCAAATTAAAAAAAATTAAAATCGATTGGTTTGTTTTCCAAAATTGAAGTTCAACACAGTTTCAATCAGTTTCTTTTAGTTTAGTTGATTCGGTTAAAATGAGTATGTGTTTACTTTTCTTTTGGATGGATTTGGCCTTGGATGGGACCACCGACTTGCCAACCTCACAGCGTGGTAGGAGTGTGGTGACCAGGCAGAAGCTAATCTCCAGGTTGAGATGTCGTCTGACTGAGAGTTTCCCTCATTGAAGAAGAAGGTTGTGGCAATTTCTGCAATAGTTGCAGTTCCAGTGCCAATGCGCTTACTAGTTCTCCTTTCTGCAATAGTATGGGCTAGCACACACTCATTGGCTCCTTCCAAAGGGAAGGCTACCCTATCTTCAGGGATAGTCTCCCCCACATACGAGGTAGGGTCTAGTTTTCATGCTGCCCCTCCTAGTAGGACTCAGCATCGCAATCGGTGTTGCATGATCAAATGACATCACAACCACATAGCCAAGGAGTTAGAGGCAATTTCCCAGTCTACAGTAAAGGAGTTACCTAGGATATTATCTCCTCTTATGATGGAGAATAAGTTTCACCCCTCTTTGGATCTAGCGAAAAGGAAGATATTAGGAGGATTTTAGTTTAACCTCCACTTGCAGTACAGTTTAAGGCTCCTATTAAACATAGGAGGAGGTTGTATTCTGAGTTAGCTTATAGATCAGTCAGGCTCAATTTGATTTATGTTTTATCATCCCTCAGTGTGGGAGCACATCAAATGGGCTAGGGAGATGTAGGATGGGTTACTTGTACAGAAGGCCTTCATTCCGATCGGATCTTCATCTGCAGATCACCACATTGTATTGGCTACTACCACCAGGAGCTCCTAGAGTCGGTGGTGCCTCCACATGCTTTCTCCACCCCCCATCATCTCTACAAGTTCCATCATCTATGTTAGCAAAACCATGAAGCATCAATGAAAGAGAGGTGATCCCATGTGTCCAAGAGATCCCATTCCATCTATACTACTGATTGAGGTGAGGCTGAGCTCTCCTGCTCAACCTACTACCCATTATCGTGAAGAGGGAATGGTGACCTCGGAGCATTGTAGTTGTGTCATCACCACCAGCACCATAGAAAGTCTTGGAGATAGTAGCAGAGGGACAAGAGACAGTACCATTATCCCTATGGCCATAGATCCTCCTAAGAGTACACTCCACCCAGATCTAGTGACAGTCAAGAGCATTTTTCCTCTAGTGAGTGTAGTCCTCACAAGAATAGCCCTTCAATAATAGAGGAGGTTGGATGTCTCTCTATTCATGACAGTGATCCTACTACCGGTCAGCCTTGATCTTTTGTATATGTTCAGTAGGACCGTTCCCTAAATGATATTGTAGCTCAGTATTTGGTTAAGAAGAAGGAAATTCTAGGGTATGCCCAGTCTGACCTAGAGGATGAGAAGATCAGTTTTGATATATTGGAGGATTCAACAGGAGTGCACATGGTAGACACCAAGGGTTCCCTCCTTCGGGACCAGTAGAGTGTGGAAGGTGTTGTGGCCAAGGAGGATGACACAGCTCATTCGACCCAACACCTCCTTCAATAATTAAAACAGAAGGATGAATAAATAGATAGGATGGGGAAGAGGCTTGAAGATTTGCTAGTAGTAGTTTTGGCACTTCAGAACCAAGCCCTGGAAGTGCATCCTACTATTGCAGAAAGTGGTCAACCTGAGTTATTACATGTCTTGAATCAAGCCAACACTTCATCTCCAGAAGAGCAGGGTAGCACCAGCTTGTATAGAAAGGTTGTGGATAGTACCTCTGTACAAGAAAATGACATTAAACTCATGGTTGAGCAGCAGGTGAGAGAAGCGTTGGTGCAAGCCCGAGGAGGATCATCAATTTCAAAGGGTAGACCCTACCCAGAGGAATTCAATGACATCTAGTATCCTAAGGGTTTCATGCCACCTTCTTTCAAGAGCTTTGATGGCAGCGGAAACCCACATCAGCACATAGTGCACTTCAGGGCCAACTGTTGTAATGCTAGTGGCAGCGATGTGTTACTATTCCATCTTTTTGTTAGCAGTTTAGTAGGCATAGCCTTTGATTGGTACGCTGAACTCCCTAACAGTTTAGTGAATACTTTTGCTGAGTTCGAGCAACTCTTCATTAAGAGGTTTGCTGGAGCTCAACAAAGGGTGACTGTAGGTGATCTTGTTATGGCTCAATAATACCCTGTGAGTCCCTCATTGATTATATTCTCAAATGGCACAATTTGAGTATGAAATGCGAATCACAGCTATTTGAACAACACGCCATTAAAATTCTACTAAAGAATATTCATGGCTCAGTCACCTTCATGCTCAAAGGTTTTACCATCAAGACATTTGAGAAGTTAATCAACAAGGAAGCTACCTTACAAGGAGAAGCCAAATAGTTGCCTTTTCCCGATCAATCATCAAATCCAAAGCTACAAAAAGCTTAAGAGAAGAAGCTAAGGGTAGTAGAAATGTTGGACAAGGGGAAGCAACCTGCTAGGGATCAGCACGAGAGAACTCGAGCTCCATAACCATCACTTCCACCTCCTTTTCCACCATTGAGACCATCTGGTAGCCAGCACCTCCATGGCCGCCTCCTCCTCATCTCATCATCGTGGTGGTACACATACAGTGCTACCATCCACCTACTCTTTTGGATAAACTAAACAAACCTTATTCATTTAAAAGGGAGGTAATCATAAAGATCTTTAAGAACCTCTTAAAGAAACTTAATTTTTAGATACCCGAGCCTAGAAGGCTAGAGGAAGTGGGAAAGATCAATGATTCTAACTTTTGCCCCTACCACCGCATGCTAGGCCATATTTTGGAGGATTTCTTTACATTCAAAGACTGGCTTGAGCATAGCTACAAGACAAGCACCATAGTTATCCCAAAAGAATTCCTTATGGTACAACCATCAAGTTCTATTAGGGTAATTCTTGGGGATATATGTGATCCTCTCAAAACCAAAGATGGTTGGCATATCTCCTTATCCCGAGCCCTTAAAAAGATTGTGTCAAAAATCAAGAAACTTTCCTTACAAGTTCCTGAGGCAACTCAAACCTCCAACATCAAGGAAGGTTCACAATTTGCTAAAGAAAACTTGGGGGAAGTAGGAGCTCGACAATGCACCATCTCATAGGATAATAGTAGTACAACCACCAAAGCACTCAGTCCACCGTTCTACTACTAGCACTTCAACTTCAGCTAGCTCTTCTTCTAATAGACATCTTGTTTCAGCAGATGAGGGCATCAAATCCCTTACCCCGACTTACTTTACTAGATTTCTACTACATACCACCTTCAAAATCAAGAAATCAAGGAATAAAGCTCGTTTGAATTACATCTCTATCACTTCTAATGGGTTGTCTAATTCCACTCTCTTAGAAAACTCTCCAAGTCTAAATAATAATTATAATAACTATGATCTTCTTCTTTCTGATTCAGAGTTGGACTTTCCTTCTCTGAATACTATGGGTTCACCTCATGAGATAGACTTGGAATCATTTGATTCTGAGGGTCCTATAGGAGAAGTTGTAGGTGAGCCTGATGAATAGGTAGAATCTTCCACTAACCTGCCACAAGAGATCACCGAAGTCAACCTCCGTAGTGGCAGGTTCTACCTCCTAGGGCAACACCTCAAGATAAGGGGAAACAAGTCATTGGTTTAGATGATTGAGAGCCCCTCCACAGGATGCTCCACCCTTGGATATGCTTGTGGAGGTTCAGCCCAGAGTGGATTATAATATCCTCACTAAGAAAGTTGCAACCAAGTTAAGCATATATGATGCCCTTATCTTACCCAAAGAGATGAGGGAATCATTAATCAAGGCTCTTCTTGATCCAGAGATATGCTTAGCTTAGCTGACCGTTGTTGCAGAAAAGGCACATTATGCTAGAGAAGCCCAAGGAGTCACTTTTACAGATGAAGACCTTCTTCTGTGGGACATGCAGCACAACCATCCCATATACATTATAGTGGATATGGGCAGATTTAGACTTTCTAGGGTTCTTGTCGATCCAAGTGCATCGGTGAACATTATGAGTCTAAAGACCCTTGCCTATTTGAGGATCGACATCTCTACACTCTGAGGAGATCAGATGATGTTGAGAGGATTCAATGAACAAGGAGAGAAAGCTTTAGGTTCCAAAGTGTTACCTTTGGAAATAGGTGACTAGAAGACTGAAGCCATGTTTTATATCATTGATTCGAATACTTTGTTCACTTTGCTCGGTAGGCCTTGGATACATCAGAACAAGATGATTCCATCCTCCCTTCATCAGTGCATCAACTTCAAAAGGGATTGAATTGAATACTATGTCAAAGGAGATGAAAAGTCATTTTCAGTTAGAGAGGTTGAGATATAGGAAAATGCGACCTACTGTCTTCCTTAAAACACCTTTTCTCATTAATGCAAATGAAAAGAGAAAGAAAAATAAAAAAGTTCAAGTGAGCGAGAAAAGGATATCAAGGAAGAAGTAGAGTCGCATATCACATTCCACCCATAGTTCATTCCATCATATGGACATATAGGTAAAATGACTCGACCTCCACCAAGCAGGTAGAGGGCGTAAAAAAGTTCAGTGGAAGGCTCCCTAGTTGGCCACCAGCTAATAGGGGTTATGACATACACTTGGAATCTAGCTCACAGGATGAGTCTAATGTGATTAGCATACCAGCCAACCCCTCTCAGCGGGTTTCATTGGAGGTGACACTTGAGCTGGACAATGATGAAGACAGCCTCCAAGCAAAGCACAGATGTATTCAAATCAAGTTTATTGGAAACTAGCAGGCAGCAATTAGGAACCTTAGCTCTAACCTCACTTTCCACCCAAAAAGTCAAAGGTTTAATAGTTAAGGAAGCCCCTCAATCTTCCAGGGATGTGTTGACCTCATTTTGAGAAAGATCTCTTAACCCCTCCATCTTAGACATAGGATTCCTCTTAGACTTTCAGATTTTCTTAATCTTAAGACACATCTAGTGATTAGTGGACACTCCAACCTAGCCCTAGAATATTTAGAAGAGTTAGCCATAAGAATGGGATATGCCTTAGGAGTGTTAGGAAAACTTCCTACCCTTTAGCTTAAACCATTCCTCACTTTCCTTCTTTCAAGTCAAACTCCAAATCAATTCTATTTGATTTACTTCAAACTCAATTCAATTCCATAGAATCAATTCCATAATTAAAACCCATGATTGAAACCTGTGATCAAAATCCATAAAAAATTCCTAAGTTCAAATTTCCTAAGTCTTAACCCTTTTCTTAAGGACTTAGCCAAAATTATGATCTAAACCCACTCAACTCTTTAACATTTTCTTATGATCTATTTATATTCTCATTTGTATTTCCATATATAAATGAAATATAAATTCAAACCCATCAAATCAAATTCAAAATTCCAAATCAATTCATGAATATTTTCTTAAGTCCCTTTAATTTTCCATCAAAAGGACTTAGCGAAAAATCAACCCTAAACTTTGATCAAACCAATTCAAACTCATAGGCTTTTCTCAAAACTTATTTGTATTCTCATTTATATTTTTCATATATAAGTGAAATATAAATATAAATCAATCAAATCCAATTCAAAAATTAAATTTCAATTTAAAAATTCCCTTAAATCCTTTAAATTCCTTTTAATGGATTTAACCTAAATCATGATTAAACCCATTCAAATCCTTGAATTTTTTTCATGATCAATTTATATTCTCATTTATATTCACATATTCAAACAATCAAAACCAATTTCAAAAATCAAACTCAAATCAACTCAAAATCAAATCTAAGCCTTTCAAGAAAATCTTGAACTTAGCCAAATCAATTCCAAATCAAGCCAAACTCTTGATTTTCTCTTATAATTCAATCAACCCTATAATCATGAGCTCTTATATAAATCCAAACTCCAATCATCTAATCAAAACCCAAATAAAAAATCAAACCCAAGACTCCTTCATTTTCTTCATTTGAATATGAAATTTTCAAATGGATCAAAATCCATTTGACTTCAAACCACTTGTAAATAGATTTATATTTCAATCATGAGTCGATATACAAGATCAATCAACTTCAAATCAAGCTTTGACCAAGCCAATTGACCCACTTAGGCTCACTTGACCCAAAGTGACCTACTCCTTATGAGCCAACTTTTGATCCTAACCAAATTGGATTGAACCAAACTCATATATCCCTCTCATCATGATCAACAATCATCATGGGATGATCAATCAATCAAACTGGGTCAAACCAAGTCAAACCTAAGGGTTGGCCAAGTCAACACTTAACCTAAATGAAACCTTACATAGCCAAATTCCACCATAGGATAAATTGATTGAAACCCTTAATCTAAGTTCACTCATGACCTATGTTTGAACTTGACCAAGCCAACATTTGAGCCTAACCTAGCCCAATTGGCCCACTTGACCCAAGTTGACCCATTTTGACCTAAAGGGACAAAATGTGTCAAAACTCAATCTAAGTCAAATTGATTGGAACCAATGGGTTAAGTCCATTTCAAATAACTTGTGGAACTTGACCAAAGCCTCAATTAGCCAACTAGACCCAACCTAGCCCAATTTACCTTAGACCCAACATGACCTAAAGGGGTCATGTTGAGCCAAAATTGAGCTTAACCCAAATTGATTGGAAATAAAGATACCAATCCACCCCATATGACTAACCTAATCTAAACCTACCCTTGACCTACCTCAAATAGGTCAAATGGGTCAAATAGGTCAACTTGACCCATTTGACCTAAATGAAGTCAAATGAGCCAAAACCAAATATATACCAAATTGAACCAAACCAAAGCCACCAAAATAATTCAAATGGTCATATGAACTTGACCCAACCCTTGGTTTGACCCAAATTTACCTATTTGTCAACTAGACCCATTGACCCATTTTCAAATAGGTCAAACCAAATCAAATGGATTCCAAATCCAATAAAACTTGACCAAACCTAATTTGTCCACATACCTAACATGTCTAAAGTGAAAAAATAACAAAATGGCCATTCTACCCCTAGGCCATAGAATAAATTTTGGCCTAGCCCATGAGTATTTTGGTCATACCCTATTCACAATCACTTGAGGCTTTCCTAAAAGCTCAAGGGGACTTAGTGATGAGTGGTGCACCCAATCGGTTTGGGTCATTTATTTGGCCCATAGACCAAACCCGACCACATAACTTGAAATTGAGTTTTCAAATTCCCTCATAAGCTCAATTTGATGCACATGGGAGGTTTTGAATCCACTCAACATCTCCAACCAACCATGTGCAAAGATCTAACAGCCTAAACAACCCTCCCAATCTGGTCAACTGGAACAAAATGGCAAAGAATGGTTCGACCATCTGATTTCCATAGGAGGACATATACTCCCCCTAATTCAATGAAATTTCAATACACTCAGTATCGATTGAAGCCTAGGAACCCTTAGCAACCATCAGAGAGCATTCCCAAGGTCTTGAGAGAGGATTAGAATTCTTCCTTCTTGGTTTTGCACAATGCAAAAATAGGGGAGGTGGAGTGAATTTCTAACTTCATCTACACTTGATCTCCTTCCAATTCCTCCACACATCTGAGCTCACTCAAGATCACACTGGAGTTCCCATAGCAAGGAGAGGATCAATTCAATCAAAGACAAAGCCCAAGTGAAGTGGTGTTGGTCCATCCATTAATCCACTAAATCCCAAGCTTTCGAATTTCAAGAGGGCTTCGTCTCCACCAGACGAAGCTACCTCATCGATCTCGAGCACTGGTGATCACCTCTGGAGAGATATAAATTTCTGACCACTTAGCTTAGGAGGTGTTGGTCCTTTGTGAAAGAAATATTCATGGCATGTGAAATCCACCGTTGGATAGGTTTGTAATTGTGCTTAGATGGTGTGGGTTGATTGTTGTATGATTCCATGCTAGATCGAGCTCGGATCTCCCTTAGATCATGGATGGCCTCCATTGATCCTCAAGGAAGAACTTAGCTCATCTTAGCCATCCATCCGGGCATTTTAGATGGACGGCCGAGATTATTTAGCACATTTAGTAAATCCAATTATCTTGTTAAACTGCAGGCGAATACTTAGCCGTCCAATCTTTGATCGAATAGCCAAGGATATAAGTGTGTACGCCACCGCTGCCATTTGGGATGTGACGTTTAAGTCACCCTCGTGGTGCATCTAAAACACGCGACGTCGCCATGCGCGTGGATTAGTTAAATATTTAATTAATTCCTAATTAATCCTTGGATCTTCTAAAATTTATAATTCCCTCTAGAAAAATCAGAAAAATAAAAAAAATGCTATGGAAAGATAATTTGATCTAAAATATTTTAAAAATGATTTCAATGGATTTTGAATTACCCTTTTCTATGAATTTAAGTTTCTTTAGGGATCTTAATTAGCTAATTATCCTTAATTAGGTCATCAATTGATCTCAAATTTCTAGGGTTCATTTTAGGGGATGACCTCTGCCTCCCCTAAGTTTCTTGAGATTTATTGAGAACTCAATTAGGGAAATTACTATTTCATTCCCTAATCCTTTCATGTAATGGGTAATTGGTGTGATTAATGGTTTTTATGATTAGGGTTGATTAAGGTTAGATCCAGTAAGTAGGAGGTTTATAGAATAATTTTGGAGCATTTTCCCTAAGCTTTTCCCTAAACCCCCTCTTCTCTCCTTAATCTCCTTTTAATTAAGGGTTAATTCATTAATTATCCCCTTAATCAATTTTCAAAAATTCTAAAAAGTTCTAGAACTTAATTAGTCTACCTTGGGTAGATGCTTAGGTGTTTCATAGCCTAAGTTCAATTAAGAAAAGCAAAATCCAATTCACATGTGTGAAAGGGTATTTTTTTAAGCTAAACCCTTTAGCTTAATTAACTTTAATTGTGAGCCAAATTGCATAAGGCCTTTTCATTACTAGGTGCATTACAAATTTAAATTCCTTGTGGGTTTTATGTCATCTCATTGGCTCATAATTATTTAGTTAATTCTTCTAAGATGGTGTAGGGGTTAATTAAGCTACTTAATTCATATCTTAACCTAATCAACACATAAAATGGATTTAATTGTTCAAAATTAAACAAAATATCAAACACATGTGGGAATGGGTTAGGAACAGCAAACTCATCTCACCTTTCAAAATTAAATCAAACTTCAAACTATACAAAAATCATTTTCAAATTCACTTTAATTTATTCTAAAATTTTCTTATTCCTTAAGAATGCCTTTAGGATTTAAGTAAAGTGAGTTTGTTTACATGCTTTCATTGCTTTGGATCTTTGCCAACATGTTAAGTTGTATGCCATGTGATTCATGCATTCATAATTTCATGTTTCAAATTTTGAAATAAAAATTGTTTACTTTATGTCAAATGTGCATGTGTTGGCTAAAGTAAAATATGAGTAGCTATTATCACTACTAAATCCAAATTATTTTAAAAAATTATAAATGAAATATCAAATCTGAAAGTATGCTACTTATACTTTAGTTATAAGCTTGCATGTGAAATATTATAAAGTTATGCTTAGTATAGGTTTCCATTCTTTCCTATGTTGGTATAGTTTTGAATAGGAATTTTGGTGAGGTATAAGGTTCATTTGAAAAGGACCTAAAGCTCACCTAATTTCATATCCTATTCATCCCTATGCTACGATCTAAGAAAAGTTACCTACACCTACATACATAAATTGCATAAACAAAACAAATCTATTAAATAACTTTTGCATATTCCTTTCCCATTTCATTTCTTTTAAATACATGTTTGTACTTAAGGAAAGTGGTATATTAGTCTAGACAACCCTGAGGTTGCAAGGTATTAAGTAGCCCTAAGTAGTTCTTGTGCCTTACACCTCTGGTTAATAATGACGTTGTACTCACTTATGCCTTTCTTACTTTCATGTATGTATGTAAAATTTTGGATAAGGAAAACCTTTCCTAATTAAGAAAAATCATGCATATTCAATTTCTAAATTTTCTTAAATGAATTGCTTAGCATGCATCATTAAGTGTGTTACCTACTCTCATTTGCATGTATAGATATGCTTAGGGTCCATCCATATGCATGTTATATATGTTGGGAAAGAAATGAAGTAATGTATGTTATGTGAATTTTGATTCATTTTATTTAATCTTAAAATGCCTTTTTTTTAATAGGTTAGTTTAGAATTTATCTAAACTTAGGATTGATTTAAAGATGTAATCAAAACATTCACTTAAATGAAACTAAAACATGAACCTACTTTAGAAAATTACTTAAGGTTAGGGAAGGAAAGAGAAATTCTCTTCTCTTTCCCTCTTTTCATAACTTAGTAATTAATTGTAGGTTTCACTTAAACCAAATTAAAACATGAAATAAAACCAACCCAAAATACTTAAAAACCTTAAATTAAACCCTCCTCTAAGTTGAACATGTTCTTCACACTTAGAAAATTTGATCCTAAAGTCCTAAGCTAAGCATACCACGTAAGCTTTTAAAGCACACACATTAGCCTTAGTCACCACTTCTAGCCTTAGGTTAGGTCAATGCATGGTTTGATGTTATGTTTTATTTTGTGATATATATGTTTTATACTAGATGTTAGGGTGTATAGAGAATGAATGGTAGGGATGTGCTTAGTCTAATTCTATTTTTTTTTTGCAGGGGTGTTATCATAAATAAAAATATAAATGCTTTTACTTGCAGGTGTTTTATACCCCTAAGCATAATCCATAGGCCTGGTGGACTTAGTCACCCATGTGTGGGGTGATAAGTCTAATATACATGCTTCATATTTTTATGGTGTGATTTAACTAACCTTTGTTTTGCAGGTGTTAGTTAAATTTATACTTTTCCTTTTCATGTAAAAATTTATATATTTCAAATTTTGGAATGATTTGTTATAGGGGAATAGGATGAGCATTAGTCATAAGATCCTACCTTATGCACCATGTGAAGCCTTGGAGCATCCACCTTCCAACCTTCCAAAGGAGAAATTAGAAGAAGAAGAAGAAAGAAAGAAGAAAGAAGAAAAAAGAATAATGCTTGAAGACCCCCATAACAATGAATTCTTTTGCTTAAATTATACTTTAATTCATTTGTAATCCGGGTTGTATATAGAGGTTTGATATGATTTTGTTTGTGGTGCTCGACCACAAATGGTCATTTATTCTTTTTTGCGATTAGCTTTATAAATTGATTGATGATTTATTTAACTTTTGCATTAAGTGGCATGCTTTTCCTATTTTATTCCTTGCTTTATGTATAGCCTGGATTTGGATTAGGCCCTTTAGGGAAAAATAAATCTTCTACCCAACTTAATAATTCAAATTAAAATTAAACATCTCATAACCTCACCTAAAGCTTAGGTTTAAAATAAAAATAAAATAATTAATAACCCTTTAGCTGGATGAGCATTTATTTATAATATCATGCACCAATGCATCTAACTTCACTCTTTATTAGAGGGCTTCCACCTTTGCCAAAGAACCCGGCTTGACCTTTGAGGGCCGTGGTGGAAACTCACATCCTCCCTTCTCGCTAATTTTGGCCAATAATTTGATTTCTCATGCATTAGTCATAAAAAATCCTATTAGCCTATGTCAAAATATTTGTCCAAAATAAAAATAAAATGAAATTTGAATTTCATTAGATTTAGGTCTTTTGAACCATTTCCCTTTACATGATCTAGTCTCTTTAGAGAGTGAGTTTAAGGACTTAGCTTCTTTCTAAATAAAATAAGCTATCTTGCATAAGCATAAAGACTTGCCTACATGTATTTTAAAATTAGTTGGGATCAATTGTTGTCGGTTGTTTGTCTATTTAGATTTAGGTTATGCTTCCTCACCGAGATTTAGGTTGGTTGCTTCTCCTTTTTGGGCCATAAGCATAATTCCACCATAGGCAATTCTTTAATCTTGTGTTAAGGAATCTTAAGTCCTAAAATTTTAATGAAAATGCAACTCAAACAAACTAAATCAATTTCAAAAAAAGCCCAACTAGGATAGTTTGAGGTGCTAGGTTTCCTATCTCCTACTTATCTTTCATTTTGGCTTGGATAATAACTCCCTCTTTTGATCAATCCCATTTGATCCTCAAAACATAAACCAATTGATTAATAGTCCTTCCTATTAAAATCTTCAGAGACAACGATCATTTGCCTTAATTGAGAGTTTTTCTAAGGGATCCTGTCCTTTAGGATATAATTAATTATGGGGGCTTGCCCCTATAGGGAACTTGATGAGTCCAATTTAAAATAAACCCTGCTTTACTTTTTCATGTAAAGTATGGGAAGAATCTATGGTACATATGCAGGTCCATCCTCCTTAGGAGTCCTTATTGAGATGAATGGTTCTATCTTTCGAGATAGTACACTATTTCCATGATGACATATCTGATCACCTGAATAAGTATATCTATGGATCTGTGTGGTGTCTTACCAAGATGAATTTTTGCAAGGGCTCCTCTTTCATTTCTCCCCATATATTTGAAAGGCGAAACCCCTATAGGAATTTTTCTCCATAGATTTTTTTGGTGACTCCGCTGAGGATGGTTCCTCTCTCCATCTTTGGTAAATGATCATTGTCTTTGAATATCGATAGTGGGTTTGTACTTTAGAATGAATCCAAGACTATCCTTCTTTTCGTTGGCACTTAGCTCATTTCATTCTTGAGTTAAGTTAGCCAACATCTTCAGGTTTTAGGACCGCATTCCTTGTTGGTTTAAAACCCCCATTGGGTTCCTCCAATGGGTAAAATGAAAAGATCTAAATCAAAAAGAAACATCTTAAAGAGTTCCTCCTTATCATTTTCAAGATGAGGAAAGGTTCATCTTAAAATAAATAAATCTTCCATAAAGAACTTTGTTTTTTTCAAAAACACACTTAATAAAATATTTTCCATAAAATTTTGTCACCCTCATTTAACAATTCCCATAATTGTTACATGTAGGATTTTCAAAAAAACTAAAACTTTTCAAAGCACAAATTAAACATCTTCTTTCAATTCACTTTGATGAAGATTTCATTTTCAAAATAAAATGAACAATCATGTTTTCCAAAATCACAATCATAATCATAAAGTTTTCAAAAAATATGAATTTTTCTATTCAATACACTCACATTTATTGAATAGAAAGTTCATTTGTAAACAAAATTGAAAAAGCACACATGAACATCCTCATTTAATTTATTAAATGAAGATTTCATTCCCAACTAAAAATAAAATATCATTTAGGAAATCCCACTTAAACATATCTCACATATGTTTTAAGTTGGAGTTCCTTTCTTTCAAAAAGCAACAATCACACAAAAAATTTCACATTTCAAAATAAAATTGATCTCATTCTACATACTTAAATTTGTTGAATGGAGGTCATCTTTTCAAAACATTAAAATCAACAATCACACATTTGGAATTTCATTTAGCATAATCAAATTTTCTAAGTGAAGTTTCCAAATCTGAAATCAAAATCAACAATCATATTTCAAAAATTTTCAAAGCACATTTTGGAACCTCCCTTAACATACCCAAATTTGTTGAGTGAAGTTTCCAAATCCCAAAATTCAAAAATTTTTCAAACATACATTTGGAATTTTATTTTGCATAATAAAATTTGCTAAGTGAACCTTCCAAATCAAAAATCAAAATCAAAAATCAAAATCAACAATCATATTTCAAAAAATTTCAAAGAACATTTTGGAACCTCACTTAACATACCCAAATTTGTTAAGTGAAGTCTCCAAATCAAAAATTCAAAATTTTCAAACATATTTGGAATTTTATTTAACATACCAAAATTTGTTAAATAAAACTTCCAAATCCAAAACTTCAAAATTTTCAAACACCTTTTGGAACTTCTTTCCTTAGCATACCAAATGGGGAAAGTTTCCATTTTTCAAAACCAAAATGAAATAAAAATTTTAAACACACCATTTGGAATTTCATTTAGCATACTCAAATTTGCTAACTGAAACTTCAATTTCATAAAACCAAGTGGGACTTCATCTTTAGCATACCAAATTTGCTAAAGTTGAATCTCCACTTTCAAAACACATCAAAAATAAAATGTATCACCTTAGGATCCCCTTAGCATACCAAATTTGCTAAGGGTCCTACTTTTTCAAAAATCAAAACATTCCAAACAAATGAAACACTTAGGATTTTCTTAGCATACCTAAATTTGCTAAGAATCCTATTTTCAAAAATCAAACAAAACACACTTGGATTCTTTACTTAGCATACCTAAATTTGTTAAGTAAGAATTCCAATTTTTTCCAAAAATCAAAACAAAACAAAATTCACAAAAAGAAACAATCACTTCTTACTTCACTTAGCATGCCTAAATTTGCTAAGTAAGTAAAATTCCAAAACATTCAAACAAAATAAAACAATTTGATCCTTACTTTAACTTACCCAAATTTGTTAAAGGAAAGAATCCTCAAAATCATAAACTGAAATTCAAAACATAAATGAACCTATGGAAGCATCCTATCAAAAATTTTGAATCCATATTTCAACATACCTAAATTTGTTAAAGTTTGGATTCATATTCAAATTCCTCTTTCAATCAATCTTTCCAAATTCATTTGAACCCCACTTAACACTTCCAAGATGTGGGTTCAAATTTTCAAAATTCAAAATTCAAAATCTATGGAGATAAATTGATAAGTTCATTTCTCATCAGATTCTACCAATGCATGCAGCTTACAATACGCAATGGAAGGTTCCTAGAATTTGTCTTTACTTTCCCCATGGTATGGATCTAGCTTTAGATGACTTCCCTTGTAGACCATACCCACTTGATCCACTTTGGCCAAGGATTTGAGGGAGCTGATCACTTGTGAGGGCATTCCCACCACGCCAAGAAGAAGGTGGTTTGGTGAAGCCAATCATCGTGGTGACTTACCCTGAGATCTCATTGAAGAGGAAAGTGCAATACCACGAATTAAGTGGTTACGCATCGATAGTACCAACAATTCTCCTAGTTGCGCTCATCTCAGTTTATGTTGCTGTTCTGCAAGCACCCCTACCATCTGCACTCCAAAGGCTCCCTAGTTTCGTGGATTTTCCTCCCCACATTTGAGTATGGGTTTAGCTCACACTCCTCATCATACCCACAAAGATAGGAATAAGAATTGTATGGTCAAACTGGTTCCACACCTGGATAGCCGAGAGCTTAAGCAACCATGGATGAGTCTCCCATGATCACTTCAATGGTTATGAAAACTAGTTTCATCCTCTCTCTTGATCGAGAGGATGCCAGGAGGATCCATTCATTACCTCCTCCAGTGGTACTTACAACCATTTTAGTAGGAGGTCATAGCGCCTCCTGCCTCTATGCCACATGAAAGCATGCATGGAGTACCGATCTTCAATCTATCATTCCCCTCAATATAGGGAGGCAGATCCATCAGGAGAGGGCCCATGAGGCCCATACATCACAAATTACAGTGAGTGAGGAGGTTCACCGCTTTGCTTTGGTTGATTTTCTGCCACATGCTAATCATGATAGTATTCTCCTCATGGGGACCATACCATAAGAGGGCGCCTTGTATAGAGAGTTGCTGGTGTCTCCACCCCACCGCTCTACCCCACGTCCTCCATCGCCAGTGCAGGTTCCAGCATCACCCATTCCATCTAAGGCCATGAAGGTCGCATCCAAAAAATGTACCCTGGTGATCCGCCATGCCAAGGGATCCTACTCCTACACCACCCATTATGGTAGGCCAAGCTCTCTCGCTTGACCTTCGCAGGTGAAGGAGTGGCGACCCAAGCATCGGTCCTCCTTCACCCACCCACCCATAGAGATGGTGATATCACAAATATTCCATGATAGTTTAGCAAACTATTAGAGGATCATCTTAGGATTGTTACCCTATTCCTAGTAAGAGTATCATTCTTCTAGTGAGTGCAGATGATTCCTCCCACATGTCAAGGTCCTGCATCTCGCATGATCACACATCACCCAAACTATTTGTACCTGAAGTTAGATCGATCCTTAGATGAGACACTATTTTATGGAGAAGGAGATCTTAGGGTATGTTCCGAAAGAAAGAGTCTTCATCCCAATGAAGATGACTTGATGGGGATTCATTGAGTATGTATACATGACACCATAGGTTCTCTTCTTATGGAACAATAGGCCATGGATGGTGATGAGGTTGATCAAGAAGATACTAATCCCAACACCTCTGATGCGAAGGATGAGTGAATGATGGGATGACACGACAGACTTGTTAGCGAGTAATGCTTCCAAAGCCCTCCATCCTATTATGTGTACAATGTTAGAGTGCATGTCTTGGACCCGCTAAGACTCTACCTCCCATGAGCAAGGTAGCACTATAGAAGGTAGTGGAAAGTACCTCCATACAAGAAAAGATATAAAATCCATGGTTAAGTGAGAAGGAAGCTTTGGCTCAAACCCTGGGTGGGATCATCGATTCCAAAGGTAGACCCTTCCCAGAGGAATTTGATTATCCAATATCCCAAGCCTCTTTCCTTCAAAAGTTTGATGGAGTGGAACTGAGGCGATATAGCTCACTGTGGCATTAAACAGTGGCAATGATGCTTTGCTTAGACTTTATTAGCCTAGGTATTTTTTGATTGGTAACTCCAACAAGAAGACATTTGAAGTAGAGCAACTCCTCATCAAGAGTTTTGAGAAAAGGTTATCAGAGGTGATGTAGCCCAACAAGACTCTGAGTCACTTTATATTCTTCGATGCATAAGTATGAAGAGTGTGAACCATGAACAACATGCCATTGAGATTCTCTGAAGAATATCCATGGCTTCATGCTTGCTTCACCATAAAGACATTTGAGAAGCTAATCAATAAGGCAGCTAGTATAAGGAGAGGCCAAATAGTTTCCTTTTCCAGATCAGTTGCCCAAGAAGAAATGCCAAAAGGTCTATGAGAAGAAACCTAGAGCAGCAGCAGCAGTCAACAAGGGAAAGCATCCAACTAGAGATCAGTCTGAGAAATCACGACCTCAGGAGCCTCCACCTCCATTTAGACCAGAACCATATCCTTTACCAGACCCACCATCAAAGACACACCACCATATACCACCACCGATGTATATCCACACCGCAAGGTCCACCACTCTATTAGAAGTTAAATAAACCTTATTCTTTTAAGAGTAATCTAAAAAATCTTTAAGAATCTCTTAAAGAAACTTGATACCCAACTTAGAGAGAGAGAAGTAGTAAAACTATCCAAACTTTGCCCTTACCATCATATGCTAGCCACATTTTGAGGATTGCTTTACATTCAAGGGCTAACATAGTTTCAAGATCCATCTTAAAGGAATAGTGAACAACCTTCTAGTTCCATTATCCTTGGGATAAGATCCTACAAAACCAAAGAAGGTTGGGCCATTTCATAAAACCTCGAAAATAATTTTAAAAATCAAGAAGATTTAAGAGTCATCTCAAACCTCTAACACCAAGGAATTTGCATTATTAGTGCCAACCTAGAGTGAGAGTACAAGAATAGCATGGAATTTAAATAACACCTGTTATAGCATCATTTTATCACCATTTCACATTTGATTTGGAATATTCAAATAGCAAATGTAACATAAACTTTAGACATGTGAGTACCATTTCATCCTTCTCACTTTGAATGTAAAGGAGGAAATACCTTTCTCAAATCCCACAATATAGCAATTAAAGGTCAAGAGATATGCATATATTTCATCTTTTGCTAATAGATAATCACAAAGAAAACTTTGCATATCCTATGTCTCCTCAAACCTCTAACACCAAGGAAGGTTTGCAAGTTGTTAGTGTCAATCTAGGAAAGTGGGAGCTTAAAGAAAGAAGAAAGATGTGCCCGATATCCCCTTAGCACACGATCCGATTCTACTTCAATTGTAGCTTCTTCCACACGGTGACTTACCATTTCATTCTGCTTTCTATTAGTAACTCTTGTATCAGTGGATAAGGGCATCAAATCCCTTACTCCACTCATTCTACTTGACTTCTACTTGTACTCCAAATACTAAGAAATTGAAGAATAAAGATTTGAATTACATCTATGTCTCTTTCGATGAGTTGTCTTCTTCTATTCCTAACGATAACTCTTCAAGTCTAATTAACTATAATAATGATCTTCCTCTTTGACCAGAGTTAAATTTTCCAACTCAATACTACTGGTTCACCTCTTGAGATAGACTTGGAATCATCCCATCTCAGAGTCCCATAGGAGAAGCAGGTGAGCTGTGTGTAGAACTTCCACCACCTTGCCTCAAAAGATTACCAAAGTAAACCTCCGTAGTTGCAAGGTTCTACCTCCTAGGGAAACACCTCAAGATAGAGGAAAACATGTCATTGTTCCTAAAGATTGAGAAGCCCTTCCACAAGATGCTCTACCCTTGGATATGCTTGACCAAGGTGGTGACTATAATGTCCTTTCTCATCTAAGAAAGTTGCCATCTAAGCTAAGCATATAGATGCCCTTGTCTTATCCAAAGAGATGAGGGAGTCACTAATCAAGGCCCTTGATCCTAAAATATGCTTAGCTTAAATACGCTATAGGTGAGGAAGCACACTATGCAAAAGAAGCCCAAGGGATCACCTTCATGATGAAGACCTTACTTGGGACTAACAACCATCCCCTATTACATGATGGTGTTCACTCATCGTGGTTCTCATGGATTCAAGTGCATCAATAAACATTATGAGTCTAAAGACTCTTTCCTATTTGAAGATTGACATCTCTACACTCTGAGGAGATAGAATGATGTTGACAAGATTCAATGATCAAGGAGAGCAGGCTTTAGGTTCCATAGTGTTACCATTGAAAATCGATGACTGAAAGACTGAAGTCAAGTTCTACATCATTGATTCAAATACTTCATTCATTATTTTGCTTGGAAGGCCTTGGATACAGCAAAACATGATCATTCCATCCTCCCTTCATCAGTGCATCAAGTTTAAAAAAGATGGAATTGAGTCCGAGTCAATGGGGATGAAAATCCATTCTTAGTTAGAGAGGTTGAGATTTATGAGGATGCGACCTACTATCTTCCTCAAAATACCCTTTCTCATGAAATTAGACAAAATTCAAATGCAAATACAAAAACAAAAGAAAATATAAAAGAAAATGAAAAGAAAAAGAAAAGTTCAAGTGAATAAGAAAGGGGAATTGAAGAAGAAGTGGATCCTCATATCACATTCCACACACAGTTCATTCCATCATATGGACATGTGGGTAAAATGGATCAACCTCCACCGTGAGAGGCAGGCAAAAAAAATAGGCGCTCTAGAGGTGGGAGACCCCTGGCCTTCACCAATAGAGGTCGTGTTCCAGAATAGCCACATACTATTCACATAGACTTAGAATCCAACTGAGGATGAGTCCAATGTGATTAGTATACGCCAACCCCTCTCAATGGTTCCATTGGAGGTGACTTTGATCCATGATAAAGACCAGCCTCCAAGAAAAAGCAAAGTATTTGAATCTTTTTTATGTGAAACTAGAAGTTGGGAACCTTAGCTCTAACCTCACTTACATCTTAGAAAGTTGAAGGTTTAGTAGTTAAGAAGTCCCTAAGTCTTCCAAAGGACATGAAGTAGAAGAGGTTTTTTTGGTTCATCATCCTCCCGTGAGCTCGATGTAGGACTTGAGGAAGATACTTTAAAGAATTAATGGAATTACCTTTGACTTTTACTCACCTTGTGTTCAAAATCTTATACAAAGGTTTAGTTCCTCACATGGTCCAAAGGTCAATTCATCAAAAAGCTATGGAACAATACAGTAGAAGCACAATCAAAGGACAGATTCAAGATAAGGGTCCAATCGATGATGAAGATTATTGAGTTGTTACCAATTTGAATTGATAGTTCTTCACACATCCCCAACTCTTATGAGAATGTGTGTTTAGAAACTTCGATGATCCGATTTCCAAGTCAAAGAGGCACTAATTTGAAGAGAGATTCATTCAACAATCGACAAGCTTAAAGAAATCAACCTGGATAGAAGAAAATCCTCTCCCCGAACATAATTCATTAATGAATGAAGAAGAAACCAATGACTTAGTTAGCTATTGATTGAGTTTAAAGACCTTCATGGAGTTATGAAGAAATGCCCGATTATCTCGACATGTAGTCCACAAGCTAGCAATAGACCCTAACGTTACCCCTATTAAGCAAGCTCCTAATGCATGACAAAAACAAAGTCATTTCAAGTCAAGAAATGATCGATGATTTCATCGGGAAGAAAAAATCCTACCCGTTAACTGTCATCCGTTAAGAAGAAGAATGGCCAAAATGCATTTGCATCAATTTTAGGACTTAAACAAGGCATGTCCTAAGGATGAGTTTCCTCTTCCTATACTAATTAATGATGGACATTGCCTCATCTCATGCGCCTTCTTTCATGGATGGATCATGGCTATAACCAAATCAAGATGTCTCTAAAGATGAAAGAAACACCGCTCAAACCCCGACACCGCCTTTCTATCTTAAAAATGTCGGTGCTACATACCAACGCCATGACTCAAATCTTCAATGAACTCATCCATCATCGTTGAGTGCTATATTGATGATCTAGTAGTCAAAAAGAAGAGAAAGAAGACCACTTTGACTTGAGAGTTTTGAATGGTTAAGATAATATAACCTTAAAATGAATCCTCAAGTGTGCATTGAGTCACTTCGTGAGAAATTCCTTGGGTTTGTTGTTCGAATTAGAAATAGATCCTAAAAAGATTAAAGCTATCTTAGAAATTCCACCTCCTAAGAGTTTAACTCAACCGATCCTTTCAAGGATGCATATCTAAGATGCTTTATCTCAAACTTATCGTGAGATGCATTCCATTCTCGACTTGTCAAAAGGATGCCAAGTTAAAGTGATGATAAGTGTCAAACATGCATTCAAGACATCAAAGAGTACTTGGTGCCACCGCAGCTATCTCGCAAAGCCATCGATCCTTTACACACGCATTGGATGACTCTCTTGGTGCTCTAGCCAATGATCAAGGGAAGGAGAGTGCACTCTTCTACCCTGTCATCGATCCCCAAGCAAACTATCCACCTATTGAGAAATATTGCCTAGCTTTGATCTTTGCATCTTAAAGCTACACTCTACATGCTTTCTCATAAGTGAACTTGATCTCAGAACCAATCCACAGCATTCTCATGACACCCAACACTTTCCGATGTTTATTTGTTGGTCCATGATACTCAGCTTGATATCACATTTGTACCCCTCCATGCAGTAAAAGGACAAGCACTAGTGAATTTCTTAAGACAATCCCACTTCTGATTCTTAGTGATGATCTCCCAATGAACAAATCATGAACTTAGGGGAGGTAAACCACGATGGGAGATGTATTTTGATGGTGCCGCTTCTTCTTAAAGGTGAAGCACCACAATATTCTCCTGAAAGGCAAGAGTAGGAATAGCTCTTCTAACTCCAAACTATAATGTGATGAGATTCTCATACTATCTTTCTAACCCCTACACGAACAATGAAGCCGAGTATGAGGCTTTGACTACTGGTTTGGAGTTGTCCATCACTATCAGTGTCAAGAGCATCAATATCTTTGGACATTCTCAATTGGTTATCAACTAGATTGACGTCCCAAGTCTCAAGCCCAAGCTTCATCATTACTATGAAAATGAAGTCAAGGCCCATTCTCAAGTCACCATCTACAAGGTTCCTCGAGCAGAGAACGCAGTAGTAGATGCCTTGGCCAAACTTTCCAAAGAGTTGGCATGTCCGGAAGATGAGTCCATTTCAATAAGGGTCCAAAATAGACAAGTCATATCCCTTATTGATTATGAACTCATCGAGAGACTTTCTCTTGAAGGGAGGTTGTCATTGCCAAAATGGACAAGGAGCGGATTGAGGCAACCGCTCATAGATTACTTGAACATTCAAAAAACTACCTCAAGAGAAATCACAAGCCCATCGTGAAATAGAGAGCTCTCTCATATGCTCATACACTTGTTTGGCCCAAAAATTGGTTATTGTTTAGACAAACATGAAGCCCATGGTATTATAACGAGGTACACTCGTCTATATGGAGTCATCAACTGATTAAAGATGAAGATGAAGATCAAAAGACTTGGATACTACCCTTCGATGATCACATTGCATGGATGTAGCTAGAGATGCCATCGCGTGCGGTGTGGTCCTCCACCAACCACCCAACATTCTACACTACATTGGCTTCATGGCCATTTGAGTATTGGGGTACCTACATTTTAGGTTTAATCAATCTTCCTTCTTCCAAAGGGCATCGGTTCATCTTAGCTACCACCGATTACTTTTCCGGGCGAAGCCATCCCACTCGTGAGAGTCACAACTCACCATGTGCTAGTTTTTAGAACCATCATATATGTTTCGATGAATTATATCCGATAATGGTACTACATTCAAAAGCATGAAGATCAACTTTGCGAAGACAGATAGATTGGAGATACTACCATCTACTACGAGCTAATGGTTTAGCGTAATCATTCAACAAAACTCTCATAAGAAGAATCTTGATGACAACAAATGATAGTGGAACCAGTAGTATTGAAGCCTTGTGGCCTACCACATCACATACAACTCAACTCACCATTTTCCTTAGTGTATGGGTCAAAGTTGTTCCTCCTTAGAAGTTCAACTTCCATCACTAAGGATAGCATTGGGTAACAAGATCACAGCGTAATGCAAAGTTGTGATTAGAAGAGCTCAAAGGTTTGGAGGAAAGTCGCCATGAGCATGAATCTCGAAGTTGTACAAGGCCAAAATGATTCAAGCTCACAACAAATTGGTCCACCATAGGTCTTTCCAAGTAGGAGAACTTGTGTTAGTCCTTAGGAGACTAATTATTGTACGTCGAAAGATGGGAGGCAAGTTTGAACCCACTTGGGAAGGCCCTATGTCATAGAGAAGGCCTACCAAGGAGAATCTTATCAGCTTATTGATTATAAAGGGGAACAGATGCTTCCAATTAATGGGCTCTATCTAAAGAAATATTACCATGAAATAAAACTTGTTTGAAAATAATCATTAATAAAAGAACAAAATTTGATTCCATTCATCAAATCTTCTCTCTCTTCAAGTGTTGTTTGTTTATCTTGTAATCCCCGTGACGTGTTTAGGTAGTAAGAGTCCCCAAGGGCATGCTATCCCTCTTCACAACACAAACACAATCTCCTAGCACTATTAGAATTGGTGTAAGAGAACTCAAGAGGCATCCTATTTTGATTAGCATAACTAAGTTATGTGTGAGAGAACCCAAGAGGCATCCTTTCTTAGTGGAATTCTTCCATCTGGGCATCATTTTATAATTCTAATTTTAAGGTGTAAGAGTCCCCTGAGGCATCCTATTTCTTTAACACATGCACACAATAAACACAAATCTTTATCTCAAGTTATTTGATATGGGAGCAAGCTCACACTCACTCATCGCCTAAGTCGATTTACATGCTACCTCACAAGATGTCAGTGGTCATTTTTGGAGATGTGAGTCCCCATGCTTTCTTCCCAACTTGAACATCAGAACCAAAGAGTGCCTTATTAAATGGTATGTTTCATCGACACCCTAATGATTGACTTTGCTTAAGAAGATGGGAGTCCCCATGCTTTCTTATTAAACTATCCATCATGTTCTAACTAGGTTGAGTATATTTGAGATTTAGGATAAGGCCCCCAGAGGCTCCTTTCCTCTTGACTACTTTTGAGTTGATCTAAGTCCCCGGGATTCACTTAGTCGCTATGATAGCACCATCCATCTAAAGAAAGACTATCCGAGTTTCCACCATAGGATGTGAGTCCCCGAGCTTTCTTCCTAGGCTGATTGTTGCAAACCAACAGAAACCTTAGGTTGGTTGATGTTCGCTATGCTGACTGCAACTCGCCCAGTGAGTACACCACTCTTGGTAGATATGAGCCCTTGTGCTTTCTCCATGAGTTGGACAATGAATACCTATTGAATTTATGACTAACCATGTCATTTTTTCTCCGAGGTGTTGGATTACCCATCCCCCATGGGCACTCTATTTGGATCATGTCTTCATGATCCCATTTAGACACTACGGTTACTTTGATTGTCAGCCTTTCCTAGTAACCATCACTGGTTGGAAAATTTGTTCGCAAATTCTCTCGCTCAATGAGATAGATTTATCGATATAAGTTCTTAGTTTGATCCCTCACAAACTAGGGTCCATGATAAAATAAATAACTAAAAAATAAAAAATTAATTCGCTTAGATTAGATTCAAGCCCCAGGCCCCTTCTCCCAAGTAGGCATCCTATCTTTGGGAAGCGAAACTCATAGGAATCGACTACTTGAGTTGAGATAAATCTGTACTCACTCAGTCACCCTTAGGTTCAATCTATTTTGCCATAAACATATTACCCCAGCAGTCATTTCACTTTAAAAAAAATGTAAGAATATGATGCATTCTATCTATCATGATTGTCACAAACCGACGGGCACTCAGTTTGATTTGTTGTTCAAAGAAACCATCACCTAGTAATCTTTTCTAGTAAGATGTGAGTACCAAGATTTTCTTCCCTTCAATTTATCATTTAAACTGAAAGACACCCTTTGTTGATAGTTCTCCTGTAGCTACTCCCTTTGGTTCAATAAATCAGAGGTCTAGGCTTCTATAAGCTTCTTCTCGATGATCCATCTAACAAAATACAAATAAATCTAAAATAAAATTAATTCTTACTATTCTTATGATCTAAGTCCCCGCATTCACTCAAGATACTAGGTTTAATTTGTTGCCAAAGCAACCGATCACCAGTGGTTTTTCTAGAAGATGTGAGTCTCCATGCTTCTTCTTAAGACTTGACCATTGTATACCAAAAGGCATTTCTTTGTGGATAGTCCTGTTGGTAGACTATTCCTTTGAATTAGTAAATCTGAGAAGTCTAGGCTTCCATGGCCCCTACCATCATCAAACCTATGGGATTCATCATAATAAAAATAAATAAATTTAAAAATAAAAATCAATCTTGATTATCTTTGAGTCAACTTAAGTCCCCCAGTGGTATTCACTCAATAGTCAGCCCTAGGTTAGCTTCAACTTGTTTCCTTGTCAATAGATTACCCCAGCAACTGGTCTTTACTTTGGAAGAAGTGAGTCTACTATGATTTCTTCCTAGTATAGCTGTTGTACACTAAAAACCATCCCTTTGGTTGGCTAGTCCTACTACATGTTTAGTAGACCCCTTTAGATTGGTAAATTTGAGTTAGGTCTTGGCCTCCATGGCACCTATTCAGTACAACCCATTGCAAACTAATAGAGTTCATCCTAAAAAATTCAAACCAACAAAATTAAAATAAATTCAACCTCTCCCTAGTGGAGATCTCTCCTAGTGAGATTCAAATCAAACCTTTCATCCCCTTGGATGACTTGCCTTAATGGAAAGTTCACATCCCTTAGTGGATTTCTTCCCTTCTTATGTGGACAGTAGAGCCACATTGCACTAAGCTCGGATTCTTCTTTCCTTGGGTTAAGGATAGATTGTTTCTATTAGCTTGTGATCTCTTGTGTGTTGATCATTTGCCAACACCAATACGCGTGTTCTAGTCACACTACACCTATTGGGTGCCTTTTGTTGGCATCATTTTTAGAATGAGCTCTCAACCCCTCCATCTTATACATAGGATTCCTCTTAAACTTTTAGAGTTTCTTAGTCTTAAGATATATCTAGTGATTAGGTGGACACTCCAACCTAGCCCTAGAATTCTTAGAAGAGTTAGCCATAAGAATATGTTATGCCTTGGGAGTGTTAGGAAAACTTCCTACCCTTCAGCTTAAATCATTCCTCACTTTCGTTCTTTCAAGTCAAACTCCAAATCAATTCTATTTGATTTCTTTCAAACTCAATTCAATTCCATGAATCAATTTTATAATTGAAAGCCATGATCAAAATCTATCAAAAATTCCTAAGTTCAAATTTCCTAAGTCCTTTACCCTTTTTTAAGGACTTAGCCAAAATTATGATCTAAACCCACTCAATACTTTGAGATTTTCTCATGATCCATTTATATTCCCATATATGAATGAAATATAAATTCAAATCCATCAAATAAATTCAAAATTCCAATTTAATTCATGAAAATTTTCTTAAGTCCCTTTAATTACCCATTAAAAGGACTCAGCCAAAAATCAACCCTAAACTTTGGTCAAACCATTTCAAACTCATGGGATTTTCCCAAAACTTATTTGTATTCTCATTTAAATTTTTCATATATAAATGAAATATAAATATAAATCAATCAAATCCAATCCAAAAATTAAATTTCAATTTAAAAATTGCCTTAAATCTTTTAAATTCTTTTTAATGGATTTAGCCTAAATCATGGTTAAACTTTTCAAATTCTTGAAATTTTCTCATGATCAATTTATATTCTCATTTATATTTACATATATAAATGAAATATAAATTCAAACAATCAAAACCAATTCCAAAAATCAAACTCAAATCAACTCAAAATCAAATCTAAGCCTTTCAAGCCAAAATCTTGAACTTAGCCAAATCAATTCCAAATCAAGCCAAACTCTTGATTTTCTCTCATGGTTCAATCAACCCTACAATCATGAGCTCATATATAAATCCAAACTCCAATCATCTAATCAAAACCCAAATAAAAAATCAAACCCAAGACTCCTTCATTTTCTTCATTTGAATATGAAATTTTCAAATGGATCAAAATCCATTTGACTTCAAACAACTTGTAAATGGATTTATATTTCAATCATGGGTCCATATACAAGATCAATCAACTTCAAATCAAGCTTTGACCAAGATTTGACCACTTAGGCTCACTTGACCTAAAGTGACCATCCTAACCAAATTGGATTGAACCAAACTCATATATCCTCTCATCATGATCAACAATCATCATGGATGATCAATTAATCAAATTAAGTCAAACCTAAGGGTTGACCAAGTCAACACTTAACCTAAAATGAAACCTTACATAGCCAAATTCCACCATAGATAAATTGATTGAAACCCTTTGATCTAAGTTCACTCATGACTTATGTTTGAACTTGACCAAGCCAACATTTGAGCTAACCCAACCAATTGGCCCACTTGAAAGTTGACCCATTTTGACCTAAAGGGCCAAAATGTGTCAAAACTTGATCTAAGCCAAATTGATTGGAACCAATGTGGTCAAGTCCATTCCAAATCACTTGGAACTTGACCAAAGCCTCCAGCCAACTAGACCCAACCTAGCCCAATTGACCTTAGACCCAACATGACCTAAAGGGGTAAGCCAAAATTGTTAACCCAAATTGATTGGAAACAAAGATATCAATCATATGACTAACCTAACTTAAACCTACCCTTGACCTACCTCAAATAGGTCAAATGGGTCAAATAGGTCAACTTGACCCATTTGACCTAAATGAAGTCATATGAGATAAAACCAAATATATACCAAATTGAACCAAACCAAAGCCAACAAAATATTTCAAATGGTCATATGAACTTAACCCAACCCTTAGTTTGACCCAAATTGACCTATTGGTCAACTTGACTCAAGTTCACCCATTTTGACCTAAATGGGTCAACATGAGCCAAACCCTATCAAATGGATTCCAAATCCAATGAAACTTGGCCAAACCTAGTCATGAAAACATCCAGAAAATAACCATTATCTACCCCTAGGCCATAGAACAAATTTTGGCCCATGGGTATTTTGGTCATACCTATTCACAATCACTTGAGGCTTTCCTAAAAGCTCAAGGGGACTTAGTGATGAGTGCACCAACCCAAAGGGTTTGGTCAACCCGCTCCCATAGACCAAACCCACAGCTTGAAATTGAGTTTTCAAATTCCCTCCTAAGCTCAATTTGATGCACATGGAGGTTCAATCCACTCAACACCTCAAACCCATGTGCAAAGATCTAACAGATAAACAACCCTCTCAAGGTCAATTGGATCAAAATGGCAAGGAATCGCAATCTGCAAGGGGAGATATACTCCCCTTAATTCAAAATTTCAACACACTCACTATTGATTGAAGCCCAGGAACCTTAAGCAACCATCAGATATCATTCCCAAGGTCTTGAGAGAGGATTAGAATTCTTCCTTCTCGATTTTGCGAAGTGCAAAAATAGGGAGGTGGAGTGAATTGCTAACTTTGTCTACACTTAATCTCCTTCCAATTCCTCCTACAAACTTCTTCTTAGGACCAATCCGAGCTCACTCAAGCTCACATTGGAGTTCCCATAGCAAAGAGAGGATCAATTCAATCAAAGTCGAAGCCCAAGTGAAGTGGTGTTGGTCCACTCATTGATCCACTCAATCCCAAGGCCTGTGAATTTTAACAGGGCTTCCTCTACACCAAACAAAGCTACATCATCGATCTTGAGTACCAGTGATCACCTCTGGTGAAGTATGGAATTTTTTGACCACTTAACTTAGGAGGTGTTGGTCCTTTGTGAAATAAAATGCATAAATCCACCATTGGATAGGTTTGTAATTGTGCTTAGATGGTGTGGTTTTGTATGATTCCAAGCTGGGCGATCTCCCTGGTCATAATGGCCTCCATTGATCCTCGGGAAGAACTTGGCTCATCTCAGCCTTCCATCCGTGCATTTTTGATGGACGGCTGAGACTATTTAGCATGTTTAGTAAATCCATTTATTAGTTTTAAACTGCAGGTGAATCCTTAGCCGTCTAATCTTTTATCTGACGGCCAAGGATATAAGCATGTGCACCACCGAAAGCCATTTGGGATGTGACATTTAAGTCACCACCACAAGACACATGTACAACCGCCACGCCATGCATCAGTGAGCTAAGTATTAAGCAGGGATTAGTTAAATGTTTAATTAATTCCTAATTAATTCTTGGATCTTCTAAAATTTATAATTCTCTCTAGAAAAATCAGAAAAATAAAAGGAAAAATGTTATGGAAAGACAATTTCATCTAGAATATTTTAAAAATAATTTCAATGGATTTTGAATTACCCTTTTCTCTGAATTTAAGTTTCTTTAAGAATCTTAATTAGGTAATTATCCTTTATTTAGGTCATCAATTGATCTCAACTTTCTAAGGTTCATTTTACGGTATGACCTCCCCTAATTTTCTTGAGATTTATTGAGGCTCAATTGGGAAAATTTTATTTCATTCACTACCCTTTCATATAATTAAGGGTAATTAAGGTGTGATTAATGGTTTTACCCGATGATTAGGGTTGATTAAGGTCAAATATAGTAAGTAGGAGGTTTATGGAATAATTTTGGGGCATTTCCCTTAAGTCATTCCCTAAACCCCTCTTCTCTCCTTAATCTCCTTTTAATTAAGGGTAAATTCATTAATTATCCCTTTAATCAATTTTAAAAATTCTAAAAAGTTCAAGAACTTAATTAATCTACCTTTGGTAGATGCTTAGGTTATTAATAACTTAAGTTCAATTAAGGAAATCAACATCCAATTCACATGTGTGAAAGGGTATTTTGAAATTACTTAAGTTAAACCCATTAGATTAATTAACTTTTAATTGTAAGCCAAATTGCATTAGTCCTTTTCATTACTAGGTGCTTTGAAAATTTAAATTTTTTTTGGGTTTTATGTCATCTCATTGACTCATAATTATTTTATTAATTCTTCTAAGATTGTGTAAGAGTTAATTGAGCTACTTAATTCATACCTTAACCTAATCAATACATAAAAATGGATTTAAATGTTTAAAAATTAAACAAAAATATCAAACACATGTGAGAATGGGTTAGGAATAGTAAACTCATCTCACCTTTTCAAAATTAAATCAAACTTCAAACTAAACAAAAATTATTTTCAAATTCACTTTGATTTATTCTAAAATTTTCTTATTCTTAAGAATGTCTTAGGATTTAAGTAAAGTGAGTTTGTTTACATGCTTTCATTGTTTTGGTGTTTCCCAACATGTTAAGTTGTATGCCATATGATTCATGCATTCATAATTTCATGTTTCAAATTTTAAAATAAAAAGTTTTATGTCAATGTGCATGTGTTGGCTAAAGTAAAATATGAGTGTCTATTATCACTACTAAATCCAAATTAGTTTCAAAACTTATAAATGAAATTTCAAATCTGAAAGTATGCTACATATACTTTAGTTCTAAGCTTGCATGTGAAATATTGTAAAGGTATGCTTAGTATAGGTTTCCTTTCTTTCCTATGTTGGTATAGTTTTGAATAGGAATTTTGGTGATATATAAGTTCATTTGAAAAGGACCTAATGCTTACCTAATTTCATATGGTTTTCATCCCTATGCTACCATCTAAGAAATGTTACCTACACCTACATACATAAATTGCATAAACAAAACAAATCTATTAAACAACTTTTGCATATTCCTTTTCCATTTCATTTCTTTTATATGCATGTTTGTACTTAAGGAAAATGGTATATTAGTCCGGACAACCAGAGGTTGTGAGTTTTAAGCCCTAAGTAGGTCTTATACTCTTACACCTCTAACAATGTTATGTACTCACTTATGCCTTTCTTACTTTCATGTAAAGTGAAATTTTGGATATGGAAAACCTTTTCTACTTAAGAAAAATCATGCATATTCAACTTCAAAATTTTTTTAAATGAATTACTTAGCATGCATCATAAAGTGTGTTAACTACTCACATTTGCATGTATAGATATACTTAGGGACCATCCATATGCATGTTATATATGTTGGGAATGAAATGAAGTAATGTGTATTATGTGAATTTTGATTCATTTTATTTAATCTTAAAATGCCTTTTTTTAATAGGTTTGTTTAGAGTTTATCTAAACTTAGGATTGATTTAAAGATATAATCAAAACATTCACCTAAATGAAACTAAAATAAGAACCTACTTTAAAAAATTACTTGAGGTTAGGGAAGGAAAGAGAATTCCACTTCTCTTTCCCTCTCTTCATAACTTAGTAATTAATTGTAGGTTTCACTTAAATCAAATTAAAACATAAAATAAAACCAACCCAAAATACTAAAATAACTTAAATGAAACCCCCCTCTAAGTTGAACATGTTCTTCACACTTAGAAAATTTGAACCTAAAGTCCTAAGCTAAGCATACCACACAAGCTTTTAAAGCACACACATTAGCCTAAGTCACCACTTCTAGCCTTAAGTTAGGTGAGTGCATGGTTTGATGTTATTTTTTATTTTATCATATATATATTCTAGACTAGATGTTATAGTGTATGCTCATAGAATGAATGGTAGGACATGCTTAGTCTAACTATTCTTTTCTGCAAGAGATTGTGCTTAAGGGGAGCTATCATAAATAAAAATATAAATGCTTTTGCTTGCAAGTGCTTTATTCCCCTAAGCATAATCCATAGTGTGGACTTAGTCACCCATGTGTGGGGTGATAAGTCCAATATACATGCTTGGGATTTGTGTGGTGTGATTTAACTAACCTTATTTTGTGTGTTAGTTAGATTTATACTTTTCCTTTTCATGTAAAAAATTTATATATTTAGGATTTTGGAATGATTTGTTATGGTAGATTAGATGAGCATTGGTCATAAGATCCTATCTTATGCACCATGTGAAGCCTTGGAGCATCCACCTTCCAAGCTTCCAAAAGAAGAAAAGAAGAAGAAAAAAGAAAGAAGAAGAAAAAAGAAGAATAAAGCTTGAAGATCCCATAACAATAAATTCCTTTGTTTAAATTGTAATTTAATTCATTTGTAATCTAGGTTGTATAAGGGTAGAGCTCGACTACTCACATTTGATATTTTTGGCGGTGGTGCCCTACCATAAATGGCAATTTATTCTTTTTTGCGATTAGCTTTATAAATTGATTGATGATTTGTTTAGCTTTTGCATTAAGTGACATGCTTTTCTGAGTTTATTCCTTACTTTATGTATGGCCTGATGTGGATTAGGCTCTTTAGGAAAAATAAATATTTTACCCACCTTAACAATTCAAATTCAAATTAAACAACTCATAACCTCACCTAAAGCTTAGGTTTAAAATCAAGATAAAAGAATTAGCAACCCATTAGCTAGATGAGCATTTCTTTATAATATCATGCACAAATGCATCTTATTTCACTCTTGATTGAGGGCTTCCACCTTGCCGTGAGAACTGCGACCTTTGAGGGTCATAGTGGAAACTCACCTCCTCCCCTCTCTCTAATTTTGGACAATAATATGATTTCTCATGCATTAGTCATAAAAAATCCTATTAGCCTGAGTCAAAATATTTGTCCAAAATAAAAATAAAATGAAATTTTAATTGCATTAGATTTAGGTCATTTGAAGCATGTCCCTTTACATAATCTAGTCTCTTTAGGGAGTGAGTTTAAGGACTTAACTTCTTTCTAAATAAAAATAGCCTAGCTATCTTGCATAAGCATAAAGACTTGCCTACATGTATTTAAAATAGTAGGAGTTATTACCACCCCATGCTTGTAAATCCAAGCTATTGTGTAGTTTGTCCTCTCTTGTGGAGGCAAACCAATTACCCATTTTTGCATTAGATTTAGGTTGTGCTTCCGGCCCTTGCCAAAGCTCCCTAGATTTAGGTTCTAAGATTGCTTCTCCCCTTTGTTGGCCATAAGCATAATTCTTTGCGTCTTAGGCATTTCTTAATCTTGTGTTAAGGAATCTTAAGTCCTAAAATTATAAAGAAAAATGCAACTCAAACAAACTAAATCAATTTCAAAAATGTAAAGCCCAACTATAGGTTAGTTTGAGATGCTTGCTAGGTTTCCTAGCATCGTGAGCATCTCTTACTTATTTTTCATTTTATCTTTGATAATAACTTCCTCTTTTGATCAATCCCATTTGATCCTCAAAACATACTCCAATCTATTGATAGTCCTTCCTATTGAAATCTTCAGAGACAATAATCATTTACCTTAATTGAGAATTTTTTCTATGGGATCTTATCCTTTAGGATGTAATTAACTATGGGGGCTTGCCCCTGTAAGAAACTTGATGAACCCGATTTAAAATAAACCCTATTTTACTTTTCCATATAAAGTAGGGGAAGACTCTCTGGTACATATGTAGGCCCATCATCCTTAGGAGTCCTTATTGAGGTGATTGGTTCCATTAAAGGGTAGTGACTTCTATCTTTTGAGATAGTATAATATTTTCTTGATGATGTATTCGATCATCTGAATAAGTACATCTGCGGATCTACGTGACATCTTACCAAGATGAATTTTTGTAAGGGCTCCTCTTTCATTTCTCCCCATAGATTTGAAAGGTGACTCTATAGGAATTTTTCTCCATAGGATGTCAAGCCAAAGTGATTCCTATTAGGATCATCATCCTCAAGTCTAGAAATTGATGTAGGACTTGAGGATAATTCATATAAAGAATTAATGGAATTTCCTTTTGATTGGTACTCACCTTGTATTCTTAGTTTTACAAAGAAAGGTTTGATTTTTTATACATGGTCCAAGCACAGGTCAGAGTACTTCGAGAAGCTATGGAACAACAGAGGTAGGGATGCACAATCAAGATCAAGACTAGGATTTGGTACAGTGGGTCAAGTCGATGATGATGACTACTGCTTAGTTGCTACCATTCATCTAGAATCTGATAGGTTTTTCTCAAACCACACTAACTCTTATGAGGATGTGTTTAAAAATTTCAAATGATCTAGATGATCACCAAATCAAAGATGCACTGCCATAATTTGAAGAGGAAATCCATCCAACTATCGATAACCTCAAAGAAATCAACCTCGGGATAGAAAATATCCACGCTCGATATACATCAGGTCATTACTGAATGAAGAAGAAACCAATAACTTAGTTAGGCTATCGATTGAGTTTAAGGACTGCTTTGCATGGAGTTATGAAGAGATGTCTGAATTATCTCTGAATGTAGTAGTCTACAAACTAGCAATAGACCCTAATGCTAACCCTATCAAGCAAGCTCCTAGATGCATGCGACTAGAAATCAAATAACAGGTCATTTCTAAAGTCAAGAAACTGATCGATGTTGATTTCATCATGGAAGAAAAATATCCTACATGGTTAGCCAATGTCGTGCTAGTTAAGAAGAATAATGGCCAAATTTGCATATGTGTCGATTTCAGGGACTTAAATAAGGTATGTTATAAGGATGAGTTTCCTCTTCCTATACCAGAGTTAATGGTGGACATCGCCTCATCTCATGCAATATTCTCCTTCATGGATGGGTCATCTGGCTACAACCAACTCAAGATGGCCCCTGAGGATGAGAGAAACACTACTTTTTGAACCTCTATCGAAATCTATTATTATAAGGTTATGCCTTTCAATCTTAAAAATGCTGGTGCTACATACCAATGGGCCATGACTCAGATTTTCAATGAACTCATTCATCATCAAGAGGAATGTTATGTTGATGATCAAGTGGTTAAGAGCAAAGAAAAGGAAGACCACCTCTTTAACTTAAGAGTAGTTTTCAAACAGTTAAGGCAATATAACCTTAAAATGAACCCCCTGAAGTGTGCATTCAAAGTAACTTCAGGGAAATTCTTTAGGTTTGTTGTCCGACACCAGGGAATAGAGATAGATCCAGAAAAAAATTAAAGTTATCTTAGAAATGCCACCACCTAAAAGTTTAACTCAACTCAGATCTTTTCAAGGGTGGTTGGCATATCTAAGACGTTTTATCTCTAACCTATCAGGAAGATGCAAGCCAATTTTAGCACTTGTCAAAAAGGATGCTAAGTTCAAGTGGGATGACAAGTGTCAGCATGCCATTGAAGATATAAAGTAGCATTTGGTGAAGCCGCCTAGCAACCTATCCCAAAGTGTGCCACCTATCATCTACATCACGCATTGATGACTCCCTCTATGTTTTATTGGCCAAAGCCAATGACAAAGGGAATGAGTGCTCTCTACTACCTCAATCATCTAATTCTGGTGAAGCTACTCACCTATTAAAATATTGCCTGCTTTAATCTTTGCATCCCAAAGCTATAATATATTTCTCATAAGGTGAACTTGATTTCAAGATCCAATCCACTAGTATCTCATGACAGATGCGGACATTTGTACGTTAGTCCATGATTCTCTCATAGTTTGATATATCATATTACCCCCTGTGTAGTGAAGGACAAGCACTAGTGAATTTCTTAGCAACACAGCCACTGCCTACTAATTCCCTTCTTAATAATGATCTCCTTGATGAACAAACCATGAACTTAGGGGAGGTTGACAACCACTATTGGGAGATATATTTTGATGGTGCAGCTTCCTTTCATAAAGGAGAAGAACCACGACCTTCTCTTCCAGGAAAGGCATGGGTAGGAATAATTCTCTCCAATCCATGATGTGATAAGATTATTATACTATCTCTCTAATCCATGCACCAATAATGAAATTAGTATGAGGCTTATGCAGTATGTCAGAGCATCAACATCTTTGGGATTCTCGGTTAGTCATCAAATTATTGGGTACTACAAGGTTCTCAAACCTAAGCTTCATCATTACCATGTGTATAACATGAAGCTGTTGGCCCAAATCATTGAGGTCACCATCTACAAGTTTCCTCGAGGAGTGAACGCAGTAGTAGATGTTTTGGCCAAACTTGCCTAGGAATTGGCATGTCTAAAAGATGAGTCTATTCCAATAAGGGTCCAAAACAAACAAGTCTTATCCCTTATTGATGTTGAACTTGTTGAGATACTTTCTCTTGAAGGAGAGGTTGTTGTTGCCAAAAAGGACAAGGAGCTGATTGGAAACTCATATTACTTGAACAAATAAACCCCATAGAAATCACAAGCTCATCAGATTAAATAGAGAGCTCTCTCCTATGCTCTCATGGATGCACCTTGTTTTGATGGTCTTTCGATCAAATGTGATTATGCTATTTGAAAAAACATGAAGCCCATAGGATCATGACTGAGGTACATTCAATTCTCTGCATGCATCAATCATCAAAAGAAAGCAAAGCTCAAGACTAAATCTCATAGGCGATGAACATGCCTAGGAGATGCCATCGTTACGGTGTGGTCCTACATCAACCACCCAACATTCTACATCCTATATTGGCCATATGGCCATTTGAGTGTTGGGGTACAGACATAGTGGGTCCTATCGATCTTCCTTCTTCCAAGGGTCATCGATTTATCTTAGCTGCCACCGACTACTTTTTCAAGTGGGTGAAGGCAATCCCACTTAGAGAGATCACAGCTTAGCATGTGCTCTAGTTTTTTAGGGATCATATCATATATAGGTTTGGGATGCCTCAACCAATTATATTCGATAATGGTACTACATTCAGGAGTACTAAGATCAACAGCTTCGCCAGGAGGCATAGTACAAATTAGAGATACTCCACCATCTACTATCCCAAGGTAAATGGCCTAGAAGATGCATCCAATAAAACTCTCATCTAGATACAAAAAAGACACTTGACGATAACAAGCGACAGTGGCATGAGCAGTTGGTTGAAGCCTTGTGGGCCAACCACACCACATACAGAACTTCAACTCAATCTACCTTCTCCTTAGTGTATGGGTTTGAAGTTGTTCTACCATTAGAAGTTCAACTCTCATCACTAAGGATAGCAATGGGTAGAAAAATCACTACAGAGCAGAATGCCAAGTTGCGGTTAGAAGAGGTCAAAGGTTTCGAGGAGAGATAACTATAAGCGTGTCAAAATCTCGAGTTGTACAAAGCCAAAATGATTCAAGCTCACAATAAGTTGGTCCTTCCTAGAGATTTTCAAGTAGGAGAGCTTATTTTAGTTCTAAGGAGACCAATTATTGCCCGTCAAAAGATGGAAGGCAAGTTTGAACCCACTAGGGAAGGCCATTTTTTCATAGAAAAGGCCTACCAAGGAGGATCCTATCAGCTTATTGATTATAAAGGGGAACACCTAATGCTTCTAATTAATGGGCTCTATTTGAAAAAATATTACCCATTAAAACATGTTTGAAAATATTTATCATCAAAATAACAAAATTTCATTCCAATTCATCAAAATATTCTCTTCATTTGAAGTGTTGTTTGCTTGTCTTCTGAATCCACCACGATGTGTTTAGGATAGGTGTAAGAGAACCCAAGAGGCATCCTATCCCTCTTTCATGACATGAGCAGAATCAAACACAATTCCCCAGTGCTACTAGAATAGGTGTGAGAGAACTCAAGAGGCATCCTATTTTGATTAGCATAAGTTAGGTGTGAGACAACCCAAGTGGCATCCTTTCCTAGTGGGAATCCCAACTGCCATCTGTGACACCATTTCATCAATTCCATAGCATGTTTTAGGATAGGTGTGAGAGAACCCGAGAGGCATCCTATTGCTTCTAACATAAACACAAACACAAACAAACACATATCTTTTGTCTCAGACTATTTTAATGTGGGAGCAAGCCCCTTATGACACTCACTCATTAGCTACTATAGATGTGAGTCCCCGTGCTTTCTTCCTTACTTGACCATTGCAAACCAATGAGTGCCTTGTTTGTTTGGTAAGCTTCATTACCCAACCAGTAAGCTACCTCATATTGATTTTGTTTAAGAAGATGTGAGTCCCTGCGCTTTCTTCTTAAACTAACCATCATGCATTGACTAGGTCGAGTATATTTGAGGTTTAGGATAAGTCCCCCAAAGGCTCCTTTTCTCTTGACTACTCTTGAGTTGATATAAGTCCCCGAATGGCATTCACTCAGTAGTCTCCTTAGGTCGGATAGCACCTATCAAGCATATCCCAAGAATCGTTCTATAGGAAGATGTGAGTCCCCGATGCTTTCTTCCTAGGCTGATTGTTGTAAACGAACCGACACCTTAGGTTGGTTAATGTTCTCTATACTGACAGCAACTCACCCGGGGGATGCATCACTCTTGACAGATGCGAGTCCCTGCGCTTTCTCCTTGAGTTCGCCATTGAATACCTATGCAAATTATCTTCTCCAGGGTATTGGATAAAGTCCTTAGCGGCCCCTCTCCCTGTGGGAACTCTACTTGGATCACATCTTTTGCTATCCCATTTAGACACTACCCAGGTTTCTCTTGGATTGGACAGTCTCCCTTTCCTAGTAGTCACCCCTGTGGTTGAGGAATTTGTTCAACAGATGTGTAGATACTCCTTTGGTTCAGTAAATCTGAGATAAGTCTATGCTAATATAAGCTCCTTCTCAGTATGATCTCTCACAAACTAACATGGTCCATGATAAATAAATAAAATAAACAAACAAAATATTTGTTTGTGGATTAGGAATTCAAGCCCCCAATGGCCCGTTTCCCAAGCATATATCCTATCTTTAGGGCAATGTCAGCAAAAATCGCTATAGGAATTACCTGACTACTCTTGAGTAAAGATAATTCCCCAAGTCGGCACTCCCTCAGTAGTCGCCCTTAGATAGGGTTCAATCTATTTTTCCACAAATAAGTTACCCTGACAGTCATTCTGCTTTGGCAGATGTAAGTCTACTATGTATTCTTTCTAGCATGACTGTCGCAAACTGATGGGTAGCCCTAGGTCAAATTGATATGTTACCTCGCTAATGTGTCAGATCAGTGATCTTTTATTTAAAAAATATGTGAGTCCCTATGCTTTCTTCCTTGAATTAACCACTACAAACCGAAAGGCACCCTTTGGTTGGATAGTTCTCCCCTTGGCCGGGAAGCTACTCCTTTTGGATTGGTAAATATGTGTTAGACCATGGCCTACATGGCCCCTATTCAGTGCAATCCATCGCAAACCGATGGGATAGATCAAAAATAATTAAAAAATAAAAGTAATCTTTGACTATCTTTGAGCTGATTTAAGTTCCCCAGCAGCATTCACTCAATAATTAGCCTAAGGTTGGGTTTAATCCGTTGCCTGGCCAATGATCACCCCAGCAACTGATCCCTACTTTGGAGGATGTAAGTCTACTATGCATTCTTCCTAGTATAGTTGCTACACACTGAAAAGCAATCCCTTTTGTTGGATAGTCCTACTATGTCCCTTTAGATTGGCAAATCCGAGCTAGCCCAAGGCCAACGCGGTCCCTACTCAGTGCAGCCATCGTAAACTGATAGGATCCATCAATACAACTAAAAATTGAAATTAATCTTGACTACCTTTAAGCTAATTTAAGTCCCCCAACAACATTCACGCAATAGTCAGGCCTAGGTCAAGTTTGATTTATTGCTCAAACAACCAATCACCCTAGTGGTTCCATATTTTGGAAGATGTGAGTCCTTCTTCTTTGACCATTACAAACGAAGGTAATCCCTTGGTTGGATAGTCCTATGTGGTTGGTAGACCCCTTTGGATTGGTAAATGAGCTAGCAAGGCCAACATGGCCCTACTATCTCCATCGCACCGATATGATCCATCAAAATAACTAAAATGAAATTAATCTTTTATATGTTTGAGTGATTTAAGTCTCCCAGTGATATTCACTCACAATACTAAGGTTGATTCAATCTTTGCTTGTCGATCAACCTCCAGGAGGATGAAAGTCTACTACACTTTCTTCCTCGTACAGCTGTTGCACACCAAAAGACCACCCATTTGGTTGGATAGTCCTACCGTGCGGTTGGTAGACTACCCTTTGGATTGGTAAATCTAAGTTAAGCCTAGGCCAACATGGATCTTACTCGGTGCGATCCATTACAAATCAATAGGGCCCATCTCAAAATCCAAAAAATTTAAAATTTGAAATAATTTCAACACTCCTCCCTTGGTGGAGTCAAACTAAACAAACAAAATGAATTCAATCAACCTCTCCTAGTGGTGTCAAATCAAAATAATCAAATAATCAAACAATCAAAATAGTCAAACCAAATTAAACAAACAAATCAAATCAATTAGCTTCTCCACAGTGAGATGCAAATCTTTCTAATTCCCTCAGTGGATCTCAAATTCTAATCCCCCAACAGATTTCACAACCTCTTGTCCCTAGTGGATGACTTGAACTTGTTCCCCTATTGGAAAGTTCACTTTCTTCATCCCTAGTGGAGCACCAAATCCTAAATCAACAAGTTAAATCAAATTTCTCTCCAGTGAGACATAAATCAAATCAAACCTCTCATCCCCTAGTGGATGACTTGAACCTCTTCCCCTAGTGGAAGGTTCACATACTAAATCCCTAGTGGATTCCTCCTTCACTCTCTTATGTCTTTGACAGAAGTAGAGTCACATTGGACTAAGCTCTTGATTCCTTCTACACCTTGGGTTGGACTAGATCATTTCGTGCTGTGATCATTGATGTTGTTGATCATCTCATCAACACCAATATGTGGTGTATGTTCACACCACCTATGGGGCACCCTTTGTTGACCTCACTTTTGGAGTGAGCTTTCAACTTCTTCATCTTAGACATAGGATTTCTCTTAGACATTAAGAGTTCCTTAGTGTTAAGACACTTCTAGTGATTAGGTGAACACTTAACATAACCCTAGAAACTTAGAAGAGTTAGCCATAAGAATAGTTCATGCCTTAGGGTTGTCAGGAAAACTTGCCTACCCTATAGCTTAAACCTAATCCTTACATCCTTCTTTTAAGTCAAACTTCAAATCCAAATCTACTTCAAACTCAAACCAATTCCAAATCAAATCTCAAATTAATTCTAACTTAGTTGATTTTCTCAAACCTTAAATCAAATTCAATGAATTTTCTCAAATCATGAATCAATTCCAAATGATTGAAATCCATGATCAACTTTCCTAAGTCACTTTGATTTCATCTTATGGACTTAGCTCAAATTAAATCCAAATCAATTAAAATTCAAAATATTTTCTCATAGCTCATTTATATTCTCATTTATATTCACAAATATAAATTCAAATAACATAAACCAAATTCAAAACTCAAACCCAAATTGAACCTAAAACCAACCTATACCCTTTCAAGTCAAATTCTTGAACTTAGCCAAATCAAACTCAAATCAATTCAAACCTTTGGATTTTCTCTTCAAACAATCAATCCTTCAATCACAAATCAAATTCAATCAAAAACTTTAATCATCAAACCAAAACTAAATTCATAACTCAAACCCAAATCAAACCCATGTTCATCCTTTGAACTTGAAATTTTCAAATGAATCAAAACCCATTTGAATCCAAATCACTTCCAAATGGATTTATATTTCAATCATAAGTCCATATATGAGTTCAACCAAACTTGAATCAAGCCTTGATGAAGTCAATTGACCCACTTAGGCTCACTTGATCTAAAGTGACCTAAAAGTACCTTTTTCAGCCAAAGTCTAATCCTACCTAAATTGGATTGAACTAAGCCTATCTAAGCCTCACATTGTGAGCAATAATCATCATAAGATGATCAATCACTCAAATTGGGTCAAACCAAGTCAACACTTAACCCAAATAAAACCCAAACTAACCAAAATCCACCATAGGCCAAATTGTTTGAAACCAATGATCAAAACCAATTCATTATCAATGATAGGACTTGACGAAGTCATCATTTGGGCCAAACCTAGCCCAATTGGCCACTTAACCCAAGTTGATCCAAGTTTATCTAAAAAGTCAAAATGTGTCAAATCTTGATCTAATCATCTAATCCAAATTGATTGCAACCAATGGGTCAAATTCATTCCAAATCACTTGTTGAACTTGATTAAAGCGTCAATTGACCAACTAGACCCAACATAGCCCAATTGATCATAAACCCAACTTGACCTAAAAGGTCAAATCAACTTGAAACTTAACCAAACCAAAACTAGCAAAACATTTCAAATGAACAACCAAGCCTAAACCAACCCATGATCTCATTAAATGGTCAAATTGGTGATTTGACCTAGGTGAACTCAAATGATCCAAAACCAAATTTAAATCAAACTGAACCAATCCAACGATACCAAAAAATTTCAAATAATCATTTGAACTTGACCTAACCCATGGTTTGACACAATTTGACCAATTGGTCAACTTGACCCAAGTTGACCCATTTTGACCTAAATGTGTCAACAAGAGCCAAATGATATCAAATCAACACCAAATTCATTGAAAATTCGCACAACCCATTTTTCAATCATATCAAATCTACCTAAATCAAAATCAAAGCCAAATGACCATTTTACTCCTAGGTTAAAGGGAAACCTATGGCCAACTCCACTTGGAATTTGGTCATTTCCTTTTCATGGCCACTTGGCATCCTCCTAATGGACCATTTGGAAACCAAGGAGGGTGGTGCATATGACCCAATGTGTTTGGGTCAACCAAACCCAACCCAAAGCCAAAATTGACCCTTTCACTCATATTTCTTCACATGGATCACCTCCACACTTATTTTAATCCATGTACACCTCCACACTCCCACTTCCTTGCCAAAATCAAACAACACTGGACTCTTGATGTGGCATCTGATTTGACAACTTAAATAACCAATCCCATTATACCAAATGAAAAGTGTGCACCGCATCATGCGACCATTAGGAGATTAGTTATTTGGTTATTTAATGACCTATTAATCACAGAAACTTCAAAAATTCATAACAAAATGTAGAAAAATCCAAAAAATGCAAACTCAAAATTCATTTTAAAGATAATTCAAACGGGAATAATATAAAATTAAGTTTAAATGATTTTGAACAGTGACATTTACTCAATTTAGGTTTTATTGGGGATGTAATTTTATCAATTACTCCTTAATTATTTCAATAATTAATTTCAACCTCTTTAGGGTTAATTAATGGGATGACCTCTACCTCCCATGATTTTCTTGAAATTTATTATTGGATTAATTTAGGTAATTGCTTGTTTCATCTCCAATCACTCTCTTAATCAATTAAATGATTAATTAACCTATTAAATGGTGATGAGTTCATTAATTAAGCTTATTAATTATCTTAGAACAGTGGATAGACTTAGGGAATGAGATTAGGATGCCTTTTCCAAATCTTTTCCCCTAAGTCTATTTCATTTGAATGAAGACTTAATTACTTTACAAATTAATTAATGATTTAATCATTTCATTAAATAGCTTAATTAACCAAACTCAAAATAAAAAATTAATCTAGAAACTTAATCACTTAATCACTTAATTTATCCCATTCTTGGGTAGATACTTAGGTGTTCAATAACCTTAGTACCTTTTAAGAAAATCACATCCAACCCACATGTGTGGGAAGGTTATGAAAGTACTTAATTAAACCCTTTAGCTTAATTAATCAATGATTGTGAGCCAAATGTATTAGGCCCCTTTCTTTCTTAGAAGCATTGCTGATTTAAATTCCATGTGGTTGCATATCATATATTGGCTCATAATTATTTGGTTAATTATGTTAAGGTGATTAGTAAGTAATTAATGAACTTAATTCACACCTTAACCTAAACAAAATATAAAATTAATCTAATGGTTCTAAAATTAAACTAAATTGATTTATATATGTGGGAGATGGGTTAGGACCAACAAACATTTTCACATTTTCTAAAATCAAATCAAACTCAAAATTAAAACAAAATTTCTTTAAATAATTTTGATTCACTTTAAATGATCTTATTCCATATGATTGTCTTTAGGAATTGATTAGGGTGCAGCCCACATCACTTTATTTTTTTCAAGCATGTTAAATGTGGTTTATCATATGAAATCATGCATTCATACCTTTTGAAAAATCAAATCAAAATCAAATGTTTCCATTATGTCAAATTGCATGCTTTGGCTAAAGTAAGAATATGAGTGGCTATTATCACTACTAAATCAAAAACTATTTTTAAAATCTATAAATTAAAGGTTATGAATGAAGGTGTGCTACTTATAAATACTTGTAAGCTTTCTTGTGATTATAGCTTAAAAATGTGCTTTATGTGACTTTCCTTCTCTTTTTTTTCTTAACATGGTTTGTATAGGATTTGCAAAGTGTATAGTTCCTTTGAAAAGAACATAACACTTGATTAAATTTAATCCTATGCACTCCCATGTCATGAATTAAGAAGGATCTTCACATTACACATATAAATTAAACAATCAAAATCAAACAAACAAACATAAACCTTTTGCATGTTTCTTTTTCCATTCATTTCTTTTTATACATGCACATGTATTTAAGAAAAGTGATATATTAGTCTGGACATCCCAGAGTTACGAGGCTTTAAGTAGCTCTAAAAAGGTCTTGTACCTTATACCCTTGGGGTAAAAAATAATGGTGTCGTACTATCTTATGTCTTTCATACTTGTAAATGTGCATTTGATTAATGGATAAAAGAATCCCTTTCTTTTTACTTAACAAAATTATGCATCATTAAACATCCAAATTTTCTTAAGCAACATCCCTTATCATTCATCATTAAGGTGTGCTAAATATTTACATTTGCATGTATAGATATGCTTAGGATCATTTCATGTGTATGAGACACATGTTGGAAACAAATAAATGGTTGTGTGTTTTGTGATAGTAATTCACTTTAATTAATCCTAAAATGCATTTCTTATTGAATAGGTTTATTTTGAGTAAATCTAAACTTAGGATTAATGAAAACACATAATAAAATATTCACCAAAGAGAAATCACTAATGGATCTACCTTAGAAATTACTTAAGGTAGGGAGGAAAGAGAAGTTCTCTTCTCTTTTTCTCTTTACAACACTTAGTAATTAAGTGTATGTTCATTAAAATCAAATGAAATCATCAAATAAGATTAACAAATCAACTAAATCACTTAAATGAAATCACCCTCTAAGTTGAACCCTTTATACTTAGAAAACTCTAACCTTAAAACCTAGTTAAGACATATCACATAAGCCTTATATGACACACATATTAGGCTAAGTCACCATTTCTAGTCCTATGTTAAGGTGTATGTGCGTATACTAGATGATAGGATGATCTTAGTCTAGTCATTATCTTCTGCAAAGAATTATACTTAAGGGGTACTGTAATAAAAATATAAATACTTTTGCTGTGTAGGTTGCTTATACCCCTAAGCAAAATCTAAAAATAGGCCAGGTGGACTTGGTTACTCATGTGTGGGGTGCTAAGTCTAATTTATTCATATACATGCTTGGGATTGTGTGGATTATTTAGCTAATCTTTATTTTATATATTTTAGTTAGATTTCATTTTCCCATTTTTATGTAATTTTTGTAATTAGGATTTGGAATGAATGTTATGAGGGATTAGGATGAACATTAGTCATAAGACTATGTCTTATGCACCATGTGAAGCCTTTGGAGCAACCACATTCCAACCAAGCCAAAAGGAAGAAAAGAAAGAAGCAAAGTAAAACATGAAGAAAGAAGAAATGAAGAATGAAGGCCCCCATAACATGAATTCCTTTTTTATTGTAATTAATTCATTTGTAATTTGGGTTGTATAAGGGTAGAGCTCGGCAACACATTTATTTTTGGGTTTGTATGATAGAGCCCGACCATAAAGGCCTCTTATTCTTTTGTGCTAGCTTTATAAATGTTTTGATGTTTGTTTAGCTTGTGCATTAAGATGGCATATTTTCTTAGTTTCTTCCTTGCTTTGATGAATGTCCTAGATGTGATTAGGCTCCTAGGAAAAATAAATATTATATCCAACTAATCAACTTAAAATTAAAAATTAATAACTCATAACCTCACCTAAATCCTAGGTTATAAATCAAGATAAAAGATTTATCAACCCCTTAGCTGGAAATTGTATGTTTCACATCATGCATAAAAAAGCATCTTGCTTCACTCTTGCTTATGGAGGGCTTTCACCTTTACCAGGGAGCTTAGCTTGACCTTTGAGAGCCATGGTGGAAACACACCTCATTCTTATTGATTTTTCCCCATAACCAATTTCTCATGCATTAGGCATATGAATCTCATAGCTTGTGCCAAATTAATTGTCCAAAAATGAAAATAAAACATAACAAAATTTCATTAGACTTAAGTCATTAATCATGCCCTACATGATCTAGTCTCTTAGGGAGTGTGTTTAAAGACTTAGTCTCTTTCTAAATAATCAACAGCCTAACTATCTTACAAAAGCATATGACTTGCCTACATGTATTTAAAATCGTAGGAGGAGTTAGTTGGCGACCACCCCCAGGTGGTTGTAAGTTCAAACAGTTGAGTGGTTTATCCTCTCTTGTGGAGGTAAACCATATACCCATTTTTACCTTAGATTTAGGTCATGCCTTGGCTCTCACCAAAGCTCCTTAGATTTAGGTTCAGAGGTTGTTGTTTTCCTTTGCAAGCTATAAGCATGAATCCTCACTTCTTAAGCATTTTATGATATTATATCATGGAATTGTAAGCCCTAAATTTGTAATAAAAATTCAACTCAAGCAAATAAATAACTTCGATTTCAAAAATATAAAGCCCAATAATAGGATAGTTTGGGATGCTTACTACGCTTCCTAGTATCATAAGCATCCCCTACTTATCTTCCTTTTATTTTGATAATAACTCCCTCCTCTTGATCAATCCCACTTGATCTTCTAAAAATAAACCAATTGATTGATAGTCATATCTTTGAAATATTTAGAGACAACGATCATTTATCTAAATCAAGAATATTCTTAAGGAATCTCATTCCTTAGGATGTAATTAACTATGGGGGCTTGCCTCCATAGGGAACTTAATGAACCTAGTTTAAAATAAATCATGCTTACTTTTCCATGTAAAGTAGGGGAAGAATCTTTTGTACATTCGAAGACCCATCATCCTTAGGAGTCCTTATTAAAGTGATTAGGTCCATTGTAGGATGGTGATTTCTATCTCTTGAGATAGTATATCATCCCTCAATGTCATACCTAATCACCCTAATAATAAAATTTGTAGATCTACGTGGAGTCCAAATAAGAAGTTTTTTTTCTTCATTTATTTTTCTAGAAAGATAGATGAAGAATGAAAATAATTCACCACAGCAAGTTTTCTTAATACCCCTAAGGAATAACCTATTCCTATGGCTAACTCTTCTAAGTCTTTAGGGTTAGGTTAAGTGTTCCACTAATGACTAGAAGTGTCTTAAGACTAAGGAACTCCTAATGTCTAAAGGAGTCATATGTCTAAGATGAAGAAAATGAAAGCTCATTCCAAAAGTGAGGTCAACAATTCCCAACTATGCCTGCTTGTTTCATATGTAGACTTGGATACATTTATGCTTTGCTTTAGAGCTCGATCTTCATCACTATCATGCTCAAGTGTCACTTTGAAAGGGATCTACTGCTGGGAAGAGCTGGCTAGTGTGCTAATCACTTAAGACTCATTCTCTGAACTAGATTCTAAGTTTATGTGGATAGTAGGTGTACTCCTGGTGGCTGGGACATACCTCCTATTAGGTGGCCAATAGGGAGGCTTTCCACCTCGGGGGCTGCATTTGAACTATCCTCTTCCTTTGCCTGGTGGAGGTTGGGTCATCCTACCTATATGTTCAAATGGAGTGACTGAACTGTGGGTGGAATCTAATGTCAGGCTCTATATCTTCCTCTGAGTACATGTCTCACTCCCTTTTATTTTCTTTTTCTTTCTCTTTTATTCTTTTCTTTTTATTTTTCTTTTCTTTCTTTTGTCTCATGGGGATCTTGAATAAGCTCACGAATGAGCTTGTTAGTTTTGGGGAAGAAAATAGGCTGCATCTTCATATATCCCGATCTCATGAATTGTGAATGGTTTGAGATCTCCTTTGGCATAGTACTCAATCCCACCTCTCATAAACTTCATGCACTGATGTAGAGAGGATAGAATTATGTTGTTTTCATGTATCCATAAACTCCCCAAAAAAGTATTGAAATATGTATCTGAGTCTATGACATGAAACTTGGCCTCAATCTTCTAGTCATCTATCTCTAGTGGAAACACTATAGAGCCTACGACCCTCTCACCTTATTCATTAAATCCTCTCAACATCATCCTCTCTTTTTGGAGTTTAGAGATATTAATCCTCAAGTAGGCATGGGCTCTTAGACTTATAATGTTGACTGATGCACCCTGGTCAACCAGAACTCTTGATAACCTGTATCTACCAACATCAACTGCAATGTAAAGAGGAAGGTTGTGCTCTATCATCCCTAGAAGTAAATCTTCATCACTAAATGTAACTCCTAGAATTTATTTTGAGCTATTGCCACCTCTTTAGTAGTGGTTAGCTAAACTAAGAATATCTTTGGATCAAGTAGAGCCATGATTAGAGATTCCCTCATCTCTTTTGATAAGACAAGGGCATCATATATGCTTAACTTAGCTGACAACTTTCTAAGATATGTTAGGACATTGTAATCAACTATTACTTGATCCTTCATATGTATATCCATAGATGGAGCATCTTGTGGAGAGGTTATCTGCTCACTAGAACCAATGACTTATTTACCCTTATCTTGAGGTGCTACCCTAAAAGGTAGAACTTTACCATTGTGCAAGTTGACTTCAGTGACTTCATGGAATGATGAACTTATGGAAAGTTCTACCTTCTCATCAGGTATACCTATAGCTTCAGAGTCGATTGACTCCAAGTCAATCTCAAGAGGTGAACCAGATTGATTTAAAAAAGAAAATTCTAATTCTGAATCAAAAGTGAGAGGATCATAATTACTATAGTTATTATTATTTTCTAGACTTGGAGAATTTTCAACAGGAATAAAATCAAGAGTATCAGAAGTAGACAAGATATAAGTAAATTTTGGTTTCTTCATTGATTTTTTTTGGTGGAGGTACATGATAGAAATCTAACAAAGTAAGTGGATTAAGGGATTTAATGCCCTTGTCCGCTGATACAATGCTTTTACCGATGGAAGAGGAGCTACAAGAGAAAGAAGTAGTAGCTGCAACTGTGGATGGAGTGTTGGAACGGATGATGGTTACACTACTAAACTATCCCAAGCAAGTAGGGTGAGCTACTGCTGTTGCTGTTAGGCTGTCACCTTCTTTAAGATGTCTTTGGCAACTTGCAAACCTTCCTTGATGTTATAGGTTTGAGCTACCTCAGGCACCTGTAAAGAGAGTTTTTTAATCTTAGAGACTACATTTTTAGAGATTCGGGATAAGACAATATCCTAACCTTCTTTTGTCTTGAGAGGACTGCAAGTATCCCCAAGAATTACACTAATAGAACTAGATGGTTATTCTAATAAGTATTCTTTGGGGATAACTACAACGTCTGACTTATAGCTACACTCAAGCAAGTCCTTAAAAGTATACAATCCTCTAAGACATGACTAATCATGTAGTGGTAAGGGTAATAGTTAGGATCATTACTCTTGCCCACTTCCTTTAGCCTCTTAGGCTCTGGTAGCTGAAAGTCAGGTTTATTAAGAGATTCTTAAAGATGTCCTAACTCCTTCTTAAATGAATATGGATTATTTAATCTATCAGCAAGAGTAGGTGGGTAATAGCTACTAGGTGGTGGGTATGAGTACTATCAAGGATGGTGGGAATGGCCATGTGGCGGGTGATGATACTGAGGTGGTGGTAGAGGAGGTGGAAAAAGGAGGCTTCGAGTCGGGTCTCTCATACTGCACTGCTGGTTTTGCTAGTTGCAAAGGATAACTTGGGGAGGGTGATAGCCCAACAATAACATTAGCTCACCATACTTGCTGGATAGTCCAAGATAGCCACCATCCAGTCCAAAGACTCCACCACCATCAGCACCACCTCTTCTTCTAGCCTCTTGTACATCCACTACAACACCCTGCTTCTTCTTGACCTTTTGTAGCTTGGCTTGAGGTGATTGGTCAGGAAAGGAAAATTGTTTGGCTTCCTCTTGCAAGCTAGCCACCTTGTTGATTAGTTTCTCAAATGTCCATATGGTAAATCCTTCAAAGATGAAGGTAATATAAATATTCTTGAGAAGAATCTCAATGGCATGTTGTCATAACCACGACTCAGATTTTATGCTCGGCCACGAGAATATAATCAAGGGACTTGTTGAGAATTTTGTTATAAAGAGGCTACCACTCTTTATGAGCCAAATCTTAATAAAAAGGTGCTCCAATTCAGCAAAAGACTTCACTGAACTGTTGGGTAGTTCAATGTACCAATCAAATGCAACTCCTGCTAAGCTGTTGACAAAGAGTTTGAACAAGAGTGTGTCACTACCACAAACGTTGCAATAGTTGGACCCAAAGTGTGCAATATGCTGACACAGGTTCCCACTACCATTAAAGATCTTGAAGGAAGGCGGCAAAAAACCCTTAGAGTATTGAACTGCATCAAATTCCTCCGGGTTTGGTCTACCCTTTGGAATAGATGAGCTCCCTGGCTTATGGGCTTCCCTCACCTTGCTCTACCATATGCTTAATATCCTTTTTATGCATGGAGATGCCATCTATGACCTTCCTATGCAAGCTATCAGCAACGTCCTTTTTGGGAGTGCACCTAGGATGGTCTAAGGTATGTACCAACTCTGGCTAGTCAGCAACCATAGGAGAAGGCTGTGAAACTAGGGTTGAGGTCTTTAATGCTAAAACCACTGCCATCAACTCCTCAACTTTCTTGTCCATCCTATCAATGTGATTATCCTTCTGTCTGAGCTGGTGGAGAAGGTGTTGAGTCAAGTGACAAGTGTCACCTTCCTTGAGCATGTCACCATCCTGACTAAGATGATCCCGCTGTAAGGACCCCCGTGTATCAACCATGTGGACCCCAGCTATGTCATCCATCATGTCATCCTCATTATCATCAAAGTGGAATCTATCCTCCTTCTGATCTGAATGGTCACTCCCAAGAATATGTCTCTTCAGGAAAGTAGTTCTCTAATATGTCATTTAGTGACCGATCTACTATAACTGGCTGGACCTGCATGAACACTCACTGACGGTTGGTCATAAGACTGTGTTCCTCTGACTCTATGCACCGGATGTTGCCTATTGATAAAACTTCCTCACAGGGAGGATCAACTATCATGGGAACTATTTCATGTCCCTCCCTCTCCTTTGTCATTGAGGTGGTGCACCATGACACTCTTGGGTCACCCTTTAATTATACAGGATTGAGCATTGAGCTCGATCTCACTCAACAAGTGGAAAGGATGGAGTGGGATCCTTCAAATGATCACGCTGGGATGGTCTTTCCCTAGATGGGGGCTTCTAAAGCTTGACGGGGGTAGTGGATGTTGTAAGCTTAATAAGTGATGGTGGACAATGAGTGAAGTAGTGTGATGGCAACATCGACTGCCTATCAGTTGGAGATCTCCTCCTCCATTGAAAGTTCTAGTAAGACCAATACTATCTAAATGATCAGCCCTAAGGAGACAATCAAGGAAATCCATCAGGGTGGAGGTCACCGACTATCTAGTACCTGCTCTCTCTCTGCCTGGTGGATACTCAAGCCTGACACTCTCCCCGTGGAGTCACTCAATACTCCGGGAATCATTGATCTTAAGTCAAATAATGCTCGACTCGAAAGATCCAGATCTTCCCACCAAAAGACCCACATAGGCCTACGCCTCCTAGTAAGGTATCTTAAAGTGTGCTGGTGGTGGAGGTGATGCGATGATCCTCCTATAGTCCTCCTATCCATTTGAGGGTGAGAGGGGGTGAAACCTAATGCCACTCAAGAGTGGAGAGGCCTCACGGGAGAACCTCCCTGATGGCGAAGCATCGATCTCTAGCTGATGGTCTCGCTGACCTTCCAATTTTGTCTTTGGGTGAGAAAAGCAAAGCGAGATCTAGAACCTACCTCAAAGGTAAAGGATACAATCTCGGAAGCCAAGACAGTCTTCCCCTTTGGGGTGTCCAAAGAGGACGTAGTAGCTCTCACTGGAGCTATGGCAGGGGCAACTAACTAAACCCATATTGAAGTAGTTGGTACTGACATTGACAATGATCAGGGTCTGGGAACCATGGCAGACTTCCTCTTCAATGAGGTAACTTAGATCTAGAAGGAATGTCAAAGTGGATAAGTGGCTTCTATCCCGCCACCTCCTACCTGCTAATAGTTGTGTGGGTTGTCCCCTCACAAGTAACTCAGACTCCCTTGAAACCATGACCAAAGTAAATCAAGTGTGGCAAGTCATGGTGAGATAATCCAAGGCTAAATCTACACCAGGGGAAGGAGAAAACAAACTTGCCATAAGTAATAAAATTATACCAAGGCTAAAAGATTGATCAGGATGAAATCACTGCAATTGTTGGAATGTAATTGAGTCAAACCCTTGCTTTAATATTTATCTTTAATCATTGACTTCTAAATTAGATATAGAATTTGAACCCACACTTAACAAATTTAGGTATGTGGGTTCATAAATTTGAGAGATATTTTTGATAAGGGAGAGATTTGCCATATAATTTGATTTGAACCCATACCAAACAATTTAAGTAGGTTGATTTTGGCTCAAACTTTGATAGACTTTGAGATATATATATATATATATATTACATATATATATATAAGATATATATATATATATATATATATATATATATAAATATGTTGATATTGTTTGAAATTTTGATTTGAAAATATTTACTAGCAAATTTATGAAAGAGGTTTCAATTATATGTTTAAAAATTTTTTGAGAAAACATCTTTATGAATGGTTGTTATGTGTGATACATGTTGATTTGATTTGAAAGTGTTTACTTAACAAATTTGTATGTTATGTAAGGAAAAATGTGTTGATATGTGACTTGCTTTTGAAAATGAGGCTTTACTTAACAAATCATATTAAGATGAGCCGTGTGTTTGATATATGCTGATGAAAATGAAGTACTCACAAATTTGGTATGTTAAGTAGGACAAGTGTGTGAATATGTTGATTTGATTTCTCTTTTGAAAGAGGGAACTTTATTGACAAATAGGTATGTCAAATAGAGTTCAAATGTGTTGTGATTTTGAAAGAGGAAAAATTTAACAAATTTAGGTATGTTAAATAGATTTATTTTGTCTTTGGGATTTTTTTTGAATTAGATCATTTGACAAATTTGGGATGTCAAAAGTCAAGTGTATTTAGATTTTAATACTTTAAAAGAGAAATTCTACTAACAAATAAATGTGGTGTTATTTTTATATGTATGGGGACACCACAGATCAAAAGGTGTACTTATAGTATGAGAATGAAGGAATGGTGCACTATTCAAAAGAGAAATCACCAATGATGGACCCAATCACAAAAGAACTCCTATGCAAAATGGGTCTTTAAATATAGAGATTTTTTCCCTACTTACATGGATGAATAAAGTGGTTTACATTAAATGGAGTTTTTAAAATTCCATATGCAAGCCCTAGTTAATTACATAAAGGAGGGTGAATTTTAGAATACTGATTAAAGTAGGAAATTATTGTCTCTAAATATTTCAAAGATAGGACTATCAATAAATTGGTTATATTTAAAAAATTAGTTGGGATATATCAAAAAGAGAGACTTATTATCGAAGCCAAAGGAGATGAGTAGGGAAGGCTCATGATACTAAGAAAACTAATGAGCATTTCAACTTATTCTATGGTTGGGCTTCATACATCTTAAATTGAGGAGATTTATTTGTTTGAGTTGAATTTTATTAGATTGTTAGGGCTTATAATCCCACAATACAAGATTGTGGAAATACTTAAGAGGTGAGAATTTATGCTTGTAGCCTAAAAGAAACAATAACTTCAGATCTTAAAATCTAGGGAGCTTTTTCAATGGCCAAAGCATGACCTAAATCTAAGCAAAAGTGGGTATATGGTTTACCTCCACAAGAGAGGATAAACCACTAAACTAGATTATAATAGATGGCAATCTCATATTTTAAAATCATGTGGTCAAGTCTGATTTGCAAGATATTTGGTTATTATTTAGAAAGAAACTAAAATCTTTAAACCCACTAAGACTAAAGGAGTGCATGAACAATGACTTAGTCTAATGCAAATCTTTTCAATTTTTATTTGATTTTGGACTCTTCATTTTAACAAAGGTCATAGGGTTTTTATAGGTCTAAATGCATGATGAAAGGAGGTTATTGGCTAAATCAGAGAGATAGAGGTATTTTCCACCACAGAGGATACCCTCAAAGGTCAAGTCTTCCCCTATCATGCAAGGATGGAAACCCACTCTTAGCAAGAGTGAAGAAATATGAATGTGTGATATTAAACATATAACATTTAGCTAAGGGGTTGCTAAATCTTTTAATTATCTTGATTTAATGCCTATTTTATGAGGTTATGAATTATTTAAAAATTTAGTTATGAGTTTACTTGGGGTAAAAAATTTATTTTTCCAAAGAGCCTAATCATCTCCACACATTAAATCTATTCATAAAGAAACTAGAAAGAGACATGCCATTTATATGCAATTTAAACATAACATCAAGCATTTTATAACCAACGTGAAAGAATAAATTAAAATGTGCTACCATACAACCCAAGAGAAAAAAATGGGTAATTTATCATACAACCTGATATATGAAAGAAAAATTACAATTTACAAATAAATAAATGTTATGGGGATCTTCTTATCTTCATTTTTCATATCTCCTTCATTTCTTCATTTGGGCATTTTGTTTAAAAGTCATATGGCCTAGGATAAAATTAGATTCATCCTAATCTATAACACTAATCTAATTCTAATCCAAAATTACATTAAAATAGAAAAATTAAATAACTGGTAAAATAAGTGTTAGCAAACACACCATACAACCCAAACGATATAAATAATTTGGACTTAGACCAACATGTAATCAAGCTCACTTGTATTAATTATGATTATGGGTTGAGCAACCTACAAAATAGAGTATTTATATTTATTTTAAGCACACCTTAAGCATAATCTTTTATAGGAAACATAATTAAGCTAATCACGGCATGTATTTTTGATAAAATAAAGAGGGGTTCTAATTCCATAATTAAATACATACACACATGTATAAGAGACATAAGCTAGTACATGTCGTTGTTAACCAGGGAAGTGAGGTAATCAAATGACCTCCTTGGAGCTACTTAAAACTTCGTATTCCCGGCATGTCCAAACTAAATATTTTTTTTCTCAAATATATATGGATGTATACATAAATAAAGAAAGAAAACCATGCAAAAGTTATATTTTTATTTGATTGTAACATTTATGCATATGGAGTAAATTCTTATACAAATTTTAACATTTAAATATATAAGAATGAAATCAGATGGAGTACATGTCGTTGTTAAACCGAGGAAGGTAATCAAATGACCTCCTTGGGTTAACTAAAGCCTCATATTCCTGGGATGACCAAGCTATATACCCATTAATATTCTTACTTATATAAATCAATACATGAATGAAAGAAAAGAAACTTCACTTCATTAACATAAGCTATAATCACATACATCTCCTATGTATTTATAACAAGCATTCATATCATATATACTCATTCATTTATAAAATTTAGAAAATATATTTGGATTTAATAATGATAATAGCCACACATGTATTAATTTAAATCAACACATGCAAGCTTGACATAAAGAAACCATTAAATTTAATTAATTTTGGAAATGATGAATGCATGATTGTGGTGTTTATTTTTAGATTCGTTTTAGTGTGTATATGTGAGGGGAAACCAAACAGATCTGAGGATGTACTTATTAAAGTGATTGGGTACAAGGAATAGTGTACTATCTAGAAAGATAGAAGTCACTACCCTATAATGGACCTAATCACCTAATAAGGCATGATGGGTCTTTGAATATACCAAAGATTTTTACCCTACTTTATATGAAAAAGTAAAGCAGGGTTTATTTAAACTAGGTTTAAAGTTTCTTATGGGGGCAAGCCCCTATAGTTAATTACATCCTAATGAATAGTATTCCTTAGGAATACTCTCGATTAAAGTAGGTAATTATTATCTCCAAAGAATCAAAGATAGGACTATCAATAAATTGATTATATTTAAAAGATCAAATGGGATAGATCAAAAGGAGAGAGTTATTATTGATGCCAAAGGAGATGAATAAGGAGTGCTCATGATACTAGGAAGCCTAATTACCATTCTAATCTATCATTTGGTTAGGCTTTATATATTTGAAATTAAAGAGATTTATTTATTTGAGTTGAAGTTTTATTAGAAATCTATGACTTATAATTTTACAATACAAGATTATGGAAATACCTAAGAGGTGAGTATTTATGCTTGAAGCTCGCAAAGGGAAACAGCAATCTCATATCCTAAATCTAGGGAGCTTTGGTGAGGGCCAAAGCATGACCTAAATCTAAGGCGAAAGTAAGTATATGGTTTACCTACACAAGAGAGAGTAAACCACCCGACTGCTAGACTTATTACCGCCTAGAGTGATAGCCAACTAACTCCTCCTATGCTTTATATCCATGTAGGCAAGTCATATGGTTTTGCAAGAAGGCTAAGTTATTATTTAGAAAAGAAACTAAGTCCTTAAACCCAATCCTGAGACTAGCATGAGGTATGAATAATGATTTAAATTTAAAGCAAATTTTTATCAAATTTTATTTAATTTGGGACTCTTTATTTTGACATAGGCTATGAGATTTTATATGTCTAAATGCATGAGAAGTTGATTATGGGCCAAATTAAAATGAATAGAGATGTTCTTCCATCAAAGGCTCTTAAAGGTTAAGCTTGTTCTATCTAGAAAAGATGGAAGCCCTCTCTTAACAAGAGTGAAATAAGATGGTTATGCATGATATTAAATAAACAATCATCTAGCTAAGGGTTTGCTAAATATTTTATTATCTTGGTTTAATGCATTGGCTTTTATATGATATTATGAGTTATTTTAGAAAGTTTAATTATGAGTTATTGGTGGGATAGAAAATTTATTTTATCCTAAGAGCCTAATCGCATCCAGGCCATACAACAATCACCAATCATAAACAAACTATGAAAAGACATACTTTTTCTAATGCATAAGCTAAACAAAATATCAAATAATTTTATAAAACTATCACAAAAGAATAAAAGGCCGATGCAGTCGGGTACCGCCGTACAACCCGAAAAGAAATGTGGGTAGTCGAGCTCTACCTTTATACATCATGGATTACAAAAGAATAATTACAAATGATAAGCTATGGGGGTCTTAATTCTTCATTCCTCATCTCTCATTTCTCCATTTCTTTTTTCCTTTTAGCTTGATTTGAATATGGTTGCTCCAAAGGTATCACATGGTACATAAGACTTGGTCTTATAACCAATGCTCATCCTAATCCCCCATAACATTCATCCTAATCCTAATGCAAAATTACATTAAGAAAGAAAAGTAAATCTAGCTAAACCTGCAAAATAAAGGTTAGCTAAACACACCATACAGCCCAAGTAGTTATATGAATGATTTGGACTTAGTACCTCACACATGGATAAACAAGTCCACATGTCCTAACTTGGGTTATGCTTAGGGGTTAAGGAACCTGTACAATAAAAATTAATTTATATTTTTATTTAACAACCCCTTAAGCACAACCCTCTACAAAAAATATAATTAGGCTAATATTGGCATAACATCCAGACTACGCACATACACCCTAACATCTAATCTAAAAATAATACATCAAAACAAGCACATATCACACCATGCACCACCCTAACATAAAGTTAAAAATGGTGACTTAGTTTAATATGTGTGCATTAGAGCTTGTGTGGTATGTCCCAACAAGGTTTTAGAGTTGTAATTTTCTAAGTGTTAGGGATTTAATTTATGAAGGGTTGATTTCCCTTTAAGTGTCTTAAGTGATTTGAAGATCTTATTTGATGTTTTTCTTTTATTTCATATGGCCTACACTTAACATCTAAGTGTTATAAAGAGAAGGAAGAGAGGGAATCTCTTTCACCCCTACCTTAAGTCATTTCAAAAATAAGTTAATTAATTAATTTCCTTTAGTGAATGGCTTATTATGTGTTTTAATTAATCTTAAGTTTAGGTTCACTCTAAATGACCCTATTCAATAAGAATACATCTGAGATTAATTAGAATGAATTACTATCACATAACACATATTCATTTATTTTTTCCATCATGTATATCATTCATATGAATAATCCTAAACATAGCTATACATGCTATCTAAATCTTAGCATTCTTTAATGATGAATGCAAAGAAGTATGTTTGGAATTCAAATGTTTCATTTTTTTTTGAATTATGAATGCATGTCTTTTTAATAGAAAAGAGGGGGTTTTTTTTCATCCATTTTCTAAACACACATTCTCATGTATAAAAGTTTTAGGTGAGTACGATGCCATTATTTTCTACACTAGGGGTGTAAGATACAAGACCTACTTAGGGCTATTTAAAGCCTCACAGTCCCGGGATGTCCAAACTAATATACCACTTTTTTTAAATACATGTAGATGTATAATGAACTATAAGGATAGGAAAACCCATGCAAAAGTTGTGTTCTATTTACTTGATTTGTGATTCTTATTCATTGGCCATATCATACATGCATATGTATAAGAGTTTTAAGTGAGTATGGTGCCATTGTTTTCTACACCAGGGGCGTAAGATACAAGACCTACTTAGGGCTACTTAAAGCCTCACAGCCTTGAGATGTCCAGACTAATATACCACTTTTCTCAAATACATATGAATGTACAAAAGAACCATAAGAATAAGAAATCATGCAAGAGATTATACTTAATTTGATTATGTGATTTACATATGTGATATGAAATTATTCCTAAATCTTAACATGGAGATGCATAGGAATAGATTTAGGCAAATGTTGTGTTCTTTTCAAATGAATTATACATTTGCAAATTCTATTTGAACCCATGTAAGATAAGGGAAGAGAACTTCATATTGCATATCTTATATTACCAACACATGCAAGCTTATAAGTGTTAACATCACTTCAATTATAATAATTGATCTATAGGCTTTTAAAAATAACATTTGATTTAGTAATGATAATAGCCACACCTATCTAATTTAATTCAACATGCAATTTGACATAAAATAAACCATTTCATTTAATTAATTTTAAAAGAAATGAATGCATGATTACATATGGAAAGTAACATTTAACATGAGTGGAAAGTAATAAAATAACATAAGTATGTGATTTCATTCAAATCCAATTAAGTCCTAAAGACAATCATACTAAATAAAGCTATTTAAAATGAACTAAGCTTTCTTTAATATCATTTCATTTTTGAGTTAAGTGAAGTGAAAGAAGTTTGTTGGTCCTAATCCCATTCCCCATATGTGAGTTTATTTTAGTTTAATGAAGAAGTAATTAAGTTTATTTTATGATTTAATTAGGTTAGGGTATGAATTAAATGGATTAATTAACCCTTACCTACATCATCTTAAGTTAATTAACTAATTAATAATGAGCTAACATGATATGCAACCACATGGAAAGTAAATTTGCAATGCTCCTAAGAAATGAAAGGGGCCTAATGCAATTGGCTCATCATTAATAATTAATTAAGCTTAAGGGATCTCACTTAACTACTTTTATGATTTTCTCACACATGTGAGCTAACCACATTTGAATTAACCTTAACCAACTCAAGTGAGATGGGCTTGGAGAAAGAGATAAAGAAGAGAGTTTAAGTCTCAATCCTTAAATACTTTTAATTAATTCATTAATGTTCAGGTATGATTTGGATTTTGATTAATTTTGTTAATTAATTAATAAGAGGTGTTAATTAAGTAATTAATTATTTAAGGGATTAGAGAAGGTTTAAGAAAAAAACTGGAAGAGGGAGTCCCAATCCATTTCCCTAGACTTCATCATCATTAATTAAGATTAACAAGCTTGATTGGTTGATTAATTTACTATTCATTTACTTAATTATCACTAATTATATTCATAAGGTTCCTAATTAAACAACCAATAAAATTCCAAAAAAATAGGGGATGTAGAGGTCATCCCTCTAAATATAGACAAAGTTTGAGATTAATTGGATGGATTAATTGGGGAGTAATTAGGCAATTATATTTATAATTAAATTTTAATTAAGCCAAATTCACTATTCAAAATTAATTAATAATAATTTTTTAAATTCTACTCTGAAATATCTTTAAAATGAATCTAAGTTTGTATTTTTTAGATTTTTCTACATTTAATTATTAATTTAGAAAATTTCAAGATTAAAAATAAATTAATTAATCTATTTAGAACCTTAATCCTATTGGGCCACATGGCAGCTAATGCGCTTTTCATGGTGTAATGGGTTTCACTATTTAAGTTGTCACATCCAAGTGCCAACTCAAATGGAGATGCACGTAGCATCTCTGTGGACCATCCGATCTAAGATCGGATGGCCAAGATCTAACCTCACTCGAGGGGATTAAATGAGGGATAAGCGTGATTTGATCGATCGCTCATCATCACCGGATGGACGGTCCATGATCTATCTCCTCTTGAGCGATGAAGGATGGCTACCATCCATCAATGGCTGCTTGATCCAAGCTCACTCGAGCTCGGATGGAGATGAAAATGATTCCACACGAGAAGCAAGAGAAACAAATCCAATGGTTGAAAACACATGCCATAAAAATTCCATTCATAAAAGACCAAACTAATTTCATTCAATGATTGGTTTCAATGTCATACCTCACTGGAGCTTGTGACCGGTGGTTCCAACGATTGAGGAAGCTTCATTTGGTAGAAATGAAGCCCTATGTTGACCTACATATATGCTCCATCAGTCAAGTCAAGCTCACGAGTTGAATTTGACAAACTTTGGGTGTGATAACATGCAAATCAAAGCAAAAATACACTTGATGTTGCAGAAACTAGTCAAAATAGTCTTCGATCGATGAACGGAACTTTGCCATCGCATTCAGAATATAAAATTAATCAAAATATACATAATGCATAATTCAATGATTGATTGATCAAAAAGGAAATATGTCAATGTGCCTACACCCATATCGAGGTTAGGAAGTTATGATGATGCCCAAACAACCTCCATTTGATTGTGCTATTAGTGTCAAAATATTGAAACCTATCAAATGAGACTGTCTGTGCCCAATTCGGACTAGTCTGCACGAATGTCGAGCAATCGAAAGCGATGGCGCGCAACTTTGAACCAAAATTGACTCGATTCGGTGATGACTTTAATCAAATGGCCTCCGATCACAAAATGGATTATACTATTGAATTTGAACATAAATTTACCTAAAAATGATACCCATATTATGTTGATTTGATTTTGGCAAGATTTACAAAAATTTTGATGTGATATTATGGAAATCAAACATTCAATTTAATTAAACAAAGTTTGATTTAATTTAAATTTTTAAATGATTAAATTAAAATTTTTGCATGAATAAGGATTAGTGATTAGATTATACTCTTTCCATAAATACTTAATTTCATTCAAAATTGTGCTCAAATTTTGAAAATCCTGCCTAAATAGATAACAAACTAATTAATTAGCAATTAGGGCTTCTAATCCCCTATTTTTTCCTCCCAAGAAAAGAGACAGCCAAAAAATTTATGTACATACACAAAAAACCTCTCTTACTCTCTCAATCTCACTCACTCCTTCAAGCCTCTCTCTTTTCCCCTCTTTCATCCGTCTTCCATTTGCAGTATTGGGACTCTCTTCCTCTTCTCTTCGTTCTTTCTCTCATCATTTCTAGAGGCTGCCCAGCAAGGCAAGCCAAACAACTCCAAATCTCGTTCCTACCCATCTAACAATCCTCCTAGCCTTCTCGATTTTCTAATCATTGGCCATATCCAGCTTGCCGATCAATCCATCCAGCCTCACATCTCCATGTCTGCTCTTCCACCCAAAAAAAAAAATTTAATCCCAAGTCGTAGTAATATTCTCAGAATGACACTATAGCAATATTATCAGTGGACTACAAGAATATGTAATTACTATAGACTGAAAAAAATATTTTTTTATCCCTTCTACTATAGTACCTGCAACACCAACCTCCAATTCATCCAAGCAGACTCCCCCTTTCTTTCTTTACAAACGATGGAAACTGAGAAGCAACACTGCCATTAGGCGGGTTCTTCTCTAGGTTTCTGGCATTTTCACTATTCCTACAACCAAACAGCCCCTCTTTCTTCCCTTGCAAATGATAGAAACCAAAAAGCAACACTGTCATTAGGCGGGTTCTTCTCTAAGTTTCTAGTGTTTACATTATTCCTGCAGCCAAAGCTCATCTTTCTTTTTTTGTAAGCGATGAAACCGAGAAGCAACACATCATCAAGCAGGTTCTCCTCTATGTTTTTGATGTTTCCATTATTCCTAGCCAAACAACCCCTCTTTTCTTTCTTGTAATGATAAAATTGAGAAGCAACACCGTCATTAGGCAGGTTCTTCTCTAGGTTTTGGCATTTTCATTATTCCTGCAGCCAAACAACTCCTCTTTTCTTTCTTGCAAATGATGAAAACTAAGAAAGAACATCATCATCAGATGAGTTCTTCTCTTGGTTTTCAACATTTTCTACCTATTCAATCCAAATAATCAACACTCTAATATCTCCTATTCATGCAAAATTATTATTGTTGTTGTTGGTGAATGTAGGGAGGTGCTTGAATGTGTTAAAAGAAATTGTATATTTGTGCTTGTGCTTCTTTATGTGATGAAGACCTTGCTAATGCCCATTGGGGCATAGTGGGTGCGAATACACAGCTGTGGTGTCATAAGACACTGCTCACTATACTCATTAGGGCATACCGAGTAAGCCAAAATAGTTCTGATATAGCTCCCGATGTGGAGATGATGCCGGAATATTGTCGAAATGCTGCCAAATTTTCATTTAAATTTGGGACTTAAACAAATTTAAATAAAAATTATTTAAAACACCATGTTACATAAACAAGATTGAATCAAAACTCAAATGGAAATTGAAGTATAAGTGATAAATGAACATATTAAATCTTACCTGAAATGCAATTGAACTTGTAGAATCTCTATAGAAAAATTAAGGCAAATGAAAATAATGAATTTAGAAGAAGAGAATACATTCTATTTATATTCAAGAATGAAAAAGCTTCCTTCAATCCAAAAATGAAAGAAATTTTATTCTAATTATGATTTTTGAAATCAAAGATTTCATTAATTAGGTGAAATTTTCTAAGTCATAAATACATGCATGTGCTCACATAGAGATTTAAAGTGCAAATTTTAATGTGTGAAAAGGCTGTGTAGAATAAGTCGAGATTAAATAAATATGAAATTAATCTCATAATCAAAAAATAAAATAATATGAATTATCAAATACCCACATGAGCCTCCACATTATGCTGAATGTCAAGTTCAAATATTTGAGGATGCTACGCGGGTTGATTCCCAGTTTAGTCTTAGGACAAGGTCCGAGTTAACAAAATCTAAAAATCTATTATAAGAATTTCAACTTAGGAAAATATCTGAGAAGCTAATCCTATCATGTGAAAGTAGATCTGATCATCTATTAGGACCTAAATAGAGTTGATAGGATCTAAAGTTCTTAAATATATTCAAATTAATCAATTAATCACCCCGATGATGACCATGTTGACTGAAAATCTCAACTGGATGGGATAACTATTATTTAGATTTTTTTAAAATGATTGTATCTTGAATTCAAATTTATAAATTCAAGTCATAGACTGATCCTCTGCTAGCAAATAATAGAGTTGATAGGGTTTACCCCGATGATGGCCGTGTTGATTGAAAATCTCAACCGAGGGGATATTATCATTAAAAGATATTTGAGCTCTAAATTAATTCATCTTAAAACTAAATTTCAACTAAGAAAACATCTAAAATAAATGAAATTTATCATTTAAATACTTAAAGCATACAACTCATCCACCCATCCGCCATCTTTTATTGGAGATGATAGATTAAAAAAACTTTAGCTCACAAAGGAGCTAATGTCAAGTCAAATAAATCACTATATTCAAACTCAAATAATCTCATGCCAGCAAGGATGTGGCCCGTGTCCACTATCCGCATGGTTTGGCCAGTAAGCTCCACATATGATGCGGTTATGACCAGAGTCTCTAATCGGGTGGTTATTGCCAAATGGCACCATTATATTATGGTCACAACTATGCTCCCCAATAGCTCAGCCCTTTGAGTTATGAATTATAGAGTATATTTGATAGGCACAAAGCCTTTTTGTCAGCTAAGATACTTAAGCCTGTCTCCTTAGACAAACACCACCCCAGGTCTATAAAGATTTCTTGGACAACGTAACCCATGCATTGTTGATGATGATCCTTTGGTCAGGTTGTGTTGACTACCTCCTCTGACTAAGTAGGCTAGGGACCACGACAGCTTGGGATGACGGAACCATGGGATCTAGATCGGGCACATCATCATTCCACTAACCATATGCTTTAAGTTAAATAATGGTGAATTTCATAAATTCTAAACCTAAATTTTAAACTCCACAAGCTGCTCCTATACGCTATGTGCTTAGTGATCTAACGACTAGCCTTAATTGAAAGTTCTCTCTCAGCATTGGGAGGTGTAATTAACTATAGGTGCTTGCGCTTATAGGAAACCTGGAACCAGATCTAAAGTTCTCACAAAATGAGGATGAAATCTCTGGGTAGTGTCTTATCAACTATCTCATCTACCTTCTGAAAATTTCACAATATAAAATCATACTCTCTTCATATGTTGAGAGGTTGGTGGCGAATTTTTGGAGCCCACAAATTTTTGGCTACTCTGTTGGGACAAGTTTCTCTTTCCATCTTTGGCTAGTCAAATTTGGTATATAGTAGCAATGGAGTATAAGTAATCAAAACTAAAATTTAGTCATAAAATAAAATCTTTAATGGACATTATAGTTTGTTGAGTATGATTTTATTTGCTTGAAATTTTCTTTTGAATATGTTGTTTTATTTATGTTATGTTGTATCCCTGCATTTTGAAAGTATGGGGTAGAATATTTATTTTTGATTATTGATCCCCATCTTTCATTTGCACAAATGGATCTTCAAAACACTCCGGTCATTATGAAGCTGAGCTGCGGGTCTAACATTCGTCTGACCAATGCTATCATCAACACTGGAGATTCATGAGCTACCATTTAATTTGGTAGTGTGGACTTTCCAGCAATTGCAGCTAAAGCTCATGTCACATCAATCTACGATACATCTGAACGTCATGCACATCAGCCCGTATAATAGAGAAAGTTTATTGAAGTAGTTAATGTAAGCTCCACAAAAGAGAGCTTCTGTGTTGTAAAGATTGGGATATTTTGACACTCTGACTATGAAGAGAACTATTATTGGGCAGAAAGTCTCAGTCATTTATGTTAACACCACTCTGTCCATTGAACCTTTCATACCAAGGAAGAATGATCATGAAGCTTCCTCGCATGGAGGAAAATTAACAAGAAGGCAGAGAAAAAGGATGAATGTCGAACTAAGAGCTCAATAATTGCTATCTGAACAACCTGTTATCCAATTAGCCTCAGAACCAAAAGTGAGTATTTTCACCCAGAATAAATTTGAGAACCTGAAATGGGTAAAGAGGAATAACTCTACTGGTGAGCTGAAATAATCTTTTTGGGATCCACCACTACATCAAGCTTCGGTGCCCTGAAAGAAATTTCTTGAAACCTTATCCACCAGAGTGCTTCAGGCGCTGAAAGTTGCAAAGGAAATAGACCTAATGAAAAGAAGGGTCCAAAGGCCTATGATGATTGAAGCTGATAATGCTTCATATGGTAGACTACCACTTATTGTGAGAGCCCATGATTGATTCAAGCAAATCTCGTACGGTGAGCATCAAAGCATGACCTAGACCATATGTCAGGGAATCCACTTTTGAAAGGTCCCGGAAGGACAAGCAAGCTTGGAGGCCAAGGCCCCGAAGAGAAACTATTGAAAATAAAGAAAGAAGTGTGACATCTGGTTCGCACTCTCAAAATCAATGATACGAACTGATAAAAATGGGTTCAAAAGAAGAAATTTTATGATGATGAATTACAGGATGGTCGACACCCAGGTAAACATTCTAGGGAATCCCATCACTAGTCAACTGAATCTCCATGAAAGAAGGTTGACTTTGATCATAACCTCCTTGAAGAGAGGTTTGTCTCAAATCCAGAGCTAGAAATTCACTGGAGGAGACATTCTGAAGTCAAATTATAAGAAGATGAAGAATATGATGAAGATACTATGGAAGTGGAAGTAGTGTATGTGGTATAGCACATTGGAGAACCATCTAGTGCACGACAACACCAACATAGATGGCGGAGCCACACCTCCTATTCATATTGAAGAACCAGCTCTTGAGCAAATAGAAGGAGGAGCTTCAAGCACATCCTCAGGTGATGAAGAGGAGAAAGAGAAGAAGAAATCCCTCTCTTTGTCGACACTACCACATTAGCCCAAATGTTGAAATGAATGCAATGGCCGATAAAGGCAAAAGATAGAGAGATTATCCAATTAAATGCAAAGATGAATCAAATGATGGCATAAATGAATGTGATGCTACAGATGATGCAGAGAAATGTAATAGAAGTGCCAACATCTATTCCACCTGCCACCATCCAATAACTAATGCTACACCGATGAACTCACCAATTTGACCGCCTCAAGCTTTCAGCAGTAATGCACTTGAGGGGAGAAATGAAGTCAATCGCTAGCTTCAACCCATCCCTCAAGATGTGTATAACATATCTCAGCCCGTGATAATGCTCAATTGGAAATAATTATAAATGAAAAGATCAAAGTCGCATTACCCCAACCGTGCGTAAAAAATTGTGTCCATACCCAAGTATGATCAAGTGACATACCCTAAGAGTTATTCAGTGCCTAAATTCAATACATTCAATGGCACTGGGAACCCTAGACAACACCTGGCACAATTTAAAGCAACATGTGCCAATATACGGGGCAATGATGCACTACTATTCTGCCAGTTCATTAGTAGTTTAACCTCACTACTTTTGAATGGTATGTTGAATTGCCTAATGACTCGATCAAGACTTTTGCTGAATTAGAAATGATGTTCATCAAGAGATTCGCTAGTGCAACTGAAAAGATTACAATTGTTGGCCTCTTCTTAGAACTAAGAAGGAAAGACGAGTGAGTGACTAAATATATTTCACATTGACAAAACATGAGCATGAAATGTGAACAACAATTAGAAAAGGAACATTTACTCTAATTATTGATGGGTAACATCGATGATAAGATGGCACCATATCTATGTATGGCCTCTATCTCAACATTTCAAGAGTTATTGGACCGAGTGGCAAAGTTTGAAAAGTTGAATTGCTCAAAACCTGAGGGTCACTCAAAAAAATTAAAGAAGAATAAAATCTCAGACTTAATGAGGAATGAGTCTTATACAACTTCTTACAGCTCAAGCAATAGAAAGCGAACAACTTATAATGTTGATAAAGGGAAACAGCCCGCTAATATGGATGAAAGGGGGAAGCAGTCAGTTAATTCTCAATCAAAGCAATTAATGAGAGATGATGAGCGAGTGCACCCATCTTTAAAAGACAAGATGAGGAAGGAATACTCTTCCAAGAGGGAGAGTGCGGCTAAGTTATTTTTCCAAGCACTTAAAGCAGGATTAGAATTTTCAGAATCCAAAAGACCCAAAGAGTCATGTCAAACTAACAATCCAAAATAGTGTCCATATCATCGAGTAATTAGCCACTCAATTAAAGATTGTTATGTTTTCAAGGATTGGCCAGAGAAAAAATATAGAAAGGGTGAATTCACGCTGTCTGATAGTGTTCTCGTTCATCCTAAAAGAGAATCTGCCATAATGGTTATGTCCACTTGAGTACCATCAATGAAAGAGAAGTCAAAAGAAAAAGTAATACAAGAAGAGCAATGGGAGACAGTACTCTCTAAGAAGACTGTAAAAATGCTGAAGCAGCTAAAAGATGTCCCTAGTGTTAAGTGAAAATTACCACTTGAACTTATATTGGACATAAAAGAAATGCTTAAACAAAACATTTTAGCTTCTCAGTGGCATTTTGATAAGGCTACTCCATCACAGCATGACGGGCAGTCAACTAAACATAAATCTCATAAATCAAAAAAGTCAGCTATGAAAAAGAAGATCAATAAGAGAACTATAACTCACAAGATCATTAATAATTTAGAAGAGTATCACCAACTGATAAGATAGACTATCACACTTATTGATTACATGGCATGACATCAGATAACGAAGTCAAATGAAGAAGGAAATAGTAATGAAGACTTGCTTCCTAGAGAAACATGTCGAGTTCTTTCTGTGGTGTCAAACAGCCCCTAATGTGATCCATGCCTAGATAATTAGAATCAAGCAGCTTTAAAAAATGCAATATGTAAAAGCAATTTTAAGAAGCATGCCTCGCCAAGTAGGAGAACTCCAAGATCATAACATCGAAGTCATGCTTGATGGTGCGACAAACAGAAGATAGTTCTGAAGAAGACTTATGTTTTCCTAATGAGGATGAGTCTAAGCCTTCAAATACATCTCAAATGAGCTACTTGAAGCTTGATAGTGACTCTGAAGCATCCATCTAAGATAAGATAAGTGCAAACTAAGGAGTGGAAAGATACTACCACCTCCATTAAGGAAAGGGTCATCCAATATGCACAAAATTAGAAATGAAGATAAAAATATTGAAGTTAACAAAGATATCATCCCTAAAGACCCCAAGAAGAAAGCAAATTTGAGTGGAGGAATCTATTATAATATTCTATCGCATCTGAGAAAGATCCATGCACAACTGAGTGTGTACGAGGCTCTCTTGATGTCGAAGGACCTTTGAGAAATGTTGATTCAAGCTCTTAAAGATTCAGAGAGATATGAAGCTTATTTGTTGAATGATGCATGACTAAAGTTTTGCAAGCTCAAGATCTCCCGAAGATCACTTTCTCTGAAGAAGATCTTATGCTTGGGACAACGGAACACAATCATCCATTATATGTAGCTGAAAGTGATGGAAGTATGATCAATCGAATTCTAATTGACCCAGGTCATCAATAAATCTTATGAGTCTGAGAACACTTAGGGGTTGTCCCTAGACATTCAGCACCTTGGATGAGATAAATTGATGGTCCATGCCTTCAATGAAATGGGGGAGAGGACTCTCGATCTTTCATTCAACTACTTAGGTTTGGAGAACTCTATAACCAAGCTAAATTTCATGTGATAGATGCTGACACCTCATTTAAAGCTCTATTAGGTCATCTTGGCTCCATGAATATGGTATGGTTCCATCTACTCTACATCAATGTATGAAGTACATAAGAAACAGAGAAGAACACAAGATTCTCAGCACTATTTAGCCATTTATAGTTCACGAGGTGAAAATTTAAGAGGATGCAAAGTATTTTGTTTCAAAATAAAGTAAGCCTCGGCAATCTACAGCTTCAACTTCAAAAACTACAAATCAACCCAAAGAAGAGAAGCGAAAAGGAGAAAAGAAGGCTGTATTAAATCTCTCTAAAACTTATGACATATCACCAAAGCTAAAGAGGCATGTTCCTCATTTGGGTACCGATACAGAAGGAGAAGAAGATATTCTTGTTGAACTCAAGGAGAAATCTGAGCCTTCAACAAAAGCTAATGAGATGAATTACTCCGATTTTGATTATGATTTTGAGTCCATCTATGCAAATGAAATTCAATGTGTCTTTTCTACAAGAGTTACTAATCTATTAGTATCAAATAATTCATTTGTAGTTACACCAGTTCCTCCATGATATTTTAAAGAAGTCACATCACGTGATGTTCACAATATTGAGGAACTAAAAACCTTTTATGTACCTCCACTACCTAGGAGCAATAGATTGGGAACTTCATTCTATATATCTAAAGAGTGTCAACACTATGATTCTTAATGGCTTACTCAGTACTCAGAGTCTGAAGAGATGATACCCACTAGAATGTCGAGATACTATCCTCCAAAAATTCAAAGGATGATGCACAAACTTGGAATCGATGTTGGAACTGATAGATGGCGAACTCTCTTCTTTAATAACTTATGGAGTTCAAAGAGTCCACAGACCTCTCGAAGATGTAATAATTATACAACTAAGGGTCTTGGATACATCCAACAAAAGCATCATCAAAGGAACACTTATTATGCAGTAATTGAAAGTGAGATTGAAATCGAAATTAAAAATCAAGATGATTTTTATGAAATCATTCTCATAATCGAAGGGGAAGTAGAAGCCTAACTGACACCTGAAGAACTTGAAGATGGTGGCCAGATGTCTACCATAGACAAGTTGAAAGAAATTAATTTGGGGACTGAAGAAGAACCCCATCCAACCTTCGTTAGTGCCCTTCTACCTGATGATAAGGTTGAAGGAATAAAATCATTACTTTGTGAATTCAGAGACTGCTTTGCTTGGACATATTCTGAGATGCCTCGCTTATCCCATAATATTGCAGTTCACAAGCTAGCTATCAATCCTGATTCAATACCAATCAAACAAGCTCTTAGAAGAATGAGCTTGGATGTTGAAGAACAAGTGGTCACAAAAATAAAGAAGCCAATTGAAGCAAGTTTCATTCATGAAGAGAAGTATGCATTGGATAGCCAATATCATTCCTGTGAAGAAGAAGAATGGTCAGATCCGAGTATGCATTGACTTTCGAGATCTAAACAAGGCAAGCCCAAAAGATGATTTCTAGCTCCCTGTGTCAAAATTGCTAGTGGATAACACTTCCAACTATGACATGTTCTCCTTTATAGATGGATCATCGAGCTATAATCAGATCAAGATGGCTCTTGAAGATGAGAAACACACATCATTCAGAACACCGATTGGTATTTATTATTATACAGTCATGCCATTTGGATTGAAGAATGTCAAAGCTACATATCATAAGGCCATGACACACATCTTCAATGAGTTTATTCATCAGAAGGTAGAATGCTATGTTGATGACCTCATCATTAAAAGCATTGATCGAAAAGATCACCTTGAAGATCTAAGGATTGTTTTTGAAAGGATCAGAAAATATGATCTCAAGATGAATCCTCTCAAGTGTACTTTTGGGGTTTCCTCAGGAAAATTTTTGGGATATGTTGTAAGACATAAAGGACTTGAGATTGACCCCAACAAAATCAAGGCAATCGTGGAGATGCCTCCACTGAAGAACCTTCGCCAGCTTCACTCTCTACAAGGACAACTCACATTCATTAGGCATTTCATATCAAACCTGTCAAGAAGATGCCATTTTTTTGCAAAGCTAATGAAAAAGAATGCTCCATTCAAATGGGGCAAGGAATGCCAAGAAGCATTTGAGAGAATTAAAAAGTATTTACTCAATCTACCAATTCTAGCAGCTCCTATCCCAAGTAAACCTCTTATTTTATACACCGCGGCCTTAGAGGAATCCCTCAAGGCTTTACTGGCACAACACAATGAAGAAAATAAAGAAAATGTGTTATATTACATCAGTCAAAGATTAGTAGGGGCCAAAGTACGCTACTCTCCAATAGAGAGCATTGTCCGCATATTTGAAGCTTTGCCATTACATGCTTTCTTATAGAATCACACTAATCTCGAATGTTGATCCGTTGAAGTTCTTGATGATGAGATCAACATTGATAGGTTGTTTAGCTTGATGGGCAGTACTCTTATTACAATTTTATATTATGTACGTATCCTAGAAAGTAGTGAAGGGACAGATCTTGGTAGACTTCCTTACTGGGCTTCATATCCCAACTGACTCACCACTTAATGATGACTTGCCTGATGAGAATATTCTATCTATTAATGAAAGAGAAAAGCCACAAATCTGGGAGATGTATTTTGATGGAGCATCATCAATCAAGTCAGTACAACCTCCGAACCTACCCAAGGCGTGAGCCGGTATTGACCTTGTATTCATAACACTAGAAAGAGGCAGCATAAGACTTTCATATGGCTTGACTGAACCTTGAACTAATAATGAAGCCGAGTATGAGGCTTTGATAGCGAGTCTTGAAGAAGCTATTACCATAGGTATCCAAACTTTGTAAGTTTTTGGATACTCTCAGCTGATCATCAATCAAGTTATGGGAATCTATAAGGTCACTAAGCTTGAGTTAGTTTATTATCATAAGCGAATTCTCAAGCTAATAACATAAATTTCAAATGTCATATTGACTCGAGTCTCTCAATCCAAAAATAGCAAAGCAGACTGCTTAGCTAAATAAACCAAAGAGATGTCAAGCATGAACGACGAGCACATGTTGATAGAAGTCTTCACCCATCAAGTTTTACAGTCAATAAATCCATATTCCTCGTAGGTAGAGGGGGACATCAAACTCAAGCCAGCAAGAAGCAATTCAAATTGCTCCTCATTCTCCTAATGAATAAGTACAAGAGATGAAAAAGCTCAAAAGTACTACAAAGAAATCATATGAAGCTTTCATAGTGGAAGAGCCTGATGATTGGATACAACCCTTCATCGATTATTTCAAGGAAAGAAAATTATCAAGCAATAAATCACTAACCACAACTTATGAAAAGGATCCAACGATGTGCTATATTAATGATACATTATACCGTAGATCCTTTGAATAAATATGGTTGGGATGCTTAGGAATGGATGAAGCCAACAAAGTTATGTCTTAAATTCATGAAGGACTTTGTAGGGCACATCAATTAGGTCCTAAAATGGTAGTAAAAATCAAAAGAATGGAATATTATTGGCCATCGATGGTGAAAGATGTATTGAGCATGTTAAGAGGTGCTATGAATGCCAAGTTCATGAGAATCTCATTCATCAACCTCCAAACCCACTGCATCCAACGACCACATCTTGGTCATTTCAGCATTGGAAAAAAGATATAATTGAACCTATTGATCCACCATCGTCAGCAAGTCATCGCTTTATCATAGCAATAATCGACTATTTTTTTAAGTGGGTCAGCAATTTAAAAGGTTCTCTGAGTCATCGACTTCTTCACTCATAATATTATCTATAGATTTGGTATACCACAATGAGTTATCTCACACAATGGCCCAGCATTCAGGAGTACAAAGATCTATAAATTCATTGATCGATACAAAATTGATTGGCGATATTCATCAATTTATAATCTAAGAGCCAATGGTTTGGCGAAGACTTTTAATAAGACATTGATCAAGCTACTCAAAAACATCCTCACAAAATAAAAAGAGTGTCACATCAAAATGCTCGAGTTATTATGGGCATATAGAACTACTTACAAGATGCCAACCAAAGCCACTCCTTATGCTCTAACTTTAGAGTCGAGACAGTTTTGCCACTAGAAGTTGAACTACCATCACTTCAAGTAGCCATCCAGTATAATCTCACTCAAGAGGAGAACACACATTTATAGATAGAAGAGTTTGACATGCTCAACAAAATTAGACTTCAAGCCCAACAAAGCTTAGAAATCTATCAAGCAAGAATGTCTAAAGCCTTCGATGGAATAGTGCATTCTCAAACTTTTCAAAGAGGAGAGTTGATCTTAGTGTTAAGAAGATTGATAATCCCTCACAAAAGAATCGGTGGTAAATTTGAAGCTATTTGGGAAGGACCTTACATCATAGAGAAGGTATACGAAGGAGGAGCCTACCAGCTTATTGATTCGAGTGGTCAACAGCCTATGCCACCCATCAATGGTCACTGTCTCAAGAAGTATCATGTTTGAGTGTACATGATTGCATTTGGATAGACATTATATTCATGACTCCTCATATTATATATATGTATATATATATGAAATAGCACTCAAAAATTCTCTTGCATTATGCATTTTGAGTTGCGAAATTCCCCGCAAGATAGGGCATTTTATATATTTATTTAGGTTGATATTATGCCTTCTGCTGATATCCCAAGATAAAAATATACATATGTGGTGATTGAAAATAAGTCTCATCTATTCTTATAATTGATATAAAAAGAGATATAAGTACCTCTTTATCTTAGCTCGAAAATCCCCCGGTCAAATAGGGGGCATTTTTAAATTTTTATATTAGAAAGGCACTAATGTCTATTTTGGGATGACATCACGACTCATACTGAAATCTCCAAATAACATTTACAATTATATTTGTTTAGGTCGCATGTGTCTATGTGAATAATAGAAAAGATCACGTTCACTTAGGACATGTAGAAGACAACTTCAAAGACTAGAGCTGTCTATCCTCCAAAGCTGATCCAACTCAGTGAATCTAAGCGATCTAAATATAGAGAATTTTCCCAATTGATTGACGAATCAAGAGAGGATTTGAGGAGAGGTCTAAGTAACCACAAAGAAAACCTATATAACTTCTTCAATAAGTTTGACAAAGCAACAAGCACAAGGCCGAAGAAGCTATCTTGGAGTTTGTAAAAAGCTCACAGGTGAACTAAGAGAGCTTTATAGTCAACCAGTCCACTAAAACACCAAGTGTTGCACTGATAACTTCTTGATATAGACCTAATGCTCATCTTGAAAATTAGGTCGCCAGCTTTTATCCTTCAACAAGTATGCCAAAAGTAATAAGCAAAGGATTGAAGGTATGCACATTCTCCTAAAAAGCCAATTTCGACAAATCAGGTTAATCCTTTAACAAGTCCACTAAAGCAACAAGCAAAGGACCGAAGGTATGCACATTCTCCTAACAAGTCAATTCTGACAAATCTGGTTAACCCTTCAACAAGTCCGCCAAAGCAACAAGAAAATGACCAAAGGTATGCACATTCCCCTGACAAGTCAATTCTGACAAATCAGGTTAATCTTTCAACAAGTCCACCATAGCAATAAGTAAAGACCAAAGATATGCACATTCCCCTGACAAATCATGTTAATCCTTCAACAAGTCCGCCCAAGCAATAAGCAAAGGATCGAAGTATGCACATCCTCCTGATAAGTCCAGTTAGACAAATCAGGTCACTCCTTCATCAAGTCCGTCAAGCTCGAAGCTAGGATAGAAGGAACCTAAATCACAAAATAAATAAAATTCTTCCTTCACCAAGCCTACTAAGCATGAAGCTAAGGAAAAATGAGGATTAAAGATACAAACCACTGAGATGAGACCTTCTTCAAGCCCATCAAAGCATTAAGCATATGGCCAGAGGTATCTCTCTTCCTACTTGATGAGTCAATAAAGATAAATCAGGTCAAATCTTGTATGGTCAACTAGTTTGCAACAAACATGGTCACTTCATACATACACCATATTTGTTGGGGACATTTGTTGACTTACATATATGCTCCATCAGTCAAGTCAAGCTCACAAGTTGAATTTGATAAACTTCAAGTGCGATGACTCACAAATCGAAGCTAAAATACACTCGATGTTGTCAAAACCAACGGTCTCCAATCAATAAATAGGCTTCATCGTGTTTAGAATGTTCAAATTGATCAGAATATACATATTACATAATTCAACGGTCGATCGATCAAAAGGGAAATATGTCAATGCACCTATGCACATACCGAGGTTGGAAAGCTAAGACGATGCCCATTCATAAAATTGATTATGTCGTTAGTGTCAAAACATCAAAACCTATCAAACGAGACTATCCTCACCCAATTTGAACGAGTCTGTCTGATGTCGAGTGGTCGGAAGCGATGGCAAGCAACTTTGAACCAAAATTAACTCGATTCAGCACTGACTTTAATCAAACAGCCTTCGATCGTGAAATAGATTACGCTATTGAATCCAGAATGTTGTATTTGCCTAGGAACAAAACCCATATTATGTGGGTTTGATTTTAGCTCACAAAAATTTTGATGTGATATTGTGGAAATCAAACATCCAATTTAATTAAATAAAGTTTGATTTAATTTTAATTATTAAATGATTAAATCAGAATTTTTGCATGAATAAGGATTAGTGATCAGATTATACTCTTTCCATAAATACTCCTTAATTTCATTTGAAATTGCACTCAAATTTTGAAAGTCTCACCTGAATAGATAATGAAACTAATTAATCAGCAATTAGGGCTTCTAATCCCCTATTTTCCCCTCCCAAGATAAAGAGGCAGCCAAAAAATTTTTGCACATATACAAAAAACCTCTCTCACTCTCTTGGTCTTGCTCGCTCCTTCAAGCCTCTGCTCTTCCCCCCACTTTCATCATTCTCCTGTCTGCCACAGGTATTAGGACTCTCTTTCTCTTCTCTCCATTCTTTCTCTCGTCAGTTCAAAAGGCTGCCCAGCAATGTGAGCCAAACAACTCCAAATCCCATTCCTACCCATCGACAATCCTCCTAGCCTTCTCAATTTTCTAATCAACTCGCCATATCCCAAGCTTGCCGATCAAGAAATTCATCAAGCCTCACATCTCCATGTCCACTCTTCTACCTAAAAAAAAATCGAATCTTGCATGGTACTGTAGAAATATTCTTGAAGAGACACTGGAATAATATTACTGTAGCCACACTATAGCAATATACTATAGCAAAATCTTAGTTTAGACCAAAAAAAAATTTTATCCCTTCGCTAGTAGCAACCCAACCTCCAATTCATCCAAGCGACTCCCTTTCTTTGACAAATGAGCAACTAATTAACAGCGGGTTCTTCTCTAGGTTTTCGGCATTTTCACTATTCCTGCAGCCAAACAAACCCTCTTTCTTCCCTTGCAAATGACTGAAACCAAAAAGTAACAACATCATTAGGCATGTTCTTCTCTAGGTTTTCAGCATTTCCATTATTTCTATAGCCAAAATTGCCCATCTTTCTTTTCATGTAAGCAACAAAAATCGAGAAGCAACACCATCATCAGGCGGGTTCTTCTCTAGGTTTCAGACGTTTTCATTATTCCTACAGCCAAACAACCCCTCTTTTCTTTCTTGCAAATGACAAAAATTGAGAAGCAACATCATCATTAGGCGGATTCTTTTCTAGGTTTCTGGCATTTCTATTATTCCTGTGCCAAACAACCTCTCTTTTCTTTCTTGCAAATGATGAAAATTGAGAAATAACACTATCATCAGATGAGTTCTTCTCTTAGGTTTCCAACATTTCCTCCACCTATTCAATCCAAATAATCAACACTCTAATATCTCCTATTCATGCAAAATTATTATTGTTATTGTTGGTGAATGTAAGGAGGTGCTTGAATGTATAAAAAGAAATTATATATTTGTGCTTGTACTTCTTTATGCATGTGATCAAAGACCTTGCTAATGCCCATTAGCGAATAGTGGGTGTGAAGACACAGTTGTGGTCATAAGACACCGCTCGTTACGCTCATTAGGGCATATCGAGTAAGCCAAAATAGTTCCGATGTAGCCCGCTACACAGGGATGACGCCGGAATACTGCCGAAATGCTGCCAAAATTTTGATTAAATTTTGGACTTAAAAAAAGGGGGGAAGAATCAAGATTCATTTAAAAAAATCAAGCACATCATAAATAAATAATCTAAAATAAAATTTGAATGGTTTGAAATTGCATATATGCTTGTGCTTCTTTATGTAGGTGATCGAAGACCCCGCTAATGACCATTAGGGCATAATGGGTGCAAAGACACGATTGTGGTGTCGTAAGACACTGCTCACTATGCTCATTAGGGCATACCGAGTAAAACAAAATAGTTTTGAAGTAGCCCACTACGTGGGGATGATGCAGAATATTATCGAAATGCTGTCAGATTTTTGTTTAAAATTCCAAACTTAAATAAATTTAAATAAAAATCATTTAAAACACCATGGCTTACATAAACAAGCTTAAATCAAAACTCAAAGGGAAAATGAAGTATAAGTGATAAATGTAAATATTAAACCTTACCTGAAATACAATTGAACTTGCAGAATCTCTACGGGAAAATTAATGAAAATGAAAACAATGAATTTAGAAGAAGGGAATAGATTCTGTTTATATGCATGAATGAAGGGGCTTCTTTCAATCCAAAAATAAAAGAAATTTTATTCTAATTATGATTTTCAAAATCAATGATTTTATTAATTAGGTGAAATTGTCTAAGTCATAAATACCTGCATGTTCTCGACATAGAGATTTTAAAGAAAATTTTAGTGTTTGAAAAGGCTGTGTAGGCTAAGTTAAGATTAAATAAATATGAAATTAATCTCATAATCAAAAAATAAATAATCTAAATTATCAAATACCCAAATGAGCCCCGAAATTATGCTGAATGTTCAAGTTCAAGTGTTTGAGGATGTTATGCGGGTTGCTTCCCGGTTTAGTCTTTAGGTTAACAAAACCTTAAAATTTATTATAAGAATTTCAACTTAGTAAAATATCTAAGAAGCTAATTCTGTCATGTGACAATAGATCTGATCCTCTATTAAGAGCTAAACAAAGTTAATAAGATCTAAAGCTCTTAAATATATTCAAATCAATCAATTAATCACCCCGATGATGGCCGTGTTGACTGAAAATCTCAACCGTAGGGGATTATTAATATTTAGATTTTTTTAAATTATTGTATCTCATATTCAAATTTATAAATTCAAGTCATAGACCTGATCCTCTAGCAAAATAGTAGAGTTGACAAGGTCTACCCCGATGATGGTTGTGTTGATTGAAAATCTCAACCGAAGGGGATATTATCATTAAAAGATATTTTAGCTCTAAATTAATTCATCTTTTCAATTAAGAAAGCATCTAAACTAAATGAAATTTATTATTTAAATACTTAAAGCAAATAACTCATCCACCCATCCGTCATCATTTGTTGGGGATGGCAGATTAAGAAAACTCTAGCTCACAAAGGAGCTAATGTCAAATCAAATAAATCACTATATTCAAACTCAAATAATCTCAAGCCAGGAAGGATGTGGCTTGTGTCCTCTGTCCATGTGGTTTGGCCAGTAGGCTCCACATATGATGCGGCTATGACCAAAGTCCTTTGATCGGGTGGTTGTCGCCAAATGGCACCATTATATTATGGCCATGGCTGTAGCTTGTATGCTCTCCAATGGCTCTACCATTTGAGTTATGAATTATAAGATATATTTGATAGGCATAAAACCTTTTTGTCAGCTAAGATAGACTTAAGCATGTCTCCTTAGACAAACACCACCACAGGTCTACAAGAATTTCTTGGATGACGTAACCCATGTGTTGCTGATGAGGATCCTTTGGTCAGGTTGGGTTGACTACCTCCTCTGACTAAGTAGACTAGGACCACGATAGCCCAGGAAGATGGAACCATGGGATCTAGATCGGGCACATCATCATTCCACCAACTATATACTTTAAGTTAAATAATGGTGAATTTCATAAATTCTAAATCATAAATTTTAAACTCACAAGCTGCTACTATACGCTATGTATGTAGCGATCTAACGACTAGACTTAATTAAAAGTTCTCTTTCAGCATTGGGAGGGGTGATTAACTAAAGGTACTTGCGCCTATAGGAAACCTGGAACCAGATCTAAAGTCTTCATAAAATGAGGATGAAATCACTGGGTAGTGTCTTATCAACTATTTCATATGCCTTCTGAAAATTTCACTGACTTAAAATCATACTCTCTTCATATGTCGAGAGGTCGGTGGTGAATTTTTGGAACCCACACCCTCTTGAGCCGCACGAGCTTTGATTTAGTGTAGTTTCTCGGGAGACCAAGGTGCTAGATGAAGGTGATCGGGCTTGATCGAACTCTACCCTCCAGCCATTAGGAAGCTTGGGAAAGGATTCATTCTTGTTCAACTTGCTCCAAGTAAGGTGTGTGCAAAGTTAATTGTACTTTGGTATTGAAATGAAGAAATGGTATTCACTAGTTTGCTCCTCTGTTTAGATTTCACTCAAAACTAAAAATAGAGATTTTGGGGAACTTGGGGAAGCTTGGAAATGGCTTTAGGATTCCTCTCTCTGGCTGCTAGGGTTCAATCGAAGGTGAGAGAGTAAATTTTAGTGAGAATGTAGGGAGTATACCCCCTCATTCCTTAGATCGGACGGCCATGGCTGATTTGGATTCTTTGATCAAGGGGTCATCATGGGAGCCCAATTTTGGTAGGGAATCATCTGTGTTGGCTTCCGTTGAGTGGAGGATGGTGTCAGAGTGGCTGCCAAGGGAGGAGGTGCTTGTCCTTGGTGATTTGGTAAGCTCCAATGAGGATGGGGAGGTGATTTCACCTCCCCATGGATCATGGTTGACCCAACCACTGTTGGGTCAGGTTAGCCATGGTCCAAGGTGCCTAGGTGGACCTATGATTGGGTGTCAAGTGGCTAGGAATGTAAAATGACACAATGTGCATGTGTCTTATCTCATAGGATGCCCTAAACCCAAAAGAAAAATGGTCATTTGGCTATGGGTTTGATTTGGGCATATTTGAAATGGGCTAAAAGTGGGTTAGCCGAAATTTCAAGTGGTTTGAAATTTATTTGATTTGATTTGGCTTGATTTGACCCATTTAGGTCAAAATGGGTTAGGTTGGGTCAAGTTGATCAATTGGTCAAATTAGATCAAACCAAGAGTTGGGTCAAGTTGATATGACTAATTGGAGTGTATTGGTGTCATTGGCTTGGTTCAATTTGCTTTGGATTTGATTATGGTTCATTTGGATCCATGTAAGTCAAATAGGTTAAGTTGACTAATTTGACCAATTTGATCAAATTAGGTTGGGTTAGGTGTTGAGTCAAGTTCAATTGGTTGATTGAAAATGATTGAAGGCTTTGGTTTAGTTTAATTTGGATTCAATTTAGATTTTGGGTAATTTGACCCTTTAGGTCAAATTGGGCTAAGTTGGTCAAGTTGATTAATTGGTCAACTTGAGCTTGATCATGGCTTTGGTCAAGTTCAACAAGTGATTTGGAATGAACTTGAACCATTGGTTGTAATCAATTTGGGTTGGATTGTGATTTAACCTATGTTGGCTTTTTAGGTCAATTTGGGTCAACTTGGATCGAATGGCCAATTGGGCTTGGTTTGGCTCAAGTGAAGGTTTGGGCATGTTCAATCATTGATTATGAATGGGTTTGAGTCAATGGTTTCAATTACTTTGGCCTATGGTGAATTTTGGCTAGTTTTGGTTTCATTTGGGCTAAGTGTTGCCTTGGTCAATGGGTTAAGTTGACTTGGTTTGACCCAATTTAAATAATTGATTAACTTAAGATGATTGTTGATCATGTTATAAAGTTTAGATGGGCTTAGGTCAATCCAATTTGGGTTGGATTAGAACTTGGCACAAAAAGGTCCTTTAGGCCACTTTAGGTCAAGTGATCCTAAATAGGTCAAGTGGCTTGATCATGGCTTGATTCAGGTTTAGTTGAACTCACACGTGAGCCTAGGATGGAAACATAAATCTAATTATAAATGGTTTGGTGTCAAATGGTTTTGATTAATATGATAATTTAAGGTCAAAAAGTGCTAACTTGGGCTTGATTTGGATTAGCTTGGGTTTGGTTTGATAATTGTAATTTGTGTTTATATTTGGGTCAATGGTTGAAGCAATGATTGAATCATGAAGAAATTCATGGGTTTTGATTTGGTTTGGATAAGATTTGACTAGGTTCAAGGATTTGGCTTGAAATGGTATAAATCAAATTTTGGTTTGATTTTGGGTTTAGTTTTGGCTATTTGAATTTATACTTCATTTATATTTGTGAATATAAATGAAGATATAAATGGGTTATGAGAAAATCATTTGAGTTTGGAGTGATTTGGATTTGGTTAAGGCTAAGTCATAAGATGAAATCAAAGGGCTTAGGAAGGGATTTGGAGTTTGAATTTAATCATGGGTTTCAATCATTTGATAGTTGGATTTGATTTAGGAATTTTGGATTTGAATTTAAGGTTTGGTTTGAAAGAAGGAAGCAAGGATTGGGTTTAGGCCATGGGTAGACAAGTCCTCCTAAATCCCTAAGGAACAACCTATTCCTATGGCTAACTCTTCTAAATCTCTAGGATTAAGTTAAGTGTTCACCTAATCACTAGAAGTGTCTTAAGACTAAGGAACTCTTATTATCTATAAGAGTCCTAGATCTATCATGAGGGGAGGGGGGAGTTGAGAGCTCACTCCAAAAGTGAGGTCAATAATGATCATGTGACATACAACATTTAATATGATTAGAAAGAAATAAAGAGACATAAGCACATGATTTCATTCAATCTAACTAATTCCTAAGAACAATCATATTAAATAAGCTTATTTAAAATAAACCAAAATTTCTTAATGTCATTTTTTATCTTATATTTGATTTGATTTAGGAAATGTCAAAAAGGTTTGTTAATCCTAATCCCATTCTCCATGTGTGAGTTAATTTAATTTAATGGAAAGTAATTAGGTTGATTTTTTGAACTAATTAGGTTAAGGTATGAATTAAATCAATTAATTAAACCCTTACCTATGTTACCTTAAGATAATTAATTAAATGATTATGAGCTAATGTAATATGTAAATGAATTGAAAAGTAAATAGCAATGCTCCTATGAAATGAAAGGGGCCTAATGCAATTATCTCATAATCATTAATTAAATAAGCTTAAGGAAACTCACTTAAGTGAACATAATTTCATTAGCTCTCTTTAGGTTATTAAACACCTAAAGCTCTACCCATAAGAGAAATCAGATGCAATTACCCTTTTAATTAGGTTAATCAAGTTATTAATCTATTAATCAATTTCTCTTCACTTAATTACCAAATTTAATTAATTATCCTTTGAAATGAAATGGGCTTAAGGGGAGAAGATTGGAAAGAGGTCCCAACCTAATTACATAAGCCCTCTTATTCAATTAAATATGATTTGAAATTATTTGAATTTCAAATTAACTAATTAGGCCACTAATTAGTTAATTAAACAATAATTAGCATTTTTGTTAAAAAAGAGAAGGAAATTTAGGGAAAAGATTAGGAGGGAGGCTCCAATTCAATCCCCTAAATCTCCCCACTGTTCAACAGTGACTGAGGGGTCCAACTTATTGATTAATTACTATTCAAATGCTTAATTATCACTTAATTAAGTTAAAAGAGTAATTAAGGCTTAAACAATTAATTCCCCAAATTAATCAACCAATAAATTTCAAGAAAAATAGGGGAGGCAGAGGTCATCCCCCTAACATTCTCAAAAAGTTTAAAATTGATTGGTTACTTAATTATGGAGTAATTAAGCTAATTAAATTTTTAATTAAATCCTAATTAAGGTAAAATTACTATTCAAAATTAATTAAGAATAATTTTAATGGATTACCCCTATGAAATACCTTTAAAATAAGTCATTATTTATATTTTTTAGATTTTTCTATAATTAATTAATGATTATGGAACTTTAAGCCTTAAAAATACATTAAATAACCTTAATTAAGCCTAATCCCGACGACGCCATGTGGCGCGCTGATGCAGCGCGCTTTCCACATGGAGCCGCAGGATTGGCTATTTAAGTTATCACATCCGCATGCTGAGTCAGCCGACGGCGAACGCAGTACTGATCTCTGTCATCCGATCTCAGATCGGACGACGTAGATCAAACTCACAGCGTAAAGGGAGAAAATAGATGGATCTAGCATGATCTGATCAGATCCATCAATTTCAATCGTGTGGAACGGACAGCCCTTGATCCTCCTTCCTATGAATGATGAATGACTAAGCCCATCTGCCATGGATCGCTCGATCCAAGCTCACTCGAGCTCGGATTCACTCCAAAATTAACCCACACCTTCGCGCGAGGGATCCACAAGGATCCAACGGCTATGATGAGCTCACATGTGAATTTCCTTCACAAAGGACCAACACCACTTAAGCTAGAGATCAGTTTTCATGGAAATACCTCACCAGAGTTAATACCGGTAGCTCACACACTTGAGGAAGCTTCGTCTAGTTGAGATAAAGCCCTGTTGAGTAGCAATTGAGTTAGTTCCAAGTTGATAGCTTGGAAGGCCAAGGATCAAGCTTTGGAGCTTCAGTCTTGATCAAAGTTCCTCCTCCAGTGGCTTTGGAGCTTGAGAAATGGCTTGGGTAGCTTCGATGATGTGCATGGAAGGTGTGTGTAAGAGGAATTGAAGTTTGGTTGAGAAATGAGCAAGCTTGAATCAAGGATGAGCTCCCCTATTTGGCTGGGCACGGGAGAGGAAAATCTGAAGTGGGGAAGGCTTGGAATTTTAAGCTCAGATGAATTGAATGGATGTGAAATTTGGTTTGAATTGAGGGGGTATATCCCTCAATTGGTTGAGGTGGACGGACGAGATTATCTCCCATTTTTCGGGTGGCCAGCCACTGCTAGATTGTCGAAGTGGTCTCAATCGTGTCCACATGGCTCGATTTGGTTAGAGGAAGGAGTGGGTGGTGGCTCAAGGCTAGATATGGGCTGGTGGTTTCTCCCCTTATCCTTTGGTTCTCGGTTTGGGAGGGAGGTGAGTTAACTCACCTCCCTTTAGTCCATGGTAAGTCCTAGCACCGTTTAAAGTGGGCTAAGAGGTTTAGCATCCCTCATTTTGAAGTTTGATGGCTGCCAAGGGTGAGAGGAGGGTAGACTTTACCATTTTTGGCAAAATCCCACATAGGGGAGAGGATCCATGGAGGATTTGCATTGGACTTAGCTCCTAATGGGTTTGGGCTAATTTTGGTTGACCCAAGATGGGTTTGGATCGGATTTGGCCAGCCTCTAATGGGTCATGTGATGGTTTTATTTGTTTTAGCTTCATTTGGTCAAATGGGTTCATATTGGGTCATGTTTGGTTGGGTTGACCAATTAGTTAAATTGGGTCAAACTATTGCTTGGGTTAGGTTCAAATGATTATTTGAAGAGTTTTAGTTTGATTAGTTTCAATCAATTTGGCCTAGGTTTGATTTTAGCTCATTTGGATTCATATAGGTCAAATGAGCCAAGTTGACTAAATTGACCAAATTGGGTTGGGTTAGGTGTTGGTTCATGTTCAATTGGCTAATTCAAGATGATTGAAGGTTTTGGTTTCAACCAATTTAGATTTAATTTGGATTTTGTCCAGTTTAACCTTTTAGGTCAATTTTGGCTAAGTTTGGTCAAGTTGATCAATTGGTCAAATTGAGCACAATTATGGCTTTGATCAAGTTCAATAATCAATTTGGAATGAACTTGAGCCATTGGTTGCAATCAATTTAGGTTAGATTATTATTTGATCCATTTTGGCCTTTTAGGCCAATTTAGGTCAACTTGGGTCAACTTGGGTCAAATGGTCAATTGGACTTGGTTGGGCTCAATTGAGGATCAGGTCATGTTCAATCATTAATCATGGGTTGGTGTGAATCAATAGTTTCAATCAATTTAGTGTATGGTGGGTTTTGGCTAGTTTGGGTTTCATTTGAGCTAAAGGTTGAGTTGGTCAAAGGACCAAGTTGACTTGGTTTGACCCAATTCAAGGTGATTGATCATCCTAGGGTGATTGTTGATCATGATATGAGGTTTGGATGGCTTAGTTCAATCCAATTTGGGTTGGATTATAACTTGGCTCAAAAAGGTCCTTTAGCCACTTTGGGTCAAGTGGACCTAAATGGTTTAATTGGTTTGGTTTTAGCTTGATTCAAGTTTAGTTGAACTTATATATAAGCCTATGATTGAAATATAAATTCAATTTCAATTAATTTGGAGTCCAATGGATCTTGGCTCATTTGAAGTTTTCAAGCTAAAATGGCTAACTTGGGCTTGACTTGAGTTGACTTGAGTTTGGTTTGATAATTGTAGGTTTCATTTATATTTGGATAGATGATTGAAGGAATGATTTATTCAAGAGAAAATATATTGATTTTGGCTTAGTTTAGGTGGATTTTAGTTAAGTCCAAGAAATTGGATTAAAAGGCTTGATTTGGGTTTTGGTTTGATTTTGGATTTGGTTTTGGCTATTTGGATTTATATTTCATTTATATTTGGGAATATAAATGAAGATATAAATGATTCATGAGAAAATCACTTGAGTTTGGAGTGATTTGAAAGTAAATTTGACCAAGCTTATGGATGTAGGTTAAAAGGGCTATGAAGAAAATCAATTTGGTTTGATTTATTTTTGGTCATTGGAAGGTGGGTTTCATTTATACTTGTAAATATAAATGAAGAAATAATTGATTTATAAAGAAACCAATTGATTTTGAGTTGATTTGGGTTAAGATTTGGTTAAGCTTATGGAGGTATGTCCATATGGCTTAAGAAGGGTCTTGGTTTGGTTTGATTTAGTTTGATTTGGTTTTGGTCATTTGGGTATAGATTTCATTTATATTGTGAATATAAATGAAGGAATAATTGATTTATAAAGAAATCAATCAAGTTTGGGATAACTTCGGTGGAGACTTGGCTATGTTTATGAGGATGGGTCATATGGCTTAGGAAGGAATTTTGGAATTTGGATTTGATTTTGAGTTTCAATCATTTCGAATTGGGTTTGGATTTGATAAATGATTGAGAAATTGAATTAATCTTTGAGAAAATCAATTGAATTGGAATTGAATTGGCTTGGCTAAGGTTAAGGCCATGGAATTCAATCATAAGGTTTATGGAGAATTTTGAGCTTGAATTTGATTATGGGATTGATTAGGAATCCTAAAAATTTGGTTTGGATTTGGCATGAATTTGATGTTTGGTTTGAGAAGGAAAGCATGGATTGGGTTTAGGATATAGGGTTGGCATGTCTCCCAAGTCCCAAAGGCAAGACCCATCCTTATGGCTAATCCTTCTAAGTCTCTAGGCTTAGGTTATGTGTTCACCTAATCACTAGAAGTGTCTTAAGACTTAGGAGCTCTTAGTCACTATAAGATTCCTAGATCTATGATAAAGAAATTGAAGACTCGCTCTAAAAGTGAGGTCAACATGGTCCATTTGGCTTAAGAAGAATCTTGGTTTGGTTTGATTTAGGTTGATTTGGTTTTGGTCATTTGAGTTTGGATTTCATTTATATTTGTGAATATAGATGATGGAATAATTGATTTATAAAAAAATCAAACGATTTTGATTTGGTTTAAATGAGATTTCGGTTAAGCTTATGAAAGTGGATCATATGGCTTAAGAAGGATTTTTGGAGCTTGGATTTGATTTTGGGTTTTAATCATTTGGAATTGAGTTTGGACTTGAATTTGATAAATGATTGAGAGATTGAATTTATTCGAGAAGATCAATTGAATTTGGATTGAATTGGATTTGGCTAAGGTTAAGGACATGGAATTCAATCATAAGGTGTAAGAAGGGTTTTAAGCTTGGATTTGATTATGACTTTCAATCAAATGATTTAAAATTTAGATTTGATTTGTTATTTAAATGAATTTGAGGTTTGATTTGAGAAGGAAAGCATGGATTAAGTTTAGGCTATAGGGTTGACAAGTCTCCCTAAATCCCTAAGGCATAACCCACTCCTATAGCTAACCCTTCTAACTCTCCAAGCTTAAGTTAAGTGTTCACCTAATCACTAGAAGTTTCTTAGGACTAAGGAGCTCTTAGTGTCTATAAGAGTCCTAGATCTATGATGAGGAGATTGAGAACTCACTCCAAAAGTGAGGTCAAGAGTATGTTTAAGGATTCATTTTATTCCAAACAATGTGTTAAACAACCCATGTAGGTGAATCAAATCACATCTCATTAACTTCCTAAGGTTTTAGAAGGACGGGCACTATAATCACCTGAATGTGAGATGAATTTACTGAGCTCCACCAACTGGTTGTTCAGATTTTGAGCATCCTTTAACAAATTGTCAAGATGGAGATTTCAGGACTATTTGGACTTTTTTCAAGTTTGAAATTAAGATTATAATCAGATTGATCATAAATCCTAAGAACTTGTCAAGAGTTTTAGGTTTAGCAGTATGACCTTCCAATATGATTAGAGTTGAGAGGAATAGTCGCTATAGAAGAATCATGATGCGATATGTAGATTTCAACATATACAAGGTTCTCGAATGAGAACAAATAAGTAAACAAGCTACAAGATGCTTAGAAACTTGAGTACTGCTTGAGTTGATCAAAGCAGAATCATTTTTGGTTCTTGCATTGTGGGTTAATCTTCAGCAATGTATTGTTAAAGTGTTGATGCAATAAATCCCTTAGAAATTTTGTTCAGTCATCTTTCTCGAGAGGATTTGCAATACTAGCCTACCATCCAAGAGGTATACATGTACTCCAAAGAGGATAATACAAACTCTCTAGAGGAATTCTATAAGTTCTCTTGAGAAAAACCATATAAATGCACTTTAGATGTTTGCTAAGAAGACATACTTTTGAAATGTTTACTATTGATTAAAAGATCCTCCAATAGGTGTTTCCCCTTGCTGTGAGCAAATGAAAAGGTGATAATAATCACAGTGGCCCACATAATAAGATCAAATAGTTAGTGGGATAAGTTGTGGTTGGCATGTCTCAAATGGCAAGTGTTACTAGAGGGGAAAGAGATGTAGAATCCTTATGCACTCGACCAATAATGAGAGAAGCAAAAGTTATATTGGCTCTAATACCTATGTTGGAGTCTTTAATTAGAATTTAAAGCTTTCTTAAGAATTGTATCAAAAGCACATATTTTATTCGGTCCATGTATAAAAGATTTGACAATAAATGATATTGAATGAGTTCAATTATATCATTTCATATTTAATAATTTTTTCTATGAGTATTGATAATAAGGATAAACATTATTATTATTATTATTATTATTATTATTATTATTATTATTATTATTATTTTATTATTATTATTATTATTATTATTATTATTATTTTTTTTTTTTTTTATTTTTTGGTGTGTGTGTGTGTGTGTGTGTGTGTGTGTGTGTATATATATATATATATATATAATATCTTATATATCACATCAAAAATGTCATATTATTAACTTTTACAAAAGTAAATATAACTTTTCATACATAGAAGATGTGTTATAAAAATAAATACCAAATTTTAGGTGTTAGACATGTAAATATATTGAATTATGTGACATGTATGTAACTTTATTATTATTATTATTATTATTATTATTATTATTATTATTATTATTATTATTATTATTATTATTATTATTATTATTATTATTATTATTATTATCATCATCATCATCATCATCATCATGATCATTATCATTGTACTATTTATCTTCAAAGAAAAAATTTTAATAAAAAATGTTTTATGAACATGATGTAATAAACTTTAAAGATGTCAAAATTTCACTTATTTCAAAGTAGTGATTGCTAAATCCTTGAGAGATGACAAACTAGCTAAAAGATGTAAAATAAATATCAAAGATTCGATCAACGTACCAGGTTTGCCCTCTTGTGAGAAGGACGGTGATTCATTGTGTTTCAATGCAAAAAGAGTCCAAAGAGAGAGAAGATAAGAGGAAATGCTCGGATCACTTTGGGAACTGGACCTCATGTTTGCTATTGAAGCTCTCGATCCGATCTTAGCTTACTCCCGAAAGGAACATCTTTTTTTATCCACCTACAATAAAGGCTCCTCTTCTATATTGAAGCAATAAGTAATTATCTCTTGCTTCAATTTGCGCAAAGTCAACCCCACTATCTTAGTAATTGAGGCTAAAGTGGGCGAGCATCTGCAAACTTCTTCTTCTCACCCGAGATGAAAGAAAGTGACTTTGATATGCCTCCTTCCTCTAATTGGTATAGCTATCACTAATTCGTTCTATTTGGCCTATAGGTGATAAAGACTATTCCTAGTTCGAATCTAAGGTAGGAAGGTAATTGCCTAGACTGCTCACACTGTCGACTAACCGGAAAGCCACTATTCCACTAATCGCTTTGCCCTTCCTTTAGATATCATGTGCCCATATTCCTAAGACGATTTACATCATATTCTAGAGCGATTTGATGTGTGAGTTGGATCCATTAGGTTCCTCTCAAACATTAAGGACGAAGGAAGGAGAAATCCTCCATTCATCTTAGATTTGCGGACCTTGAAGAGTGAGTATGACACCTAGGACGGATGCTCCAACCAAGACTGTGATGGCACTTAGTAAAGAAAATAAAATATAGGTGAAAACCACTAATAAGAGAAATTTGTAGTTTCAAGCATAGTTGAATATTAGTCTACTTTTGATATTATCCATCCTCTTTTGGTGGTTGATATATGTGTTCATTTTTAAAATTTTATATGAAGTATAATCATTTGTGTAGTCTCTTTGAAGTTCAATGAATTATTCAATTTATATATGATTGTAAACTTATATAGCATTACTTAAGCCGAATCACAAAATTTGTTATCTTCTTTTGTGACTCTTGATCTTTTTTGTAGTTCTTCATATTTGTGTCTAAGTTTAAGAAAATCTCTTTCTTAGCAAGATTGAGTTTATGTGTAAATCATATATCTTTTTTCTCATTTTTCCATTATAATATTCCATAGTTGGATTTTTAATTGCTAAAAAGTAGCGACTAATGTTGGAGTCTTTAATTAGAATTAAAATATTTTCTAAAATTTGTATCAAAGCACATATATTATTCACTCTATATACAAAAGATATGATGATAAATGACATTGAATGAGTTCAATATCATTTAATATTTTATATTTTTATATGATTTTAATAATAAAAATAAAATTATTATTAGTATTAGTATTAGTATTGAAAGCATTTACATGCATACCACATATTTTTAAATATTTATATATCTAACACCTAAAATTTAATATTTATTTATATAACACATAAATTTTTAATATCACATCAAAAATATCAGTATTATTATCTTTACAAAAGTGAATATAACTTTTCATATATATGAGATGTGTTATAAATATAAATACCAAAATATTGATGTTAGATATATAAATACATAGGAATTGTGTGAAATGTATGCAAATTCCCTCCTCCTCCTCCTCATCATCATCATCCCTTATGGGGAAAACTTGTTCCTGTATGATAAATTTAAGACCACTTTCTTCTACCATAAAAAGAAATATCATATAAATAAAATTTCTTAGCCTTAAAGAAAAAAAAATAAAATATAGATTACTCAATTTATATTTGGTTGTAGACTTAGCCTTACTTAAGACAAATCAAAATTTTGAATTTTTTTTAGTGACACTTAATCTTTTTTATAGTTCTTCATATTTGCCTCTAAGTTAAGATATAATATCTTTCTTAACAAGATTGTGTTTATGTGTAAATCACATATCTTTTTTTCTTATTTTATTATTATAATGTCAATAGTTGAATTTTTAATTGCTAAAATTAGCTACTAATGTTGGAGTCTTTAATTAGAATTAAAAGATTTTCTAACAACTATATCAAAAGCACACATGTTATTTACTCCATATACTAAATATATGATAATAAATAATATTGAATGAGTTCAATTATATCATTTAATATTTGATAAATTTTTATAAGGTTTTTGATAATAAGGATAAAAATTATTATTATTATTATTATTATTATTATTATTATTATTATTATTATTATTATTATTATAGCATTTACATGCATATCACATAATTTTTATATATTTATATATCTAATTCTTAAAGTTTAATATTTTCATATATATAACACTCAAATTCTTAAAATAAAATAAAAAATGTCATTACTATTACCTTTACAAAGTGATTACAAATTTTCATACATAGGAGATGTGTTATAAATATAAATATCAAATCTTAGGTGTTAGATATGTAAACACATAGGACTTTTTTGCATAGGAGTTTCCATGTGCATAAGTATAAATACCAAACTTTTCGCTTATGGAGGCTGCTAGAGAGGTAATGTATTGGATGGAAAAGTTCTTTTTTTTAGTTTGAGCAATTGAACATCGGTCTCAAGGTTAGAGACAAGAGTCTCTACCAAATGTTCCCATTGCTCAATGCAAATCCTGAGAAATGTGGTAGAAATTGGATATATCGAATGTGTTTGGCTAGCTACTACGCTGTATGGGAATTGGCGCCTTCTTGGTAATTGAATACTTCAACTAAGAGTCAAGAAGACCCATTGTGAGTAATAACTTAGTGAGAGATATATCAAAGATCATAACTTCTAAAGTTGCCTAAGTAAACCAAAAGAGATAATCCCTTAGGGACTAAAGCTCCCCTTTATTGAACATTTGAGTAGAGAATGGATAGAGTTTAAGAGAGGACTCTTGGTACTGAGATATGTATGATAAATTGTTAGTATTTCTCAATGAGTGAACTTACATTATTGAATACTAGCTATGTTAGCCATATTTTGTGTGATAGTGGAATATCATTTCTTTTTGATAAGAGGAAAAGTTGTTCATTCGAGAGTGAAAAAATTGGACATTTTGAAATAGGCTATGATAGAGTTACTCTATGAAGAGGCAAGAGTAATAAAATCATAAACAAGTTGAGATTTATAGTTGTTTAGTAGTATGGCCTACCATGATGATGGTTAGAGATGAGAGAAATATTCATTATAATGAAGAATCGTAGTGCAAAATGTGGACTACAACAAATACAAAGTTTTCAATAAGTGCAATGAAGTAAAAATGTTACATGATACTTCTAAGTTTTAGAATTATGAAAATTGATCAAAGCAGATCCAAATGGAGTCCTTATATAATAGATCTATCTACGATGTATATAATCAAGTTCACCTATAAGTGAGCAAAATTAAATTAAAAGTTAGCTTTTGGAGGCGTTCATTATTGTGAAAGTGTGAAGACATAATAGCAACTGCAAAATTTGAAATTTTTAAATTGGTGCAAATCATAGAGAGTCATGATACCCACAATAGAAATGGTTACTTGCTATAGGAGGTAATCAAGGATGGTGCCAGTGAAACAATTTTTGTTCTTGGATTATTGTGGGTTTTTATCTTCAGGCAATGTATTGTGAAGTGTTGATGCAATAAATCCCTTAGAAATTGTGAAATTGTGTGTTTGGCTATCTTTCTCAAGAGGACTTGCGATGCCAGACTGCCATCTAAAAGATATAAATATACCAGAGAAAATAATGAAGACTCTCTAGAGGAATTCTAAAAGTTCTCCAGGGAAGAACCATATAACTGCTCGAGATATTTGCTAAGACAAAGTATTGAAATGTTTTACTACTGATTACAAAATCTCCTCTCCTAAATTATTTTAATATATTTAAATTTATTTTATATCATAACACGTCAAAATTAACTTTATCTTAACTTATTAACTCATCAAGTTCTCACAAATCATATATAAAATCATTAAAGTCAACTAATTAGTCAACTTAACTCACCCCTTTCTCGACCCAAACTAGAGTCAACTTGTCTCACTCCTATTTAATATGTAGATAAAAATTTTACTTCACTCCTTTTCCCTTATTTATACTATCCTGAACTCCCATTTCTGCGAAATTGAAAATCAAGCTGCAAAATTCAGAAGAAAAAAAAAAGTTCAGTTTAATTTATGGTAAAGCATAAATTAAATATAACTACATATTAGGCATAAATATAACGGGTAATTTTATCCTCTCTCTCTCTCTCCAACAACCTAAACCAAAGGAACTTGAAATATACACACACAGCTCTCAAAGGAACTCTTTAACCCCCACCACCACAAAATGGGGAAAAATAAAAGAAAGCAACTTTCCAGTTAGTACAGAGGCATTTGGCTTTATAAATTAAGAGTCTTCAGAGTTTTACCAAATAAAATACACCGCAGAAATACATACTGATAATAATTAAAACGAATCCACCAAAGTGAATCCCAATCATCCAAATTCATCACAGAGCAGAAAATTCGACCAAGTGACAGCCAAGAAGAAGGCTTTGTGCAAAAAGGTAAATAAAACCGATACGAAGTAACAAAATTTTGCTGAAGCAATAAATCTGAGAAATGGTATCCAAGCCATTCAGCCGGCTGAGTTCTCGTGAAGCACTACATACTCCCGGCTGCACCAACATACTTATGACTAATGGCAGTGGGGGCACATGCCCCCAGTGCCACCACACTGCATCCGCCCATGACTATTGCCACCTCAATTATTCAAAGAAAGCCTTGTGACGACTTCCAATAAAGGTTCAGGAACTTTGCCCAAAGATTCATCCCAATGAGCCGAGTTATCTAATGGCCTCCATAGCGAATAAATCTCCTCTCCATTCAAAACGTGTCTCACTATTGCTCTTACAAGGATTAACTAGCACATCACAAGCACCGAAGGGATCTTCTCAAGCCTACTCGTTGTCTATATAAACACGCCTCTCTTAGACCTTCAATGGCATGTAAGAACTCAATGCTATGGCCTTTATTCTATACATTGTAAACCAAGGGCTTCTATACCAATTTTTTATCCCTTCAACCTGGTAAAATGTTTTAATAAGTGGTTTTGTGAAATTTATGTGATTCATTATTCCATATACAGAAGCTTCTGCGTCTCTCCCTTTCAATGGACGTAGGCTGATAGCTGATTGAACTACTATAAATTTTTATGTGCTAAAACCCTCACTATTTTTTCTCTTCTTCTTTATCATCTCCTTGAAAATGACCTTCCCGTTTCTTCATTCCTTCTTGCTTTAATATTTCAGAAGTACTCTTTGGGCAAAGTTCCTGAACCTTTATTGGAAGTCGTGACAAGGCTTTCTTTGAATAATTGAGGTGGCAATAGTTATGGGCGGATGCAATGTGGGGGCATTGGAGGCATGTGTCCTCACTGCCATTAGTCTATCATAAAATTGGGAGATTTCAGATTCAAAACTCTCATCTTTCTGGCCCTTCTGCTCCGTTGCTGCTTGAAAAAGAGAGAGAGACCTGGCGAAGGTAACCCGTGCCTTTCCTCCCAGCCTCCGCGTGCTGGTCCAAATCACGTAAATCCGTTATCATAATCATGCTAAAGCTGCTTTAGCGTATCACACAAAGCCTGTTTTTTTTAAAAAAAAATTCAATTGTAATAATAATTTTGTAGAAAATAACGTTTTAAAATTTATGTAGAGAAAGGTATAAGTGCTTTTGAAAAAAAAAAAAATTAATATATACTTATTATAGTTAAAATTGAAATTATTTTATTTCTTTAGACAAGTGCTCTTAATATTCTAGATTAAAAGTCTAAATTTATTTTTGAAATATTTTACATATTTCATGTTATGAAATTAAAATTTTCATGAATTTAATTATAATAATTTAATAAATTATTATTTAATATCTTACATCTATTATGTCACATATGTTTTCAAAATATATTACAATTCATTAAATTTATATATTTGACATTCATCATTTTCAAAAAATAAATAAATAATTTATTCATGATTATAAGATAAATTTAATGAATATTTCAAAATATTTTTATCCAAAATTTATTGCTTAAAAGAGAAAGTGAGTAGTTGTAGAGATTAAAAAAAAAGTGTTGAAGGAGATGGAAATAGAAGAAAAAGCAGTGAGATCATGAGGATTAATTATGATATTTTGCAAGAATAAAACACAGACTATAATCAAAATGGAATTACAAATTAGTGTTTCAAAATGATATTTAAACCAAGTTTTTCAGATCGTGCTTTCTAAAAAATTAGTTTACTAAACAAATCTCTAAAAAATTATTTGTGTTTTTAAATTAAAAAAACTGAGAAAGCACTATACCAAAGAGTGCCTTAAATTGTATTAAAATATAATTTGGCTAGATTTAAGTTATCGGACTTAAATCCTACAACCAAGTAGTGTCTTAGTCTTCTCGATTTCCTATTTCTCTCGTTTAAATCTTATGGTTAGCCAACTTAACCCATCACATTACTTATCTCCATTGTTTTTTGAGTCCCAGTTTCAGCCCATCATACCATCTCACCACACCTTGTGACCAATCATTGAGTGACAATAAAATTTTATATATATATATATATATATGTATATATATATATATATATATATATATATATATATATATATATATATGATATATTATAATATTTTTGTATATTTATTTTATAAATTTTCTAATTTCTACCTTCGTATTCCCATAATAAGATTTGACGGAAAAAAGGGGTTAAATATAGATTGACTTTGTAGCATATTTGATTATTTTCAATTATGATTAATAAAAATACTTACATATAATAATAAATAAATTGTTCATATTTTATATAAAAATGTATATATATTTTTATCTTATCGTGCCCTCTTAGAATAGATTTTGGATGGGCCCTTATATATATATATATATATATATATATCATATAATTTTTGATATTACATAAAAAAGATACTAGTGTCTTTAAGTTTTTTAAAGTGAAATGAACTTTCATATTATGAAAATATTATTTTTTAAATATTAAATTTTATATGTTATATATGTAACTGTATAAAAATTGTGTGATGTGCACGTAAATCTTTCTAGTTTTTATTAAACATTTTAATTAAAATCTACAGTTTTTAGAAAATGCACCCACTTAATAATATATATATATAATATGTGACTTGACCTGCTATTCTAACAAATTATGATCGCAATCTTTTAATTTAAAATAATAATTTTAATATTTTATATGTTTAAATATAATATTATTTAAGAATCATAATTCAAAATATAAAATAATTTTTATGAATGCATTATGAATTCATTATGCATGCATGAAATACATATAAAATATCATAAAATATCAAGAATTAATCTAGCCACCCACCGCTCAGTTGGTGAGGGAGAACACAGTACTCTAATGTTTGATTTTGGCGACAATACCCTATGAGTAAAAGAAAGGGTCAATTTCTCTGTGCTCGTCCGGATTATAAAGTCATACATCATAAAATGGGTGGGATCAGGGATGGACACCTCGTCATAAAAAATAAAAATAAAAAAAAATCTAGCCTAACTGCATATATCAAATATGTCTCATTACAGTTGTCGTTTGACTAATTGCCTCGATGTGCATGAGTTGATTATGTGGGCCACCCAAAGTGTGCCACGTAGGCACGTATTGTTGCGCATGGAACTCCCGTCACCCACACTCTCTTAGCAATTAATAGTTAAAGAGATTGAATTAACCGAAAACAGCTTCAGTCGACTGCTGATAGAAGAACATAACGCATTGTCAGATGTTCAGAAAGCAATTAATGCTCCGATTTATTTTCTCACTGCTTTCTACAGATCGAAAGAGACTCATCGCCTCCTCCTCTCTCTCTCTCTCTCTCTCTCTCTCTCTCTCTCTCACATGAAAATATTTGATAGATATAATTCACAGTGCGAAGGGTAGCAGAAGTCATATATGTAAAGTCTCATATAAAATGCTATATGAAATACTTGATCTTCACCCACTTTACATGAAGATTTGTGCTAATAAATCTATCATTAATAGAGACTCATATTCAGATCAACCCAAATCTCAATGAAAAATAAATAATGATAAATAATTCCTTATAAATTTCTTTATTAAAAAAAACAATAAAAATAATATTATATCTTCTTTCTTCTTTGTCGTATCAAATTAATGATCAAATATGTCGTATATACTTTTGTCCATTTAATTGAATGATAGATCGATAGAACTGACCAGTTCAAGAAAAGAGCTGACAACTAAAGGCCCGTTTGGTAGGCGTTTGCATGAGAATAAACTGCGTGTGAGCTAGCCAAAAAATGAGAATCGCATCCGCAGCCGCCGCAAAATTGAGACTAGCCTCTTCCTTCCGCGGCCCGCGGTCACAAATTTTGTTTCCCTAAACTACCCCTCCGCTTTTTAACTTCCAGGGGCATCAGCGCCGAGATCGTTCTCGGCGCCCTGGAAACAGCAATTTTGCGTCCCCTCCAAACGAGGGTTTCTCTTGGGACTCGCCGCAGCTGATCTCTCCCGCAAGTATCCACTTCATTCTCCTCACAGACGATCTCGCTTGTAGTTCTGTGTCTCCTTGCACTGACCCTCGCCTTAGTCGACTTTGGTCTCCTCATGCTCTTTGTGGTTCTTTGTGGATGATTGATTGTATTATTGGTAATTTCTATCTCAAATTGGTAATGGGTTTGCAATGTAATTCAAAGTTGGCCTAATCCTCTGATTAAAATGTGGGATTTGTTCCGCAATTTTGAAAATTTGGTTTTTCGGTAGAAGGCTTTAAGAACATATTTTATATTTTTCCACTGGTATGTTCAATCCATTATTTACTTGAGAATTTCAGCATTTTGATATGTGCGGGAATGGATGTAAATGTTTTGATCTAGCTTAACCTCTATTTTGTTGTTCAATCATTCCACCGGTTTGTAAATGCGATTGTCTTAATTGATTTACTAATTGTGATGTTAAACTAACTTCGTTATGCATTTTGTGATAATTCTTATTTAAGTTTGATAATGAAAATTTTGAAATATTAGTTATTATGGATTTTTTTATGAGAAGATGTCTCTTTACATGCTCTATGCGGTTCTTTTGATTGTTTAGCTTGAAATCTTCCTAATAATAGACAACTACTTATATAAGGGTAATAATTGTTATGATGATTAGTCTTATGGAGCATAGTTTATATGTTCTTAGGAACATCTTCTTGGCTCTGTTACCCTTCATTCTTGAAGTAAGTGACTTTCCCAAATTATTTGCTATTATGCATATATACAGAATGACTTATCGTTTAGTAATATGGTTCTTGCACTCCATACAATTCCAATTACTTTGTAATGGTTTGATTATTTGTAAAGGAGTTATTGATGCTTGTTGCACATGTCCTTGTAAATATTACATGGAGTGTTTGCTATGGAGTTTTTGTTTTGTATGTGCTTACAATACTTTAGCCAATCTTTGGTTAAGATCAAAGCATGGAAGACTGCATTTATTGGTAACGTTAACAAATGTCTGATTTATCTGTTGTTTGATTCATCTGGGTTTCATCGCTTGTGTGATAATGATAGGATCTTTAAATGGGAAACCCAAGGGAAGGTAGAGCTGGTGCTACTTGGGAGAGAGATATGAAAATAATATTTTGTGAGCTTTGTCTGAAGGAGATAGACTTGGGTAATAGACCGCGACCTATTTTAATAAAGAGGATTGGAATAATTTAACCAAAAAATTTAAGGAGAGAACTGGAAGGGAGTACAACAAGACAACTTAAAAATAAATGAAATTAGTTAAAAAAGGATTGGAAATTGCGAAAAGAGTTGAAACAAGGATCAACTCATTTAGGATGGGATCCGACAAAGAAGATTATTAACGCATCAGACGATTGGTGGCGAGAAAAGATAATGGTAACTTTTGTATATATATTTTTTCATTCTAATAACTTCACAAATAGTTCATATGAACATAACATCTGAACATAATTGCATATGTACTTGCAGATATTACCAAATGAGAAGAAAATTTTAGATATTGCGACTTAGACCTAAAATTAAAGAGAAATTAGATCTCATGTTCAGTGTCGTGGTTGCCACAGGTGCCCATTCTTGGACACCAAATCAAAAAGCTAACGACATTGTGCAAGAACAAAATTATTTTGAGCTTAGGTCTAGTTCAAATGATTCAGGCAATGAATTGTTACATGCCATAGATTCTCACACTGAATCTAGTCATGTTAGGCGTTCACCAGCTCTAGCTCCGAGAGGTCAGAAAAAAAAGAGGTGCTGGATTCCTCCGACATCAGATATCTGAGTTAATCAATGTGCATGCACTTCCAGAGCGAATAAGGTAACTACAACGCCATCACTATCTAAGGTGATCAATATTTTAGATAAAATCACTGAAGTTTTGCAAGATATTCCATTTTACCTGCATTCAACCAGGTTGCTTGAAGATCCAAACAAGCGAGAGATCTTTGTGACTATGGCAGCTGAACGGAGAGTTCATTATCTACGCTATCATTTTGAATCACGTGATATTTAGCTAGGTTGCCTTTATGAAAAGATGTTTTCGATCTGACAAAATCTAAACATCTCCGTGATCTGGTAGTGGAGAGTTTGCACTTGTTTACTTGTTGTATTTGTTTCTATAAACTGCTGAACTTCTATAGTTGCAGGAATTTTGTTTAGTACCTTAATCTGTAAAGGCTAATATAGTGACGTATATTTTTTTGTCATTAGTTGCAGTTATGGATAGTGATAATGACGATCAACCTATGACTGCGATTGTTACTGCAGTATGCTTAATACATAAGTACTATGAGACTTATGTTTGCAAGACTCCATGTATGACTTCCAGATTTATTAGTGAAAATTGGATCAATGAGTTACTAATAGGGCACCTAGGGAGATTTCATAATATGTTTCGTATGTCACAAGTTATTTTCACTAACCTGCTGCAGGAATTAGAAAATTTACATGAACTTAGTGGATCTTCTAGAACTACACTAGAGAAGTCTTGGCCTTAACATTATATATTTTATTGCATAATGAATCTATCAGGGCGGCTAGCGAGCGATTTCAGTACTCCTCTAAAATCATAAGCAGATACTTCTCTATTGGCCTTGATGCTTTGGTATGTTTATCAACTAAAGTTATAAAACCAATAGATTCAACTTTTCAGAACATACCTGCTGAGATTCTACATGATTGTCGATACATGCCATATTTCAAGGTATACTTCATTTGTAAGTTTTTTTTTTAAAATGGCCATGTCTGATTATCACCTAAGTTCATAGTGAATTCTATTGTAGGATTGTATTGAAGCAATTGACGGAACACATGTCGATGCCTGTGTTCCATCAACTGAAAAGGTCGCTTACATTGGTCGATGTGGCGCACCTACACAGAATGTGATGACAATATATGATTTCAATACGTGCTTCACTTTTTTAATGGCTGGATGGGAAGGAAGTGCACATGATAATCGCATATTCAATAATGTTGTACGGCGTAGAAAAAACAACTTCCCATTGCCTCCTCCAAGTATTACTTGAATGAATCATCAACTGAGTACAACGAATATAATATTTTTTACATATTCTAATTACAAATGTAAACAGGAAAATATTACGTTGTCGATGCTGGTTACCTAATGCAATGAGGGTTCCTGAAGCCTTTCTCGGAAATAAAATATCATATTCTTGATTTTGAAAGGAGCAGTCAAGTCACCATGGGACGGAAAGAATTATTTAATAAATGCCACTCATCGTGGTGTAATTGAGCGAGCCTTCAGAGTGTGGAAGAAGAAATGGGTTATTCTACATGATATGTCTGTGTACTCCTTCAAGAAGCAAGTTAAAATAGTTGCAGCTACTATGACTTTGCATAATTACATATGTTGTCACCCATTACACCATGACGTTGAGTTCAACATTGTCAACAATGACTAATCTTTTGTTCCACATGAAGCATTCGAACATCGGTTGGGGTACTCAATGGTAGAAATGAGTCAACATACTACGGAATTAGAGATACAGGACGGAGAAGGAGCTGAGGAGATGAAAGAGTTATGATAGTAAATTACAGATGCCTTAGAGAATATAGAATGAGGTATAAATTATGGCTTTAAGATATTATCATTAAAATGGAGAAGTCTCTTTAGGAGTACATTATGATATGTGAATATGGAGATTGAAGTGGAACTTCAATTAGTCTATGGTTAAATTGGCTATCTTCAAAGTTAGGATAGTAAAAAAATAGAAAGAGATTATTCAAAGGTAGGATAGTAGTTATCTTCAAAGTTTATATATTACTATATATTGTTCTTGTGCATAGTGGTGGTGTTCATGGTTTGACTATTTTCTTTAAGCTCGTGCAGGATAAATGAACATGATTGTGATATGAATATGTGTTAAGATGCAATTATATTTTGAGTTATGGTATACTATTCAAATTATAGCTTAAAAAAATATTCATGAGTTGGTTTGTTTATTTTGGCAAGAAGGAATTGATGTCATATTGAGTTCACCTACTCTATTTTACCTCCGTTAATGAACACATCTAGTTTTTATTATGTTATGAATTGTTTTGTATCTCTCTTATGTTTGATATAGGTAATTTATGTGCACTATTAGTAATAAAATTAGACAAGAATTCAATGGGATGAATGTGGAGCGAGTGCTATAAAATCATCTCCAAAATATAGGTTGGTATTTTTGCAGGCAGTTGTGGTAAAGAAGTGAAAGATTGATCGAGGTTTGTTTTGTAGTTAGAGATTTTAATGAACATTGTCAAGATTACGATACTAGATTTCTTTTTCATGTGTTTCAGAAAAACAAAATTATATATGTAATCTTGAAAGGTTTTGTCATGTTAGGTAGTTGGTTGGTTGGTTGGCTACTTAGATGGTTTCATTTAGGTTGGTGGTTGGCTATGTTGGCTGGTTGGTTGGTTGTGATGGTATGGCTAGGTTGGTTGGTTGGTTGATTGTGATTAGGTATTAGTGGGCTATTGTTGTTGGTTATGGTTGGGTTGGTTGTTATGTTAGGTTAGTGGTTGGTAGTATTGTGTTTAGGTTGGGTTAATTGGTTGAAATTATTGGTTAGGCTTGGGTTGCTGGTTAGGATATGGATTGGTTAGGGTTGGTGGTTGTTATGTGGTTATCGTGGGTTTGGTATAGGTTGGCTATTATGTGGATTGGGTTATGGTATGTTGGTATTAATGGGTTAGTTGGTTGGTTGTCATTAGTGTTGTTATTGTTGGTGGGTATAAGGGTTGGTTTTATTTGTTTCTATTTTGGTTGTTTGCTTTATTTTGTTCTGTATCTTGGGTTTGGTCTTGGTTTTGGGTTTGTTCTTGTTTTGGGTTGGCTGGTAGAAGGCTATTTAGTAGTTGTTGTTTAACCTGGGGTGGTGGTGACTTGGTTTGGTATCTTGGAGTTTATTTTGGCTCTTTGTTGGATGCTCTTTTGGTATTGCTATTTATTCATATCTTGGTGGAGGCGTACGCCTATTATCTCTTGCTTGTCATCATACACAATATATTTGGAAACTCTTTATTTGGTTGGTTGTATTGTTGTTCTTGCTTATGTGGAATCTAGAACTGCTACTTGGTGGCTGATTCTTCCTGATAGTTAAGGAAATGGCTATGATGGCATTGATGTTACTTTTTTTATCGTTATGGCTGGTAGCATTTTATATGATTGTAACCCTTATTTTTATAGTTTGGATGTTCACATACAATTTTGCTCCTTGAGATAGACTTTCACTAAGCCTGAGCCCTTATAATTTACTTTAATGTATCTTTCTAAGTTTGCTTATATCTTTTTTGAGCTTCTTGTAGGTATTTGTATACATCAAAGCCTTGTAGTGGTTAAGTGCTTTTAGTTAGCCAAATTTCTATCTTTTTTGTTAATAATTGTAACCCTTCTATTTTTTGTTAATGAAATATCAATCACTTTTTGGGGAAATAAATATTTTGCTATTTTATTTTCATTTTAAAATATTTTATAACGCCACCAATCCTCATATTAAATATTTTTATTGCTTACACAATTTACTTTATCTAAATATGAGTTCAAGGAACTCTATTGAGTCAGAGTTATATAACCGTGGTTTGCAATACATGTATTCACTTCACAAGGAAAATTATGGGAGAAAATTTTTCAGGTGTTCAAGAAATAGAACAAGAGATGATTGCAACTATTTCAAATGGATTGACGAATATGAGGGTGACACATCAAATAGTGATCATGCTAAGAGGGTAGCAATGAAAAAAATAATTTTAAAAGATTTGATCAACTGGATATTAGGCTTAATATTCTGATCTCACTAGTTGTTGTATTTATACTTTTAATATTAGTGTTATTAATTATGTAGTATTATTTATTGATGATGCAATGTTAATGTAATTTATTAGTTGAATTACATATGAGTATTAGTTATCATATTTTATTCATTCTGTTAAATTTATTCAAAATTATATCCAGGGACATACTATTTCTCGACAAACAAATACAACACAAAGATTCTAAAACAGAGTTTTCCAAACGAATCGTAAATGACAGCCTTTGCCACTCTTCTGCATAGCTTCTCACAGCTTTAAAAACTGCAGTTGTCCCAAACGGGCCCTAAAAAGACAAAGTCAATCAATTCAGCTATGAATATATGAATATTTTCAACTTCTTCTTTACATCAAAAGCAATTCATGAGAATCTTGCGAGGCTGACGTACAGTTCTAGAACATGTGGATTATAATTAAGAGTACTGCAACAGTTCAACTCTCAAACTAATAAAGATTCTAGAGTCTAGCTCCAGCCAAATGTAATCGTGGCATGTAAAATAAAATTAAAAATCAGGCTAAACACCAATTAGCATTTGCCTGTGCGAAATAATTAATTAACAAGGTAATATTAGACGTAGAGTAACTCTTACTAAATATTAAAAAAAAATTCTACTAAAGATGGTTATATGTTAATTTCAAGTGATTGGATGCTATATATATTAAATGCATAAAGAAGATTATATAAATGTGATATTTACATTATTTCTATAACATTTAACCAAATTCTCTCTTCCCAATAGAATGATAAACAATTAAGAAAATGACGAGAGAGTCATATTTTGAAATGAAATGAAGATCCATTTTTATATTATTCTTAAATAATATCAAGCATGCTAATTTTTGTCCAATAATTATGCTAAATTATATTTAAATATTTAAATATTTTAATAAGGCAAAACTTTGAAACAAATTCCAATGTAAAATATATCAGGATGCAGACCAACATTTTTTTTAAGAATAACTTAAAATAAGACCTTGCTGACGACAATGGCCTAGTTGTTACTTATCGCAGTCCATAGTGACAACCTTTTTCTCTATTATTTTTGTAGGTAGGGTGAGCGCTCGAACCCAGGTATTGTTTTCTATCAGTAGACAAAACCTCTTTTCCTCTTCTCCTCTCCACTCCTTAAACTTTATAATGCGTTGTGTCGTGAGATCAGTTGGTGGAGGACTTCTCTTATTTGACCCACATTCGAGTACACATAATATTACTAACCTATAAAATAGTGCAAAAGAGCTTTATAGCGAAAGCAGAAGTGGAACTCACCGTCTCTATCAAGGTGAGCACTGGAACCTCCTGATAGTCAATCCACTCAGATTAGGAGGTTGCTATACCTAAGGTGGGAAAGTGTTTTAAAGTGGATGAATGTGCACACAGTATGATTAATATATGACATCACCATAAAATGGGGTGTGGATAATTAATGAAAAAAAAAAATTATATATCTAGTGTATTCTCTACAAAAGCTCCACTACTATTTTTTTTTATATAATTATTGCTTTCTCAAATAGATCCTAAAACAGGTGCCAACTTACAAAAGCTTATTTTTCTTGAAGTATTTATTTATTTATTTATACTCAAATATATGTTTTTGTAATATAAGTAAACCTTATGGTTGTGGTTTATTTGTGCTTTTATCTTTTTTTTTAACATTATTTTAAATAATAATAAAATAATTAGTCATTTTCTAAACAAAAGTAGTTTATTAGGAAATATTAGCTATTTTAGAATTAAAAATTTTTATTCTAGTTATAGATTATATAAATATTTAATGTCTGTATGGATTAACTTACAATTTTATATATGATGCTAACATATGTGGTAGTCTTTAATATTGTATGCTAATATATTTTTCAAGTTCGATGTTAATTATTGTTGGGTGATTGACAATAAGGGAGGACTTTGTGCCAATTCCTATGTCGATGGTCGAAATCGTTTACTACAAGTCCTACTGTCATCAATGAACAGTTAAGAAACAGAATTCTTCATGTCTTCAATGTTTATCTTGTCAGGAATACTATTACTTTGATATGTTGCTATCCCATTAGTAGTAGATTTATTATAGCATCAATTAACGTTTAGGGTTGATAAATTAAGCTAGATTTTTTTAAAAATTTTTTGACACGTCGATGATTAAAATGAGTGAACAAATCAACGTGTTACAATAAGGGAACTCTACCTTCAAAATATTCTCAAAATACCTTTATTATATTTGTGTGAACTATAACTATTAGAAACTGCCAAGTGATTATCTTTTATGGCCATCATCTAAAAAGCTCTGAAAAAAATGAATTTTTTTCTCAAAATTCCTCCTTATTCTCTTTCCTTTATACAGTGATTACTTGTTTTTATCTATTCACTTGTTGTTGGAGAATTTGTTCTATTTAACGGCTTCATTTCTGAAGTGATTACTTGTTTGCAATATGCTTGAACAGGCATATTTAATCAGATTGTTGCTTTTTGCGTTGAATTATTTGTTGCCAAAGAATGCTGTTACAATTACCTCTTGCTCCTCAATCTCTCCATAATTCTTTGCATTCATGTTGTCTGTAGAAGTTGCCTCTCTTGGCCACATTCTACTGCATCTGATGACAATGCAAAACTTTCTTCAGTTTCGTTTCTGGAAGCCATCGAAGAAAACGAAAAGTAAGAGATAATATATGTACATCCTGCTGCACTTTCTTCCATCAAGAACACAAGTTCAATCACTGTCTCTATCCAACTAATTTGGAAGCAAGGTTTGGTAAACCAGAATGGAGTGTAGATTTAGCAGTTCAATAATTTAACTCATGCTTCTGGTCTCTTCTAACAACTTGTCCTACGCTGCAAGTTGTTTCTTGACCTTCTTAAAGAACTTAATTTGAAAGGAACTTGAGATAATGCGAAGACAAAACATGAAAGGAATTTTCTTTCAAACATATAAGGAGTTTAAAGCAAGACCAAACAGATCAATTGAACCAATTCAACCATGAAAAAACTTGTCTCGCCGCTCCTATATGTATGTATTCCATTAAAAAAAAAAAAAACAATATAGACTTCATAGTTGGAGTGAACTGCTTCTAATTTGTATGAGATGTTAGGAAAGTCACAAGCCATGATACATTGCGTATCTAAAGCTTTCTGAAGTTAAAACCATTACTCTGCGACTCCAAAAATCTTTTTTTTTTCTTAACAGCAAAAGCTCAAATGTATCCAAGATCTTCTTTATTAAGCTTCTCCTGTTATATAAACAAGCCAAATACTTTATGGTAACTTTTACTATTCAATCTAGTACACATTACAGATAAATGCATAACATGTGATTCATTTTTTAAAGTTGAGAGGTCCTTTTCTGACTTAAATGTTGCTTGTTCGCAAGCTACTTCAATAAATATTTTTTGATATTTTAGCTATCAAGGAGCTATTTTTGTGCACATCACTTAATCTTTGGAGGATAATATTGGATTTGCTGAACTTGGAATCATAATAATGTGAAGCATCTTCTAACATCATAGAAGCAAAGATATAGCATTCAAGTGTATATTTTGTTCTGAAAAATCAATCTAACCAGTTTTTTTTTTTTTTTGAAAGTATTGCAATGATTCTAGTCTATCCAACAGAACATGATAGCATTAAAGAATCTGAGCCACTCAAGCATTAATTAAGGCTTGTTTTGAGAATTTGAGAGAAAGAGAACTCACTTTATCATTGAATTTACATTTGTTGTTTTGCTTCAATTTAAGTCATTGAAAATTGCATTTACATGGAAAATATTGTCACATACATTTTTCTTTTGTGGCAATTACCCATCCAATCCTAGTGAAAAAAATAGAAAAAAATTTATGTTGGATCATCACTATTATTCACATAATCCCTCCTAACAAAGATCAAATACAACTTCTCAATTATCAAAGAAGAGAAAAATTTGTTTTTTATCACTCAATTCCTTCTCAACTAAACCCTAAATCACTAAAAATGACTTCAACCAAGTCCCTTTTACTTTCCTCCTCATTTCAACGAAACAAAGCAAGAAACTAATCAAGTTTCTAAATACATTATATTGAACATTATATGAATATATTATATTTGAGACCTACTCACATTAATTGTAAACAAGTTAATGACTCATCGCTACAAAGCAAGTTTCTAAATACATTGTCACAAACTACAAGTACAAGGATATGATGATAGCAACAATAGCAACCGCTTGATGGCCTCAAATTACTAAAAAAAGATAAACACAAATATATGCATCTTATGGAAACCCCTAATTGTCAGTCATAAATACACTCACAAATTTATATATTATTCTTATAGTCGAACATAAGTGCCGATGATCGATCAAGAACCAAAACGGTAAGAAATGAGATAATCAAGCAGATTATGGACCATGTTGTGATATCACAGGTTGGTCATCTAAAATTATATAAATTCTTAAAGTTTAGGTTAAGAAGGTGAACCAATGCCCTCAACAAATTTTGTTGAATGGTATAGAAATTTTGGATCTAATAAGTAAAACAATTGCAACAACATGATGATTATGAATTATAAGCTTTACCTAAATTCAAATAAATACTAAGGATTGTTACCTAAGTTTCAAGAGATGTTTTTTGGAGAGTTCTAGAATAGAAAGGAGTTAATATTGGTTATATTCAAGTCATTAAGGATATGTATACTAGAGCTATTACTTGTGTCCAAACACAAGGAGGATTGACAAAATATTTTCCCATTTACATCAAGGATCAGCTTTAAGCCCTTATCCTTTTTGCTTTAGTTATGGATGTTCTTACTATGCATTTATAGGAAGATGTACCTTGGTGTATGCTTTTTGTTGATGACATTCTTTTTGTTGATAAGACTAGAGAGGGAGTCCAAGTGAAACTTGAATTATGGAGGTCAACATTAGAGTCTAAAGGTTTTCATTTAAGTAGATTTAAAACTGAATATATGGATTGTAATTTTAGTTGTAGAAGTTCTAGTGGTAGTGTTGTGACATTAGATGAACAAGTCATTAATAAGAGTGAGCAATTCAGATATTTAGGTTCCATAGTTCAAAATGATGGTGAAATAGGTGGAGATGTTATTAGTAGAATTCAAGTTGGATGGTTGAACTGGAGGAATGCATCTGGCCTGTTGTGTGATAGAAAAGTTCCACTTAAATTTAAGGGAAAATTTTATAAGATGGTGGTAAGACCTGCAATGACTTATGGTGAATGTTGGCCAATAAAAAAAAGAAGCATAAGACTAAGTTAAGTGTTACGAGAGATGAGGATGCTCAAGTGGATGAGTGGCTTTACTCTTAGAGATAAAATGCAAATTGAGTATGTTCGGAAAAAGTTGGAGTTCGGTGGCGTGATAAGATTAGAGAGAGTCGCCTTAGATGGTTTGGCCACATAAAGCCGTCAATGACCGTTAGGAGAGTAGATGCATTAGATTTGCCTTATGTTAAGAAAGGTAGAGGTAGACCTAAAAGACTTGGTTAAGATGTACAAAAAATGACCTTAGTATACTTGAATTAAATGAGAATTTGACACATAATAGGACACAATGGAGACGAAGGATTCATATAGCCCCACTTAGTGGGATAAAGGCTTGTTGTTGTTGTTATTGTTGTTGTATCTTCATATTCAGATATTATATTTGCAATAAGTGATTGCATTCTCTCTCAATTAGATAAAAAGATACCTTTGTTCATTTCTCTAATTTTATATGAAGTATAATTGTTTGTGTAGTCTCTTTGAAATTTAACGGATTATTCAAATTTATATATGATTCTTAGTTAAGCCAAATCACAAATTTTGTTATTCCCTTTACATGACGTTCATTTTTGTATTCTTCATATTTGCCTCACGAGTTAAGCGATCTCTTTCTTAATAAGATTGAGTTTATCATTATAATATTACATAGTTGGATTTCTAATTGTTAAAAATTAGCGACTAATGTTGGATACTTTAATTGGAATTAAAAGCTTTTAAAAATTTGTATGAATAACACAATTTTTATTCACTCCATATACAAAAGATATGATGATAAATGATATTGCCTGAGTTCATTTATATCATTTAATATTTGAAAATTTATATATAGTTATTGACAATAATAATAAAAGTTATTATTATTATTATTATTAGTATTATTATTATTAGAGGCATTTACATGCATTCTATATATTTTTTATATATTTATTTATCTAACACCTATAGTTTAATATTTACATATATTTAATTTCACATAAGAAATGTCATTATTATTGCTTTCATATATATGAGATGTGTTATAAATACAAATACCAAATTTTAGGTGTTAGATATATAAATACATAATAACTATGTCAAATGCAAGTAAAATTCTCTCATTATAACATGTAACATCCCCATTATTATATATTTTACATAGACATTTGATTTAGATTGTTTATGAAAAGAGAATAATATGAAAATCATATAATTATTTATTTGGGTTAATGTAACCCAAATAGTTCTAATATGACCTAATTATTATTCAAGTTAAAATTAAGCAGGTTTCAGTCAAATTATTTGAGTTAAATAAGTTATATTTGAATTAATTAAATCATAGTAATTCAAAAAATTATATGATACATGCAATAAATAGGTTAGTCAGATAGGATTCAAGTTAGTCATGTTCAAGTCAAATTCAAAGGTTTGAGTTAATTATATTCTGGGCCGATTACCTTTAGAGCAAATTTAAATTTGACCCACAAACTCAAATCAACATCCCTAAATTAAATTAAGATTGAGACCCAAAGTTAACTTATCATGACATGTGAGATCAAAGATGGCTGACGCTCTCATCATGATAGAAAATCAGATGGAATTCATGAAAATATTTGGTGTTTGTTAATAATTTATATTAACATTTATTTGAATTAACATAAATTTTATTTAGATTATTATATTTTACTATTATAAATTATAAAAAAATTTAAATGAATATAAGATCCTTTTTCTTTGACTTAATTGCTAATAAATCGACCCAATCAAGCAAACTAATGACCTATCCATCTCAGACTTACTGGGTTCGTCATTCAGAAGGTCAACTAAAGAGATTTCTGTCATTATGATAGGCACGCCATCTTATGAAGGCTAAATGAAGCCACTAGGAAAAGAGTGAATCACTGTAACCCAATAGTTGATCGTCTCTCAACAATAAAAGCCTATAAAATGATATCAAAAGATATATCAATGAATATAATGAGTTTAAGAGGGTTTTCAAAATGATAGGTAAGAAATTTCTAAGACTAGTAAACATAACTCAATCAAGATTTTATGAATCCATCGTCTTGGGTTATAGACCTAAAGTCTATTTAGCTATGTCGGTAGTCTACCCAACACATCCAATAATCTCATATTAAGAATCCATGAATTGTGTCATCTTGGGGAATTCTATTGACCTAGAGCTGAGGAAGGAAATCAACCTAGAATTCTATGACTTTATCTAGGTAGAAATTTTATGACAAGACCATCAAGTCTTATTCTTATATATATATATATATATATATATATATATATATACCCTAATAAGTGTGTTGTGTTAGTAAGATGTGATACATTTGTTAGTAACATATCCTATATAAAGATAAACAATTAGGGTATATCTCAATATAATCTATTTAGTTAGAGTATTAGCTCGAGAAGGCAATTCATAAGCTAAGGTAATGAGGCCACAAAGTAAGTGGCTTGTCGAATGGGTTGATGATGGTATGGGCATTTTGGTTAAGGGAGGTGATTTAAGAGCTGACAATTGAAGGGATTCAAAGAAAAAAACACATTGTTGCCACTTATTTGTGGTTAAAATCCTTAAGCATGGAGAATAAAGCTGCTTAAAAGTAGAGTTGGAAGTCTCTTAACTACAAATTTGAGAGATTTTTGATTAGCAAATTTTACTTATTATTCCAACTAATCAACCTAATCAAACCTAAACTTATTATTCATAAAATCATCTAAGATAGATGTTTTGAGATATTTTTTCATTCATTTGCAAGTTAACTTAGTAAGATATTGGTAAAAAAAACATACTAATTGAAATAGGTACATTTTGTCTAACCATTGGGAAATTATGACCTTCAAGTGAAGATAATTATATAGACTTTTAACATAAAATTTTAAAAAATATTTCTCAATATTTACATCCATAAAATAAAAAAATATATATTTTTATTCAAATTAATTAACAATATTTAATGCATGTGTAATTAAATATTTAGCATAAAGAATAACCAAACAGCAAACATAGATAACAATAAGTTGATCTTCAGCTATGCTTTGGATTCCAAATGAAGCTCAAAACGTAACTATATAATTTTCTTAAAGGTCAGTTCAAAGTATCTAATGTGAAGATGTGATTGGTGGGCACTTTTAAAATTTGTTTTGCATTTTAAGTGCCATATTAGGCACATGTAATTGTGGGAGGAACAACATCTTATTTTCCATATATTCTTGGGAAATTCTTATGTATGTATATATATATATATATATATATATATATATATATATATATATATATGTGTGTGTGTGTGTGTGTGTGTGTGTGTGTTTAACCTAAGTTGTAGTAGGCTAGGTTAATCTTTCTAATTAATCGTAGTTTGATGCAACTAGTGAATTGTTTAAGGTTAACAAGGTAGACCTAAGTTGTTAAGTGGTTCCTAGGAAGTGAGATAACTAACTAAAGTTTAAGACTAAATATTTAGCCACATAGTTTATGGTTAATTAGATTTAGGCACTTTAGACTCAGTGTTGACTAGAATTCAATTTAATTGACTCAAATGAATTTAGCTGACTATCATATGGTGTAATGTTATCATGTAGAAAGACCTAAAATCTAGTAGGGTTTGTTAGTACGCATTAAGATGCCATAGTTTAACCTAAGATGCCTTAATATGTCAAATTGATTTGATCTAACTCATTAAGCCAAGATTACTTATATAAATGGAGCCTAAGTGGGGTCCTTAAGATCTATGGTCATATATTATGATTTCTATTAAAGTTAAATTGGCCTATAAATCAAATGCAAGAAAGATGATTCAAATAGGCCATTAGGTGACCAAGAGTTTGAGGTGACCTCAACTAGCCCATTATGTTAAGTACTGGTTTTATTATGATCCACCAAGTTATGGAGATTTTAATTTATCAATGATAAGAAGGTCAATTAATAATGTTGAAAAGTCTTATAGGTTTTAATCAGATTAGGCTCAACTTAAACTTAGAAGTTTGGGTTAGATTATGAATAATTTAATTAGATTAGCCTCTCAATTTAATATATTTATTATCAATTAAAATAAAGTCATTCCTGATGTTATATTCATTAATCTTTAGTGGTAATGTATTACATTAAGTTTGATCAAATACATAGGTTTATTTTAATTTATCATTGGGCTAAGTATATTTGATACTTAATCATGGTGGGCCAAGGCTACATCTAAGCTTGGTAAGTGTATTTGATACCTACTTGAACAAATCCAAACAAATTCTAGTTGGTTGTGAGTTGGATCTAAAAAATGGTGCCAAAAGATATCATAAGGATACTATTTATAAGAAGTACACACATTTGGCTAACTCTTAGTATTTAGTGGATGGCTCAAGAACTCTTCAATGTTGATTCTTATTAAAATAGGGAAGAGGGGAAGTCCCTTGTTAAAATGAAGAGAGTTAAAAATCTTAATTATGGATGACACATTTTACATAAAGATGTATATTAACAAATATAAGTTATGCTAAGGACATGTGATGATTGTTCTTATAGATGATATCAAATTGTCATATTGCATGTGAAAATTTTTCATAAATTTTGATTACATTTTGGTAGATAAATCATCAAAAGCTTGATACTTTATGCTATGTATAAGTAGCAAAATAAGTAGTTAATGCTTTGATCATAAATAAAACATTTTATGCTTAAGTCATTGATTAAGCTTGAAGATGAATAGAGGATAAAATTAATTTAGGAAAGTTTCCTTTAAGAAAAGAAATAATTAAGAGAGGTCCTTTACTTGTCCTATAGGGGGTACTTACAGTTATTTTGATGAAGAATATTTTAATACCATATTGAAATATAATGTAAATTAAGAGAAACCTTAAATATCATCTTCACTATTCAATTTTTATTAATTGAGGATGTTTTGAATCTAAATTGATCAAATGGTTGATTGTGAAGCCAAATTATCAATTAGATCTATATAGGGCAACTATTTCTTTGTGATGATAAACAGATTAAAAGATACATTTCACATTATGTTAGTGATGTTAGAAATCAAAACTAAATAATTGGATGTAGGTCTATGATGTTGAGATTGGTATTAATGATGATATAAATTGAATAATTTGGCTTATATCAGAGTCTCAAGATTAATTAGAATTGGATCAATTTCAACAAGCATGATGAGAGGGGTGAATGAGCTATAAGGGGAATTGTTCTTTTCAACCCCAATTCAAGAAAGATCATAAGAACATTAACTTAACTTTCTTGATTTGACAAAGTAAATTATTATAAATCTATTTTTACAGGAATTATCAATTTCAATTTTTATTAATTGAATTATTTTACTATATTAATAATATTATTATCATCATTATTTGTTATTTTAATTATTACTAAAACTTATATTAGTTTCTTAATTTCATGTATTTTTTTACTTATTGTAATTGAACATTTTAAACTAAATAATTAATCAACATGTCCTTATAACTAAGATTTTTATTCCATCTTCTTAAATCTGTAAAATAAAACTCATTTACATTTATTCTCAAATAACTATTTATATATTTATATAAACAAAAATCCACTCCATTTAAATATTTACATAAAAACATTAAACACTGTCGACTATCTCATTTATCCACAAACCGATAAATAGTGGTTAACCAAACCCTAAATGCAGTGATTAAGCACTTAAACGCCCATTTCTTTACTGTTAATCATCATTTATAATATTTTGATCAATTGTTAATTACGAGGAATTTTAAAAAATATTGAATTTATTTTAAAATGAATATAATAAATATAAAGCATCAATCAAATTTTAGATCATATTTAACTGAAAATAAATTTAATACTTTAAAATATATTTTAATGAAAATATCCGAGTTAAAGAGCTGCACCAAGGATTAATGAAGAATTCCCTAACGCGTCGACAGCTACGTGGACTCTCATTGGCCATTTCCTTCACATAAAAGAATATTAAAATTTAATCCCATGCTTATCGTTTTCCATTTTTTTAAGGGAAAATTGCATTAAAATATTTGAAGATTGAGTTTTCATGGGACTATTTAGGTGAATGCTACAGTACACATCAATATCAAAGTGACTTGGACTGTATTTTAAATAAACTTTAAATTTATATGACATTAATTCAAAATAGCCAATCTTCACATTCATTATTATTTCGAGAAATAAGATATATTTATAAAAACTCGTTCACATAATTGACCTTAAAAAAAGAAATAGATCACTCTTAAAGAACAAAAAAATGAGTAAAAGAAAATCTTGATCATTCTCTCACAATATTGCTCCACAAAAAAATACTAATATAATCATTTAAATATAGAAGATGTACACTCAAATTATACTATAAAGAGATAATCAGAACAAAAAAGAAATACTCTAAGAAGAATCTTATAATGATCTAATAAGAGATTTCATTGTGATAGGGCTGATATTTCAACCTCATATTTTAAGATTTAATGGTGATGTTTAAGAATTGACTATATAATATAATTATGTAGAGATTGCAAATTTGATTGAATTTGGTGTAGCTATTAATGTTTCTTGCGAGTTGAGCTTATAGTTAATTACTTATTATGAACTTCAAATGAGTTTGGAATTGAGAGTGAATACCTTCGATGAGCTTTTTCCTAATAAATTATAGTTGATTGGCAAGTACTAGCAAGTTATTGTATTCTTGTAGGCAAATAGTTCTATTAAATATTTGAGTGTAATATTAATAAAGAGTGACTAATTTCACACATTTATCTGAGCTCCTCTCATGATTAGACTTTATGAACAAAAAATTTAGCATAAAAATTATCATTAAGAAAACTAATAACTGCATAAAAGATGTGAAAATGATAAAACCTAACAAGCCATACATAATCTCAATCTCATGAAACTATATAGCCACATCCAAAATGAATAACTATCCAAAAATTACAAATGACAATCAACACAAATTGTTGAGACATTATAAGCACCTTTTGATTAGTGAAGGGTATAGCCATTTTACCCTTCAAAGTTATGAGTTCCACAAAATTTGATATGAATGAAGTTATATCTTGTTGTCTCAAGGTTTCAAGAAATGTCTTTCTATAAGGTGAATAAATCAAAATGGAAGATATTATCTTACTATTGATCAAAAAAAAAGAGGAAAATTAGCAATAACATCACAAAGGCATTAATAAATCATCTGATTTAATTAGCATCAACAAATCTTAACACCAACATGGCCGAATGAAAATGGTCGCTAGAGAAATAAAAATTCAGCAATCTCTTTCGTCCTCATCCTTCTCATTTCATCATAAAACTTAATAATCTTTTAAAGAAATAATGCTAGTCTTAGCTTGAGCACCTAAACAATATACTATATCCCCATCTTGAATTAACCCATGATAATATTTATTTAGTCATTAGATTGCATGATTTTCTTAATTAAATGAAGAACATCAAAAGGATTGTGCTTCCATAAGGAAATCTCATCTACCAATAAAGCATTCTCGACTTAAAAAATTACAAAGATATTCATAAATTTGGCTAATTTCTTCTTAGAATTGAAGAACTCCATTACTAAGGATTTCTTTTTAGACTTGCAAAGTTGGGGACATCCAATATTTTATGGAGATTTGAAGTTTGTCTTCTTCGATTCTACCTCTTGAAAATTATAAATGATGTTTGAAGTATATGTTTGGTGAATAATCACATTTTCCCCATATTTATTTTCCACCAAATAAGGAAGAAATTACTAAACTCTTAAAAATATTACTAAAATTTGAGCACCTTAATGATGAATTTATATGTGAATATATAAATTGATCAATTAAAGGTGAAATCTATCTATATGCATAGTACATTGCATGTTGGACTTCAACTTCATAAGGATCTAGATTTGAGACCGACATGTGTTATTATTTGTGTGTATTATGTTTCATCATTTATTTTTCTCAACATAAACATTTTAATAATTAAGAGAGAGAGAGAGAGAGAGAGAGAGAGAGAGAGAGAGAGAGAGAGAGAGAGAGAGAGACTTATGTTAAAGAAATGGGGACAAATGATAACCTCAAGATATTCTAAATAATTATTTATCAAAAGAAGTCTTAAATTAATTTGAGCACCTTAATGATGAATTTATATGTGAATATATAAATTGATGAATTAAAGGTGAAATCTACCTATATTGATAGTACATTGTATGTTGGACTTCAACTTCAAAGGATCTAGATTTGAGACTGACATGTGTTATTATTTGTGTATTATGTTTCATCATTTATTTTTCTCAACATAAACATTTAAATAATTAAGAGAGAGGAGAGAGAGAGAGAGACTTATGCTAAAGAAATGTGGACAAATGATAAGCTCAAGATATTCTAAATAAATATTTATCAAAAGAAGTCTTAAATTGATTGAATTTATTTTGAGATGAGTGCAATATAAATTTTAATTATTTTATATTATTATACATCATCAAAATAAAACAAGAAAATAAAAATTTTATTTCTCACTGAATTTTTCATCATGATGATTTTTAAAATTTTTGAATCTACCTTGAGATGAATTCAATATGAATTATTATTTATTATTCATATATTGCACTCTTATCAAAGCAAATCCAATTGCTTTCACTCACATTTTGATCAATAGTTGATCAGGATATATCGATACAAAATTTTATCAATAGCGCTGAATTATGATGTATAGGCCATTTAATAGCATTAACTCTAATCCTCGACTATAAATACAGATTAAAAAATTCATTTGTGTGTTCTAGAGTATGAATAGGTATAGTTAAGTATAAAAATAAATAACAAAATTTGTGAGTTGAAAAACTCATTATTTGATACCTTTAAAAATATTATTTTTTAGCAAATTGAAATAATTAAAAATAAATACTCAAAATAAATACTATTAGTATCATCATCATCATCATCATCATCATCATCATCATCATCATCATCATCATCCTTGAGAGATGACAAACTAGCTAAAAGATGTAAAAAATAAATATCAAATAAATAAAAATTGGTTAGCCTTAAAAAAAATAATAATAATAAAAATATTGGTGAAAACCACTAATAAGAGAAATTTGTAGTTTCAAGCATAGTTGAATATTAGTCTACTTTTGATATTATCAATCCTCTTTTAGTGGTTCATTTTTAAAATTTTATATAAAGTATAATCATTTGTATGGTCTATTTGAAGTTGAATGAATTATTCAATTTATATATGATTGTACGATGAATCATGAGGTAGATGTGAGCATCTCCAGAGTCATTTTAATCATATAAAGCATAGTTCCGAATTTTGCTCTCTAATTTTTTTTTAAGTCAAAATTGTGTTTATTTCAAACAAGAGATTGAGTTTTGTTATTCCCTTTTGTGACTCATGATTATTTTGGTAGTTCATCATATTTGCCTCTTTGTTAAGGTAGGATCTCTTTCTTAATAAGATTGAGTTTATCATTATAATATTCCATATTTGGATTTGTTATTGTTAAAAATTAGCAACTAATGTTGGATACTTTAATTAGAAGTAAAAGCTTTTAAAAAATTGTATCAATAACACAGTTTTTATTCACTCTATATATAAAAGATATGATGATAAATGATATTGAATGAGTTCATTTATATCATTTAATATTTGATCATTTTATATATGATTATTGATAATAAGAATAAAATTTATTAGTATTATTATTAGAGGCATTTACATACATTCCATATAATTTTTATATATTTATTAATCTAACACCTATAGTTTAATATTTACATATATTTAATTTTACATAGGAAATGTCATTATTATTACTTTCATATATATGAGATGTGTTATAAATACAAATACCAAATTTTTAAGTGTTAGATATATAAATACATAATAATGTCAAATACAAGTAAAATTCTATTATTATAACATGTAACATCCCCATTATTATAGATTTTACATAGACATTTGATTTAGATTGTTTATGAAAAGAGAATAATATGAAAATCATATAATTATTTATTTGGGTTAATCTAACCCAAATAGTTCTAATATGACCTGATTATTATTTGAGATAAAATTAAGCAGGTTTCAGTCAAATTATTTGAGTTAAATAAGTTATATTTAAATTAATTAAATCATACTAATTCAAAAAATTATATGATCCATGGGTTAGGCCAATAGGATTCAAGTTAGTCCTCTTCGAGTCAAATTCAAAGGTTTGGGTTAATTATATTCTGGGCCGATTAATTTTAGAGCAAATTTAAATTTGACCCACAAACCTCAAATCAACATCCCAATTAAATTGAGATTGGCACTCAAATTTAACTTATCGTGATATGTGAGATCAAAGATGGCCCTCTCATCATGATAGAAAATCATATGGTATTCATGAAAATGTTTGGTGCTTGTTAATAATTCATATTAATATTTATTTGAATTAACATAAAATCTATTTCTATTATAAAATTTTACTATTATAAATTATAAAAAAATTTAAATGAATATAAGATCCTTTTTCTTTGACTTAATTGCTAATAAACTGACCCAATCATGCAAACTATGACCTATCCTTCTCGGACTTCATGGGTTAGTCATTCATAAGGTCAACTAAAGAGATTATTGTCATTATGATAGGCACGTCATCTTATCAATGCTAAATGAAGCCACTAGGAAAAGACCAATCACTTTGAACTAATAGTTGGTCGCCTAACATTAAAGGCCTATAAAATGATATCAAAAGATATATCAATGAATATAATGAGCTTAAGAGGGTTTCAAAATGATAGGTAAGGAATTTCTAAGACCAATAAACATAACTCAATCAAGATTTCATGAATCCATCATCTTGGGTTATAGACCTAAAGTCCATTTAGCTATGTTGGTAGTCTACCCACCACAGCTAGTAATCCCATATTAATAATCTATGAATTGTGTCTTCTAGGAGAATTCTGACCTAGAAGGAAATCAACCTAGAATCCTATGACTCTATCTAGGTGGAAAAATTCTATGACAAGACCATCAAGTCTTAATATATAGTACCAAAAATGATGTCAACAGATAGACCCTAGTAAGTGTGTTGTGTTAGTAAGACATGATACATTTGTTGGTAACATATCATATATAAAGATAAACAATTAGGTATATATCTCAATATAATCTAATCAATCAAAATATTAGCTTGAGAAGGCAATTCATAATTTAAGTAAGTGGCTTGTTGAATGGGTTGATGATGGTGTGGGCATTTTGGTTGAGGGAGGCAATTTAAGAGCTAACAATTGAAGGAGTTAAAGAAAAAAAAACACATGAGTTTTGTTGCCATTTATTTGTGGTCAAAATAAGCATCGAGAATAAAGCTGCCTAAAAGAAGAGTTGAAAGCCACTTACCTACAAATTTTAGAGATTTTTTTATTAGCCGGATTTGTACTTATCATTCCAACTAATCAAACCTAAACTTATTATCCATATAATCATCTAAGATAGAAGTTTTGAGAGATTTTTTTCGTTCATTTGCAAGTTAAGTTAGTAAGATATTGATAAAAAAAAAATTAAAAGCATTAATTGAAATAGGCACATTTTGTCTAGCAATTGGGAAATTTTGACCTTCAAATTATATAGACTTTTAACATAAAATTTTAGAAAATATTTCTCAATATTTACATTCATAAAAATTAAAAAAAATATATGCTTTATAATTTTTATCTTAAATTAATTAACAATATTTAATGCATGTGTAATTAAATATTTAGCATAAAGAATAACCAAAACAAAACATAGATCAATAAGCTGATCTTCAGCCTTTTGGATTCAAATGAAGCTCAAAACGGAACTATATAATTTTCTTAAAGGTCAGTTTAAAGGATCGAATGTGAATATGTGATTGGTGGGCATTTTGCATTTTAAGTGCCATATTAGGCAGCCCAGATGTAATGCGTGGGTGGAACGGCATCTTGTTTTCCATACATTCTTTATTATTTTAATTTCTATGTTTAGCAAAGGGCAACAACTCTGTTGTTGTCTCTGACTCTCTTCCTAAATTTAATTAATATTTTAAATTTATATGTGGATAGAAGGAAAGAGCACGCAAATATGATTCTAGAAAACTTTTGAGTACTTTTGCAAATAAATATACAAAACCAGGAATGTGAAATAGTGACTATTTTTCTCTTCTTTGTGTCTTTCTCGCTTTAGCACCGAGAAAGTTATAATAACACAATAGCAGCATCAAACGTTGTTGGCTGTCATGAATAGGGATTCTTTGGTCATATTGTAATGTTTTGCTACACAGTCAATATCGCAGGTTTTAACACTTGTATTATATTTTATTTTATTTATTTTTATTATTATTATTTATTATTATTTAGGAATCCTTCCCCAGTGTTTAATTTTAACATTGGTATCTCTAATCACTTCTATATATGTTTTTTATTAATGCTGAACAATTCCAAACCATGGAGAGCTTTCAGAACGCAAAGAAGAAAGGGCTTCTGTTCGTTCATGAGGACGAAGCGACAAGATGGTGTAACTTACGGAGAAGAAGCCACTATTGATAAGAGGGTCTTCTCTACCTATTATAAAAAAAAACCCTCCTGTTAAGCCTGCAAGAGTAGTGCACCGTGGGCCTGATACACGCAGTTCATGTTGATTTAATAACATAATTAGGGCAAACTACGGTTTCATTGATGCAATTATGATGTTTATATTTACTTATATTACACTCAAATCTCTAAATTACATCAAAAATATCACTAATATGAACTTATTTAGAGTAAAACACATCTTTTCATTTCACGTGTAAATTTTAAAATATTTTAGACAACAAAATGAAATATAAATAGCATAAAATTTAAAATATTGAATATATATATATATATATATATATATATATATATATATATATATATATATATATATATATATATATATATATAAAAATTCAATTGGCATTCATAATTCACTCAAAAAAAAAAATTTGTATAATGGTGAGGGTAAATATATCTATATGATTAAAAAACGAGTTTTATGCACCATATTATTAAGCAAGTATCGTGGTTAGTTTAATGAATAAAAATGAGAGCACAATGATAAAATTTACAAATTAAATTATTTATTTATAAGGCTTATTAATGCAAAATGAAGGTTTGGTAAAGGTTGCTTTTGCCATAAAACGAAATTAAAGAAGGAAAATGCCTCAGCTTCTTCTCTTTTTGGACATTACTTTTCAAAATGTCATATTGCAATAATGGGCTCAAACTCTAAGAAGTGAGGTGATTTTTTTTAAAAAAAGAATGATACAAAATTAATCAAAAAAATTTCTATCCATAATAAAGGTATACATGTACTCCAAAGAGAATAATACAAACTCTCTAGAGGAATTCTATAAGTTCTCCTGAGAAGAACCATATAAACGCTTTAGATGTTTGACAAGAAGACATGCGATTGAAATGTTTACTATTGATTAAAAGATCCTCCTAAGGCCATTTCCCGTTGTTTTCAGCGAATGAAAAAGTGGAAATAATCACAGTGGCCGATGATATAATAAGATCAAATAGTTAGTGGGATAACTTTTATATATTTAAATATATAACATCAAAATTTTATTATTTACTTATATTACACTTAAATTTTTAATATCACATCAAAAATATCAGTATTTTTATCTTTATAAAAGTGATTATAACTTTTCATATATAGGAGATGTGTTATAAATATAAATATCAAAATTTAGATGTTAGATATATAAATATATATGAATTGTGTGAAATGTATGTAAATCCTCCTCCTTCTCCCTATTATTATTATTATCATCATCATCATCATCATTGTGATATATTTTCTCCAAACAAGAATTTCTAATAAAAAAATTTTTATGAATATGATGTAATAATCTTAAATGATGTCAAAATTTTACTTATTTCAAAGTAGGTGATTGTTAAATTTTGGAGAAATGACAAACTAGCTAAAAATTCAATGCACGTTAAGGGAAAATCTTATTTCTGGAAAGAGTAAATCTTATGATAAATTTAAGATCACTTGCTTCTACAATAAAAAGAAACATCATATAAATAGAAATTGATTAGCCTTAATGAAAAGAAAATAAAATATAGCTGACAACCACTAATAGAAATTAGTAGTTGCAAGCATAGTTGTATATTAGTCCACTTTTGATATTATCAATGCTCTTTTGGTGATTGATATCTTTGTTCATTTTCTAATTTTATATGATGTATAATCATTTATATAGTCTCTTTGAAGTTTAATGGATTATTCAATTTATATTCGATTGTAGACTTACCCTTACTTAAGTCAAATAAATAAATAAAAATTTGACAATCAATCTTTTTTGTAGTTCCTCATATTTGCTTCTGAGTTAAGATACAATCTCTTTCTTAATAAGATTAAGTTTATGTGTAAACCATATATCTTTTTTTCTTATTGTATCATTACAATGTTTCATAGTTGGAATTTTAATTGCTAAAAATTAGTGACTAATATTGGAGTCTTTAATTAGAATTAAAAGATTTTCTAAAAATTGCATTAAAACACATATTTTATTCACTCCATATACTAAAGATATGATAATAAATAATATTGAATGAGTTCAATTATATCATTTAATATTTGATAATTTTTATAAGGTTTTTTATAATAAGATAAAATATCATCATCATCATCATCATCATCATCATCATCATCATCATTGTTATTATTATTATTAGAGGAATTTGCATACATACCACATTATATATTTTACATATCTAGCTTAATATTTATATATATATATATATTAATATTGCATGAAAATATCATTATTATTATTTTTACTAAAGTGAATACAACTTTTCATACATATGAGATGTGTTATAAATATAAATACCAAACTTTAGGCGTTACATATGTAAATACATTGATTTTTTTTTCTTAGGAGTTTAGATGTGTATAAATAAACATACTAATTTTTTTTCTTTTAGGAGGTAAGGTATTGGTTGGAATCTTGAGTTTTTTTTTTTCCTTTCTTTTTGTTTGAGCAGTTGAATGTAGGTCTTAAAGTTAGAGACAAGAGTATCCAAGCTTCCCCATTGCTTAATGCAAATGTTGAGAAATGTGATTGAACTTGGATATGTCAAATGTATTTGACTAACTACTACCTGTGTGGGAGTGGGTACAGGTAAGTGAATACTTTAACTAAGAGTCATGAATATGAGAAATAACTTAGAGGCAGGATAGAGGTCATAACTTCTAAAGTCCCCTAAGTAAATCAAAAAGATAATCCCTTAGGGACTCAAGCTCCCTTGTATTGAACATTTGAGTAGAGTATGAATAAGAATTCAAGAGAGAGCTCTTGGTGTTGAGATATGTATGTTAAATTGTCGGTATACCTCAATGAGTGAACTTACATTGATACTAGCTATGTTAGCCATATTTTGTGTGATGGTGAAATATCATTTCTTTCTTACAAGAGGAAAAGTTGTTCATTCGAGTAAAAAAATTGGACATTTTGAAATAGGCTATGATACAGTTACTCTATGAAGAAGCAAGAGTAATAAAATCATAAACAAGTTGAGATTTATAGTGGTTCAATAATATGGCCTACCATGATGATGGTTATAGTTGAGAGAAATATTCACTATAATGAAGAATAGTAGTGTAAGATGTGGATTACAACAAATACAAAGTTTTCGATGTGTACAATGAAGTAAAAAAACATGATACAAGTTTAAGAATTATGATAATTGATCAAAGTAGACCCAAATGGAGCCCTTATATAATAGATCTATCTACGATGTACATAATCAAGTTCACCTATAAGTGAGCAAAATTAAATTAAAAGTTAGTTTTAGGAGGCGTTCATTATTTTGAAGGAGTGAAGACATATTAGCAACCGCAAAATCTTGAAATTTTTAAATTGGTGCAAATCATAGAGAGTCATGATAACCACAATAGAAATGGTTACTTGCTATAAGAGGTAATCAAGGATGGCACCATTAAAACAATTTTGTTCTTGATTATTGTGGGTTTTATCTTGATGCAATGTATTGTGAAGTGTTGATGCAATAAATCCCTTAGAAATTGTGAAATTGTGTGTTTAGCCATCTTTCAAGAGCACTGCGATCTTTGGCCATCTAAAAGAGATAAATTTACCGAGAAAATAATGAAGTCTCTTTAGAGGAATTGTAAAAGTTCTCCGTGAAGAACCATATAAGCTTTCTTTAGATATTTTCTAAGACAATGTATTGAAATGTTTTACTACTCGATTACAAAATCCTCTTAAAGCCATTTCCACAGTTGTGTGACAAATGAAAAAAGCTTGAAGGGTCCTAGCGGTAGTTATAAAAGTATCAAATAGTTAGTGGGATAAGATGTGGTGGAATGTCTAAAGTGACCATTGCGGATGTAGGTTCCCACTTGGAATGAGATAAGCAAAAGTTATATTGATTATTGATTGAACTTGGAGGAGATGGATCATAGAGGAGGAGAACAAAATTTTTATGCAATCTACAAACAAAACTAACCAATTGGCTTGAAGGCACAAAGGGCACAAGTTATGTTTGAGAAAAACAAGGAATCACTATGCATGTAATTTTCTCTCTTTACCTCTCGTATGGTATATATATACCATATCATAAGAATTGTCGAGAATAAATGAGTAAAAGTAAATGCATAGATAATGTCAAGAAATAAAAGATGATTGAGCTACATCATATTCCCCTCTGTCGAGAGAGCTCAACTTCGAGTTTGGTGACCTATCTTGGTGCATCATCATCAGAATAATAGATATATCGAAATGTGGAATGTGGAGGAGAGATGAAGGTCTGGTGGCAAGTCGATGATGTATGCATTATCATTAATGTGTTTGGAGATGGCAAATGGTGCAATTTTCCTAGGTTTGAGTTTGGAATACATTCCATTCGGGAACCTCTCCTTACGGAGATGAAGCATTACTAAATCACCAGGTTGGAATGCTTTGAATTATCCTTTAGATGCAGCATACTTTTGGAGTGTTGTAATCTAGTTGACTTCTGTATAAGTTTAGAAAAATCAATGGCGGTTGTGTTAGGATGGAGTTTTGCCTTTGGGAATCTTGTGAGGTCTATTGTGTGATTTGGTTCTTTGGTATAGACAATGCTAAATGGAGTTCATCCTGTTGAACAATTAAGTGTCGAATTATAGGCAAATTCAACCTGAGGAAGAATGGTGTCCCACGGTTGTACATGGTCAACGATGAAGTAACGGAGCATGTTGCCTAATGTTCTATTTATAACTTCGATTTGGTCATCTGTTTGAGGGTGATATGAAGAACTCAAGAGTAGTGCCAAGCATTTCTCCCTCAGAAACAAAATTTAATATCTCGATCGGATGTAATGCTATGCAGTATTCCATGGAGGCTGACAATTTCCCTGAAAAATAACTTGGCAACACTATTGGCATCAAAAGTTTTCTTACAAGCAACAAGTGAGCCATCTTTGATAGGCGGATTGGCGACAACCATGATTGAGTTAGACCCATTTTGGTGCGTGGTAGACCAAATATGAAATCAACCACAGATCTTCCCAAATGGAGTTTGGGATAGGTAAGGAGGGAGGTAGTTGGGGTTGGGTATTGCATACATGTCAAATAGTGATACTTTATCTCCATTCCGAGATGGTTGCTAGTCCCTCCCTTGTCTTGAATCGATATACAAGTTGCCTTTAAACAAAACCATTGTGGATAGAATAATCGAAATCATTTTGGACAATTGACCTTTCCATGTGTCGAAATCAATCATAGCATATAACTCCTTGAGTTTGAGACCAGTGACTTCCATTTGTAGTGTTATAAGCTGTTGTCTAAAAGCATCAAATATCTTGCTTTATTGTATGTTTGATAATGAAAGTGAATAGTTGTAAAAAAAAAGTGCATGCATGCGATTTTTTTGGGACCTGGCGTGCTTGATGGTGCTAAAGAAGATGAAATCTAATGTAATAAATAGTGTTCCCACTTGCTTAGGCTCTAACAATGGCGTACAACTCACTTCGTAGATGGGCCACGCTTCGACTTCTCGTTTAAAAAGCTACAAGTTTGCTCTCTTATGATAATACCGTACCGATGCCAATAGCAGAAGCATCAGTTTCAACCTAAAATGGTATCTCAAAGTTAGGAGCGGCTAGGATAGGTGTTGTACATAGCTTTTGTTTGATTTTATCAAAGCTTTGTTGTTGTGGTCCACCCCATTGAAATGTTTTCAGCTTTAGGAAATCTGTAATAGGGCTCATGATGATGTTGAATCCTTTGATAAACCTTCTATAAAAATTTGTTGAACCGTGGAAGCTATGAATGGCGGTAAAAGATTGAGGTGTTGGCCATTCTTTGATAGCAGAAACTTTACCTGGGTCAACTTGTATTCCATTTGAGTTTATGATGTACCCCAGAAAATAAACTGAATTAGTAGCAAATTGGCACTTTTCTTGATTCAAGAATAATTTGTTAGTCATGACTAGAATATTTGTTGTAAATCTTGTACATGCCTTTTAAAGTAGGGCTAAATATTAGTATATCATCAAAATATACAACACAAAATAAATTTAAAAATGGTTTCAAGATTTCATGCATTAGTTGCATGAAGGTACTTGAGGCGTTGCACCAAAGCATCACCCTCCACTCATAAAGTCCTTGTTTGGTTTTAAATGTTGTTTTCCATTCATCACCAAAACAAATCCTGATTTGATGATAACCACTATGGAGGTCTAATTTTGAGAAGATTCTTTGCTCTCGCTAAATGATCAAGTAAATCATTAGGAATCTATGGAAAGTGATACTTAACTTGTTTTTGTTTATAGCTATATTTGTCCACACACATCCTCAAGAGACATCTTTTTTTTGGAACAAGAAGTGCGTACGAGGACTCAAGCTATGTTGAATGAATTTCCCAGTAGGTCTTCCACTATCTCTTGTAATGATTGGTGCTCTTTAGGACTTAGTTTGTAATGTGGTAGGTTCAGTAGAGATGCACCTAGAATCAGATCAATACCATGTTGAATGCTTCTTAAGGGTGGAAGTCTTGATGGTAATTCAATGGAATACACATCTTCAAATTCTTCCAGCACACCTTTGATATCAGTGGGGATGTCAGTACCTCTTTTTTGTTCCTCTCATCCTACCAAGAGGAACTGTTCTCTTGCCGACAAACTTCATTCTGATTAATGTTGAATAGGGTTCTATTTTGAGAATAGTGTATTAGGATTGAGAAGGCATTAGCTTGATGTGTTTCCCTTTCCTGAATAAAATGATGCTCTAATCTGCTTCAAAGTCATTGCCAAGGTCTTCCTAGTATTAGATGGCATACATCCATTTCAATAACATCACATAAGACTTCACTTATGAAGTTCTTGCCAATAGAAATGCTACATTGCACATCTTAGTGACCAATATATCGACACCCTTCTTAACCCAGGTAATCTTATATTTTTGTAGATGTTTAACGGTTGGAAGTTGAAGTGTTTTAACGACTTTGTTGGACACTATATTTTTGTCCACTATCCACTGTTGACCTCACTTTTGGGTGAGCTTTCAACTTCTTCATCCCTAGGCATAAGGACTCCTCTAAACTAATTGTTCCTTAGTCTTAAGACACTTCTAGTGATTAGGTGAACCTTAACCTAACCTAGAGACTTAGAAGAGTTAGCCATGGACTTGGTTGGTTATGCTTTAGGGGTATTAGGAAAACTTGCCTCCCAAACTTAGAAATCAACTTTGTCAAGTCAAACAAATCCAAATCAATTCCAAATCAAATCTTGAATCAATTTCAACTTAGTGATTCTCTCAAATCTTAAATTCCAAAAACCTTTCTTTACAAGCCCTTGATTTCATCTTATGGATTTAGCTCAAATTAATCAAATCCACTTCAAACTCAAAGATTTTCTCATAACCATTTATATTCTCATTTATATTCACAAATATAAATGAAATATAAATTCAAATAAAAACTGAATTCAAAATTCAAATCCAAATCCAAAATCTTTCTAGCACTTTTGATTTCATCTTATGGACTTGTCAAATCCAAATCAGTTCAAACTCAAGATTTTCTCATAACTCATTTATATTATCATTTATATTCACAAATATAAATGAAATATAAATCAATATAGTAAATTCAAAACTCAAATCCAAATCAACTTAAGCCAACTTATACTTTTCAAGTCAAATCCTTGAACTCCCTCTCAAATCAATCTAAATCACTCCAAATTCAAAAATTTTCTCATAACCCATTTTATATTCTCATTTATATTCACAATATAAATGAAATATAATAACAAAATAAATTCAAAACTCAAATCCAAATCCAACTTAAATTCAACCTATGCTCTTTCAAGTCCAATTCTTGAACTTAACTGAATCATTCTCAAATCAGTCATAACCTGGATTTTCTCTCCAAATAATCATTGCTTCAATCAAAAACCAAATATAAATATAAACTTTTCAAATCATCAAACCAAAATCACTAGCAAGTCAAACCCATGTTCACTCTTTTGACTTGAAATTATCAAATAAATCAAATCTCATTTTGACTCCAAATCACTTGCAAGTGGATTTATATTTCAATCATAACTCCATATGTGAGTTCCAAACTTGAATCAAGTCTTGATTAGGTATTAACTCACACTTTCACTTGTGACCTAAAGCACCTTTTTTGGAGCAAATTATAATCCAACCCAAATTGGATTGAACTAAGTCCCATCTAAGCCTCACATTGTGAGCAAAATCATCTAGGATGATCAATCCTCAAGTAGTTAAATCAAATTGAAGCCAAGTAGCCTTTGACCAAGTCAACACTTAAAAACTCAAAACCAAAAAAATACCCCAAATTGATTGAAATCATTGATCTAAACCAATCCATAATCCATGATTGAAACTTTAAACCATTGATCCAAACTAAACCAAATTTGTCACTTTGACCCCAAGTTGACCTACCAAGTTGACTAATAGTCAAAATGTCAAATCTTGATCTAAATTGATTTCAACCAAGGTCAAATTCATTCTAAATTACTTGTTGAACTGTCCAAAACTTTGAGATTTACCAACTAGCCCAGAATTGACCATGAACCCAACTTAACTAGGTCAAATCAACTTGAAATCAAACTAACTAAGTTGATTGAAACCAAAGCTTGCAATACATTTCAAATGATCAACCAAGCTAAACCAACCCATGACCTAAGATTGGATCAAATGGGTCAAATTGGTCAACTTGACTCATTTGACCTAAGAACCTAAATAAAAACTAAATATAAATCAAATTGAACCAAACCATGGCTCCAAATGATCAATTGAACTTGACTAACTTCATGGTTTTATTATTTGACCAATTCAACCCAAATTGACTACTTGACCCAACTTAAGTCAAGATTAGGCCAATCCAAATCAAATGAACTCTCCAAATCACATGAAATTTACATTTTTTGAATCATCAAATCAGCCCAAGAAATCAAAATCAGGCCAAGTAATGACCACAGTTCAAAGGTGTATCCCCAAAATTCACTTGAATTTGGTGTATTTCTCAGAGACCACTTTGGCATCTTCTAGTGGTCCACATGGACTAAGGAGGGTGGTGACATGACAATCACCTTGGGTTAGCCATGACTAACCGAGGCCAAAGCATCGAATGCAAATTAGACACTTGGATCACCTCATACACTCTCAGCACATGGGCACTCCCTCTCTCCACTCCTTTTGCTAAAATGAACCACATGGGACTTTGCCCAAAACAAACCAATCGAGCAATTGATCAAAAATGGCAAAAAATCTCTCGATTATTAGGTCAAGGAAAAATATACTTCCCACTCAAACGGACATTGCATTTGATTGAGCTCAGGATGAAAATCTTGACTTCCCAAAACCATTTCCAAGCATCACGAATTTCTCCTTCTCGATTTTCTTCAAATAGGAAATGAAGGTTTAACTCCTCAATTCTCCATCAAATTCAAATTCTTGCAAGCACCATCAAGGGACCAGTTGAGCTTACTGAGGTGTTTCCCAACCACCAAGGGAAGCTGATTGTCATTGAAGGGAGCTTGATCAAAGACATCCACTTCAAATCAAGGCTTAATACTTTCAGCAAGGCTTGTCTCACTAGATGAAGCTACCTCCTCAGTTGGGCGAAGGTTAGCCTCAGGTGAGGTATTGTTCAAAATAGATCATAGTTTAAAAATGCTTGGTCCTTTAGAGGAATTGTAATTAGATCTTAGTTGGATCTCTTGCTTGTGCTCCTTCAAGGTGTGGGATAAATCCCGGCCCTAATCCGATTTCGGGTGAGCTTGGATCAGCGGTGGAGGGAGCGGATGACCTCCGTCTCCACCTGACTTAGGGATGAATCATGAGCAATCCATCCCACATATTTTGGATGGACAACCAATTTAATCATGTTAGATCTGCATTTAAACCCCTTTATAACCCGCGAGATTAATCGTAGATCTTGATCCGGACGACCCAGAAGAATCGCCTCGTAACACATTTGACATACTAGAAATAACCAATCACATCCCGCCACATGGAAGCGTGCTACGTGTGATCATAGCAGATAGTTCATTATTATGCTATTTTAATTATCCATTAATCACAAAACTTCATAAAATCATAATTAAATGTAAGAAAATCAAAAAATATAAATGAGGGCTCATTTAAAGGTATTTTAGAGAGGAATCAATAAAATTATTTCATTGATTTTAAATAATGATTTTTTTTTAATTAGGGTTTAATTAAAATTAATTATCTTAAGTACTCCTTAGTACTTAATTGGATTTAATTCCAAATTTCTCAAACATGTTTTAGGAGGAGGACTTACGCCTAATTTTCTTTATCAAGGAGAATTGAATTATTATGAACCCTAATCACCCCTTGTATAATTAAGAGTAATTAAGCATATGAGCGATAATTTGATCCCTTGGTTGAGATAATTATATTGTTTAGTAAGTTATATGGAATGGGTTTGGGATATTTTCCTAGTTATTCCCTAAACCTCTTTCTTCAATCAAAACAATTGAGATTAATCACTAATGATCTACTTAATTAGTCTAATCAAACTTTCAAAATGAATATGGGTTAATCAATCTCTTTCGGTGATCTTTGGGTGTTCAAAGCCTAAGGTAAGTTTGAGAAAATCATATCCAACTCACGTAATGGTAGGTTATGAAAGTACTTGAATGAAAACCCTTTAGCTTAATCAATAATTATGAGCCAATTGTATTATTTCTTAGGTGTATTCTTTGATTTAAATTTCATGTGGTTTTATGTCATATCATATCATAATTGTTTGGTTAATTATGTTAAAGTGGTATAGTAAGTAATTAATGGATTTAATTCACACTTTAAATAAATAAAACATAAAATCAATATAATTATTTAAAATTAAACTAAACCAATTCACACATGGGGAAATGGGTTGGGACCACTAAACTCTTTTTATATTTCTAAGTCAAATTAAATTCAAAAATAAAAATCTCTTTAAAAATTCACTTTGAATAATCTTATCTTATAGTTGCCATGGAATTCATTAGGGTGAATGAAGTCATAAGTTATATCACTTTATTTCTTTCCAAGCATGCTAAATATTATTTACCATATGAAGTCATGCATTCATTTCTTTTGAAAAACCAATTAAATAAAATGTTTCCTTTTTATGTCAAATTGCATGTTTTGGCTAAAGTTGAGAATATGAGTGATTGTTATCACTATTAAATCAAAACTATTTTCAAAACCTATAAATCAAAGATTATAAATGAAGGTATGCTATTTATAAGTACTTATACATGTGATTATAGCATAAGAGATGTGTATTATGTGATTTTCTTCTCTTCTCTTAACATGGATTTGAATAAGATTTACAAAGTGTATAGTTCATTTGAAAAGAACATAACACTTTTCTAAATATATTCCTATGCATTTTTATGTTATGACTTAAGAAGGATCTTCACATTTACACATGTAAATTATACAACCAAATCAAACAAATATCTTTTGCCTGATTCTTCATCCATTGTTTTATTTTTTTTACATGCACATGTAATTAAGAAAAAGTGGTATATTAGTCACGGACATCTAGAGTTGCGAGGGCTTTAAGTAGGTAGTCTTATACTTTACACACTTGTGTAGAAAATAATGGTGTGTCATACTCACTTATGTATACATATGAATGTGCATTATGTCGATGGATAAAAGAATCCCTCTCTTTTTATACATAATAAAATGCATTCATGGAATATCCAAATTTTTTAAGCAACATCTTTGCATTCATCCACTAAGGTGTGTTTGCATTGCATATATAGGTATGCTTAGGATTATTCATATGCATGGTATACATGTTGGAAAAGAAATAAATGGTTGTGTTATGTGATACTAATTCACCTTAACTAATCTAAGGTGCCTTTTTTTTTGAATATATTTATTTAGAGCAAATCTAAACTTAGGGTTAATTAAAACATATAATAAAAAATATTTAAAGAATTATTAATGAATATACTTAGGTAGGGATGAAAAGTTCTCTTCTCTTCATAATATTAGTAACTAAGTGTAGGTTAATTCAAATCAAATCAAATCATCAAATAAAATTATCAAACCAACTAAATCATAAAAATAAACTCTAAGTTGAATCACTCACACATAGAAAATTCAAATCCAAAATATTTAAGACATGTCGCATAAAATACCACAGCTACATTATTTAAGTCACCATTCGCTCTATGTTAGGCGGTGCCATGGTTTGATGCTTGATTTTATTATAATGTAATATTTTTTAGGCTAAATGTTCGAGGGTGCATGTGCAAGAAAGTGATAGGATGATCTTAGTCTTATCATTAATGGGGAGATTGTGCTTAAGGGGCATTGTAATAAAAATATAAATGCTTTTTTTGTGCAGGTTGCTTATATCGCTAAGCATGCTCAAAACTAGGACAAGTGGACTTGGTTACCCATGTGTGAGTATCTAACTCCAAATTATTCATATAACAGCTTGGGTTGTGTGGTATGATTAGTAATCTCTATTTTATAGGTTTAGTTAGATTTATCTTTCCAATTTTGATGTAAGCAACCAAAAAAATGAATAGTATTATGGAAGTAAGGAACATTGGTGATTAAAGACCATAATCTTATGTACTCTAAAGGAGCAAACTACATCTCAAAGTCGAATCAAAAGGAAAAAGGAAAGAAATAAAGAAATTAAGAAATGAAGAAATAAAGAAATGAAAGAATGAAGAATGAGACCCATCAACATAAATTTCTTCTAAATTGTAATTATTCATTTTTTTAATCCGGGTTGCATAAGGGTAGAGCTTCAGTACCCATTTTCTTTGGGTTTGTGTGGTGGAATGAGCTACATCGAGTCTCTTTACATTAATTTTTTATAAATTGATTGATGTTTTATTTATGATTACATATTAAATTGCATGGTTTTCCTAGTTTCTTTAATTGTTTGATGAATGGCCTGAATGTGATCAGACTCTTAAAGAAAAATAATTTTTTTATCCAATTAATCAACTCAAAATTAAATTAAACAACTCATAACCTCACCTAAAAAAAGCCTAGGACATAAATCAAGATAATAAAGATTTAGCAACCCCTTAACTGCATGTTGTATGTCTCACACCATGCATAAAAACATATTACTTCACTCTTGCTAATTGAGGGCTTCCACCTTTGCCAGAGAAAATGGCTTGACCTTTAAGAGCCATGGTGGAAACACACCTCCTTCTTTTTGATTTTGGCCCATAACTAATTTCTCATGCGTTAGGCATATGAAATCTCATAGCTTGTGTCAAAAAAAAAATGTCCAAAAAATCAAAATAAAATTTAACAAAATTTGCATTAGATTAAGTCATTATTCATGCCCTTCATGATCTAGTCTCTTAGGGAGTGTATTTAAGGACTTAGTCTCTATTTAAATAAATAACAGTCTAGCTATCTTACAAAGCATAAGACTTGCCTACATGTATTTAAAATCGTAGGAGGAGTTAGTTGGCAGCCACTCCCAGGTGGATGTAAGTCCAACAGTTGGGTGGTTTATCCTCTCTTGTGAAGGAAAACCATATACCCATTTTCACCTTAAATTTAGGTCGTGCTCTGGCCCTCACCAAAGCTCCCTAGATTTAGATTCTAAGGTTGTTGTTTCCCTTTGCATGCTACAAGCCTAAATCCTCATCTCTTAGGCATTTCCACGATCTTGTGTTATGAAATTATAAGCCCTAGATTTCTAATAAAAATTCAATTCAAATAATTAACTCTCTTCAAATTTCAAAAATATAAAACCTAACCATAGGATAGTTTGGGATGCTTACTAGGTTTCCTAGTATCATAAGCATCTCCTACTCATCTCCTTTTGGTTTCAATAATAACTCGATCCTTTTGATCAATCTTACTTGATTTTCCAAAAATAACCAATTTATTGATAGTCATATCTTTAAAATCTTGAGACAATGATCTTTTACCTTAATCGAGAGTATTCTTAAGATGTAATTAACTATGGGGGATTGCCTCCATAGAGAACTTTAAAATAAATTTAAAATAAACCCTACTTTACTTTTCATGTAAGAGAGAAAAGATCTGCACATTCAAAGACCCATTGAGGAGTCCTTACAGTGTGGTCCATCAGGTGACACGTCTCGAGATAGTACATCATTCCTCAACGCACTAATACCCCACATAGACTACATGGTGTCCCAATAGGCACAATGTTAATTGTAATTAGGCTAGCATTTTTTTTAAAAAAAAATAGGCATAGTCACAACGGATGCTAATGCCAACATGACGGCCGATTTTTTTCTTTATGTGTTTTTCTTTCTGGTGAGAGAGAGAGAGAGAGAGAGAGAGAGCGAGCTTTTTTTTTTTTTGGTCGCCAGGCTGAGAGAGAAAGAGAGAGAGAGAGAGGGAGTGCTCTCCCACGATTAAAAAAGAAAAAAAAATTTTGATTAAATGAAATCAAAATAATTAACTATTAAATAAATAATAAATATATAATTTGAATAATCATTATTTATAAACTTCAGTTAAATTAAAACTATAATATCAAAGTTATTAAAAATTATGAAGATTTATAAATTAAAAAAAAAGAAAAAAAAGAAATAAGTCTAAAATAATAATAATAACAAAATTATATAAAAAATATAAATATATAAATAATAAACAATAATTCATCTTTAGTCATGTAAAATATATATATATTAAAAATTATTATATATATATATTAAAAATTATTATATATATATATATATATATTAAAAATTATATATATATACTTATTTATTTATTTATTAAAAAATTATTTATTTATTTAATTATTATATATATTTCATGTGATTAAAGAATTATTATTATTTTTATATATATATATTTATTATTATTTTAGACATTTCTTTTTTTCTTCTTTTTCTTTATTTATAAATCTTCATAATTTTTAATACATTTGATATTATAGTTTTAATTTAACTGGAGTTTATAAATAATGATTATTCGAATTATATATTTATTATTTATTTAATAATTAATTATTTTAATTTAATTTAATTTAATTTATATTTGATATTAAAATTTAATTATATTTCTATTAGTATACAAATCAATATTGTCATTGTATAATTAAAATAGAAATATATGTATAAATTTGATTAAATTAAATCAAAATAATTAATTAAATAAATAATAAATATATAATCAATAATCATTTATAAACTCCAGTTAAATTAAAACTATAATAACAAATGTATTAAAAATTATGAAGATTTATAAATTAAAAAATAAAGAAAAAGAAAAAAAGAAATGTCTAAAATAATAATAAAATATATATATATATAAAAAAATAATAATTCATCTTTAATCACGTGAAATATATATGCATTAATAATTAAATAAATAATTAATTAATTATATATATATAAATAAATAAATTATAAATATATATATAAATAAATAATATTTTTAATATATATATACATAAATATAATTTTTAATGCATATATATCATGTGACCAAAGATGAATATTATTATTATTTATATATTTATATTTTTTTATATTTTTATTATTATTATTATTTTAGACTTATTTCTTTTTTCTCTTTCTTTTAATTTATAAATCTTCATATTTTTAATAACTTTGATATTATAGTTTTAATTTAACTGAAATTTATAAATAATGATTATTCGAATTATATATTTATTATTTATTTAATAGTTAATTATTTTGATTTGATTTAATCAAATTTATATTTGATATTAAAATTTAATTATATTTCTATTTTATTGATATATATATATATATATATATATATATATATATATATATATATATTTATTTATTTATTTATTTATTTATTTATTTATTTATTAAGTATGTTAGCTGTCATGATTCTCATCAAAAAAATTAAAAAAAATTTATTATAAGTGAATTTCAATTTAATTTTTTTATTTAAATAAAAATCAGCCTTTCATTTTTTTTATTAAAAAAAATTCTTTTTTAATCCTCCGAGAGCACTCTCTCTCTCTCTCTCTCTCTCTCTCTCTCTTTCTCTCTCAGCCTGGCGACCAAAAAAACACGTAAATAAAAAAAAGCGCTCTCTCTCTATCTGAGTGCTACCCGAAAAAAAACATGCAAAGAAAAAAAAAAAAAATCTGCCTCTGGCGCTAATGTGGAACCCACATTAACACCAGTAATTTATCATACAGACAATTATACCTATTTTTTTTAAAAAAATTTTTTTATGCCTAAACACCTAATTACAGTTAACATTATGCCTATTTTTAAAATTTTGCCAAAAAATTATTTGTATTTTTAAAATAAAAAAACTGAGAAAACACTATACCAAAGAGTGTCTTAAATTATATTAAAATATAATTTAGCTAGATTTAAGTTATTGAACTTCAATCCAAGTAAGGTCTTAGTCTTCTCGATTTCTTATTTCTCTCGTTTAAATCTTGTCATTAGCCAACTTAATACATCATATTACTTATCTCCATTATAATACGTAACTGAACGAAGTACACACATACCATCTCATCGAACCACTGACCAATCATCGATGTAATTGATTCTGAACTCTTTAAAATATATATATATATGATACATCCTCGGAAAATTAATCTGATCAGCGACGAATCTCAGATTTTGAAATGCGATCTAATCAATTTCGAGTCAAACACCGGTCACCGATAACAGCATGGCATATCAACATACGATCCGGTCAATCGACTCATCGTATCGGTGAAAATGGATCGATCCGCCAAATGGTCACCAAACCCATATTTATAGTCGACGCTCGTCAAGACGAATCCAACGAATCCAAGATCACCCATATCATTAAGGCACGGATCATCAAAATAGAGCCTGATCGGGGGATCACTGGCCGTCCAGGGGAGTTGGAGTTTTCCACGCAATTACAAGGCCCGCCACCCAAAAAATTTATAAATAGAGCTTCATTCTCACCTAGAGGACCAAATCGCGATTTGAGAGCTCGAGAACCACCGACCTTGGCGATCATCACTACCTGCCACCACCAAGAAGTCTTGGGAAGATCGAGTCGCCAGGAGATAGAGGACTAGAAAGACCGCCGCTTCTTTCTCTCCTCAAGAAGATCAAGAGGTTGCTCCCAAGATCGCTTCGCTTTTGGGAAACTTCTCCCGGGTTGGGTTGGCAGACAAATATTGTTTTTCTACACCCTAATAGCCGAGAACACCTTCTTGAACTGGACCAGACATCTTTTGAATCAAGGCCGTAGGGTTTTCAACGGGTTTTCCACGATATAACTGTCATATCAGCTGTGCGGATAATTTTTGGGTGACAAGATCTCGTGATCACCTAATAAAATTCTCTAAGACAACATATATATATATAAAACATATAATTTTTGATATTACATAAAAAAGATACTAGTTTTTTTAAGTTTTTTAAAGTGAAATGAACTTTCATATTATGAAAATATTATTTTTTAAATATTAAATTTTATATGTTATATATGTAACTGTATAAAAATTGTGTGATGTGCGCGTAAATCTTTCTAGTTTTTATTAAACATTTTAATTAAAATCTACAGTTTGTAGAAAATGCACCCACTTAATAATATATATATATATATATATATATAATATGTGACTTGACCTGCTATTCTAACAAATTATGATCGCAATCTTTTAATTTAAAATAATAATTTTAATATTTTATATGTATAAATATAATATTATTTAAGAATCATAATTCAAAATATAAAATAATTTTTATGAATGCATTATGAATTCATTATGCATGCATGAAATACATATAAAATATCGTAAAGTATCAAGAATTAATCTAGCCACCCACTGGGCTTAGCTTGGAGAGGAGGAATACTGTACTCAACTGTGGGATTCCTTTTGACATCCTTAGAGTGAAAAGAAAAGGGGTCAATACCGCGGTGCTCAGATTATCGCGGATTATCGTAAACACATCACAAGAGACAGTGGACACCTCGTCATCAAAAAAAAAAAAAAATTAGCCTAAATATATCAAATATGTCTCATTACAGTTGTGGTTTGACCAATTGCCTCAATGTGCATGAGTTGACTATGTGGGCCACCCAAAGTGTGCCACGTAGGCACGTATTGATGCGCATGGAACTCTCTACGAATTATAAGCCGTCACCCACACTCTCTTAGCAATTAATAGTTAAAGAGATTGAATTAACCGAAAACAGCTCCAGTCGACTGCTGATAGAAGAACATAACGCATTGTCAGATGTTCAGAAAGCAATTAATGCTCCCATTTATTTTCTCACTGCTTTCTACAGATCGAAAGAGACTCATCGCCTTCTCCTCCTCTCTCTCTCTCTCTCTCTCTCTCACATGAAAATATTTGATAGATATAATTCATTGTGCGAAGGGTAGCAGAAGTCATATATGTAAAGTCTCATATAAAATGCTATATGAAATACTTGATCTTCACCCACTTTACATGAAGATTTGTGCTAATAAATCTATCATTAATAGAGACTCATATTCAGATCAACCCAAATCTCAATGTAAAATAAATAATGATAAATAATTCCTTATAGATTTCTTTTAAAAAAAAACAATGAAAATAATATTACATCTTCTTTCTTCTTTGTCGTATCAAATTAATGATCAAATATGTCGTATATACTTTTGTCCATTTAATTGAATGATAGATCGATAGAACTGACCAAGAAAAGAGCTGAAAACTGGCAGACAGATAAAATCTGAGCGCTTTGTTTCAAAAATGAGAAGAATCGCACTCTGCCAAAAGAGACTAGCCTCTTCCTTCCGAGGCCCGCGGTCACAAATTTTGTTTCCCTAAACTATCCCTCCGCTTTTTAACTTCCATCGAGATCGCTCTTTCCTGAACAGGCAATTTTATGCCCAGGGTTTCTCCAATGATTTCTCCCCAGTATCCATTCTTCTCCTCACAGACGATCTCTTGTAGTTCTCAGGTCTTTGATTCTCGCCTCTGTCTCAGACACTTTGGTCTCCTCATGCTCTTTGTGGTTCTTTGTGGATGATTCAGTTGTATTATTGGTAATTTCTATCTCAAATTGGTAATGGGTTTGCAATGTAATTCAAAGTTGGCCTACTCCTCTGATTAAAATGTGGGATTTGTTCCGCAATATTGAAAATTTGGTTTTTCGGTAAAAGGCTTTAAGAACATATTTTATATTTTTCCACTGGTATGTTCAATCCATTATTGACTTCGAGAATTTCAGCATTTTGATATGTGCGGGAATGGATGTAAATGTTTTGATCTAGCTTAACCTTTATTTTGTTGTTCAATCATTTCCCACCGGTTTGCAATGAGATTGTCTTAATTGATTTACTAATTGTCATGTTAAACTAACTCGTTGTTATGCATTTTGTGATAATTCTTATTTAAGTTTGATAATGAAAATTTTGAAATATTAGTTATTATGGATTTTTTTTGTGAGAAGATGTCTCTTTACATGCTCTATTGGACAGTTCTTTTGATTGTTTAGCTTGAAATCTTCCTAATAATAGACAACTACTTATATAAGGGTAATAAATGTTATGATGATTAGTCTTATGGAGCATAGTTTATATGTTCTTAGGAACATCTTCTTGGCTCATAATTACCTTCATTCTTGAAGTAAGTGACTTTCTATTATTATGCTGCATATATACGTAATGACTTATCGCTTAGTAATATGGTTCTTGCACTCCATACAATTCCCAAAGAATTACTTTGTAATGGCTTGATTATATTTGTAAAGGAGTTATTGATGCTTGTTGCACATGTTCTTGTAAAGATTACATGGAGTGTTTGCTATGGAGTTTTTGTATGTGCTTAGATTTTAGCCAAATCTTTGGTTAAGATCAAAGCATGGAAGAGCGCATTTATTGGTAACGCGTAACAAATGTCGATTCATTTTTTGATTCATCTGGTTTGCTTGTGATAATGATAGGATCTTTAAATGGGAAACCCAAGGGAAGGTAGAGCTGGTGCTACTTGGGAGAGAGATGTGAAAATATATTTTGTGAGCTTTGTTTGAAGGAGATAGACTTGGGTAATAGACCGCAACCTATTTTAATAAAAAGGATTGGAATAATTTAACCAAAAAATTTAAGGAGAGAACTGGAAGGGAGCACAACAAGAAAACAAAAAATGAGAATTAAAAAGGATTGGAAATTGTGGAAAAGAGTAAAACAAGGATCAACTCATTTAGGATGGGATCCGACAAAGAAGATTATTAACGCATCAGACGATTGGTGGCGAGAAAAGATAATGGTAACTTTCGTATATATATTTTTTCATTCTAATAACTCCACAAATAGTTCATATGAACATAACATCTAAACATAATTGCATATGTACTTGCAGATATTACCAAATACGCAGAAAAATTTAGATATTGTGGCTTAGACCCTAAAATTAAAGAGAAATTAGATGTTCATGGTGTTTTACGTGCCCATTCTTGGACACCAAATCAAAAGCTAACATACACAAGAACAAAATTATTTTGAGCTTAGGTCCGTTCAAATGATTGTTACATATCTCAATCAATCTAGTCATGTTAGCTCTCACCAGAAAAAAAAAAAGAGGTGCTTGGATTCCTCCGACATCGAGAAGTAATCAATGTGCATGCACTTCCAGAGCAAATAAGGTAACTACAACGCCATCACTATCTGAGGTGATTAGTAGTTTAGATAAAATCACTGAAGTTTTGCAAGATATTCCATTTTACCTGCATTCAACCAGGTTGCTTGAAGATCCAAACAAGTGAGAGATCTTTGTATATGGAACTGAGAGTTCATTATCTACACTATCATTTTGACGATGATATTTAGCTAGGTTGCCTTTAAAAAAGATGTTTTCTCGACAAAATCTAAACATCTCCGTGATCGTAATGGAGAGTTTGCTCTTATTTACTTGTTGTATTTGTTTCTATAAACCTGAACTTCTATACTTGCGTGAATTTTGTTTAGTACCTTAATGTAAGACTAATATAGTGACGATATTTTTTTTTATCATTAGTTGCATTTATGGATAGTGATAATGATGATCAACCTATGATTGCAAGATTGTTACTTAATACATAAGTACTAAGAGACTTACGTTTGCTCATGACTTCCATTTATTAGTGAAAATTGGATCAATGAGTTATAATAGGCACCTGGGAGATTTCATAACATGTTTGTATGTCACAAGTTATTTTCACCGACTTGCGGAATTAGAAAATTTATATGAACTTAGTGGATCTTCTAGAACTACACTAGAGAAGTCTTGGCCTTAACATTATATATTTTATCGCATAATGAATCTATCGTTAGCGATATTCTCTAAAATCATAAGTAGATACTTCTATTGGCCTTGATGCTTTGGTATGTTTATCAACTAAAGTTATAAAACTGATAGATTCAACTTTCTAACATACCGAGATTCTCACATGATTGTATACATGCCATATTTCAAGGTATACTTCATTTGTAAGTTTTTTTTTTAAAATGGCCAAGTCCGATTATCACCTAAGTTCATAGTGAATTCTATCAGGATTGTATTAACATCGATGGAACACATGTCGATGCCTGTACCATCAATTGAAAAGGTCGCCATATCCATTAATCGTGGCGACCTACACAGTAATGTGATGGCAATATGTGATTTCAATATGTGCTTCACTTTTTTAATGGATGGATGGGAAGGAAGTGCACATGATAGTCACATATTCAATAATGTTGTACGGCGTAGAAAAAATAACTTCTCATTGCCTCCTCCAAGTATTACTTGAATGAATCATCAATTGAGTACAACGAATATAATATTTTTTTACATATTCTGATTACAAAAGTAAACAGGAAAATATTACGTTGTCGATGCCGGGTTACCCAACGAGGGTTCTCAAGCCAAAATAAAATATCATATTCTTGATTTTGAAAGGAGCAGCCAAGTCACCATGGGACGGAAAGAATTATTTAATAAATGCCACTCATCGTTGTGTGGTGTAATTGAGCGAGCCTTCGGAGTGTGGAAGAAGAAATGGATTATTCTACATGATATGCCTGCGTACTCCTTCAAGAAGCAAGTTAAAATAGTTGTATTACTATGACTTTTGCATAATTACATACGTTGTCACCCATTACACCATGACGTTGGGTTCAACATTGTCAACAATGACTAATCTTTTGTTCCACATGAGCATTGAACATCGGTACTCAATGGTAGAAATCAACATACTACGAATTGGAGATACAGGATGGAGAAGGAGAGGAGATGAAAGAGTTATGATAGTAAATTACGGATGCCTTAGAGAATATAGAATGAGGTATAAATTATGGCTTTAAGATATTATCATTAAAATGGATAAGTCTCTTTAGGAATACATTATGATATGTGAATATGGAGATTGAAGTGGAACTTCAACTAGTCTATGGTTAAATTGGCTATCTTCAAAGTTAGGATAGTAAAAAAATAGAAAGAGATTATTCAAAGGTAGGATAGTAGTTATCTTCAAAGTTTATATATTACTATATTGTTCTTGTGCATAGTGGTGGTGTTCATGGTTTGACTATTTTCTTTAAGCTCGTGCAGGATAAATGAACATGATTGTGATATGAAAATGTGTTAAGATGCAATTATGTTTTGAGTTATGGTATACTATTCAAATTATAGCTTAAAAAAATATTCATATGTTGGTTTGTTTATTTTGGCAAGAAGGAATTGATGTCATATTGAGTTCACCTACTCTATTTTACCTCCGTTAATGAACACATCTAGTTTTTATTATGTTATGAATTATTTTGTATCTCTCTTATGTTTGATATGGTAGTAGCAGTTATGTGCACTATTAGTAATAAAATTAGACAAGAATTCAATGGGATGAATGTGGAGCGAGTGCTGTAAAATCATCTCCAAAATATAGAGGGTTGTGGTAAAGAAGTGAAAGATTGATCGAGGTTTGTTTTGTTGTTAGATTTTAATGAACATTGTCAAGATTATGATACGAGATTTCTTTTCATGTGGAAAAACAAATATATGTATATCTTGAAAGGTTGTTAATGTGTTGGTGGTTGGGTATTGGGATTGGTCATTATGTTGGTAGAATGTGGTTGTCTCATTTTTGGTTGGTATTGGTTATTTGGTTGGGGTTATTGTGATGGTCGGCTAGTGGTTTGTTGTTTAATTGGTTGATTGTGCTATTGGTTGGTAGTTGTTATTTAATTAGTTGGTTGTTATGTGTTAGGTTGGCTGGTTGTATTATCAGGGTTGGTTGGTTAGTTGGTTTAGTATTGGTCATGGTTATAGTTGGGTTTGTACATTAATGGTGGTCGGTGGTTTGCTATTGTATTAATTAGGTTGTTGTTTAATTGTTGGTGGGCCGGGTTGGTTTATTTGTTTCTTTTGGATGTTTGCTTATTTTGTTCTGGTGAGCTCTTGTGGGTTTTTCTTTTGGTTTTGTTTGTTCTTTGGTAGAAGGCTATTTAGTAGTTGTTGTTTAACCTGGGGTGGTGGTGACTTGGTTTGGTATCTTGGAGTTTGTTTTGGCTCTTTGTTAGATGCTTTTTTGGTATTTATTTGTATCTCTTGGTGGAGGTGTACGCCTTTTATCTCTTGCTTGTCATCATACACAATATATTTGGAAACTCTTTATTTGCTTGGTTGTATTGTTGTTCCTGCTTATGTGGTATCTAGAACTGCTGCTTGGTGGCTGATTCTTCCTGATAGTTAAGGAAATGGCTATGATGGCATTGATGTTACTTTTTTTATCGTTAAGGCTGGTAGCATTTTATATGATTGTAACCCTTCTTTTTAAAGTTTGGATGTTCACATACAATTTTGCTCCTTGAGATAGACTTTCACTAAGCCTGAGCCCTTATAATTTACTTTAATGTATCTTTCTACGTTTGCTTATGTCTTTTTTGAGCTTCTTGTAGGTATTTGTATACATCAGAGCCTTGCAGCGGTTAAGTGCTTTTAGTTAACCAAATTTCTATCTTTTTTTTAATAATTGTAACCCTTCTATTTTTGTTAATGAAATATCTATCACTTTTGGGAGATAAATTTTATTTTTTTCATCATTTTAAAATATTTATAACGCCACTAATCCTCTCATATTAATATTTTATTGCTTACACAATTTACTTTTATCAAATATGAGTTCAAGGAACTCTATTGAGTCTAGAGTTGTGTGTAAACGTGATTTGCAATATGTATTCACTTATAGGGGAAATTATGAAAATAGAGATGAACTATAAAACTTATGAAGATATATCATGAAGGATGAAAAAAAGATTTGATCAATGGATATTAGAATTATACACTATTGTTGTATTTATACTTTTAATATTAGTGTTATTAATTATGTAGTATTATTTATTAAGTGATGTACAATCTGTTAATGTAATTTATTAGTTGACTTCTGACTATATAGGAGTATTAGTTATCATATTTTTATTCATTCTGTTTAAATTTATTCACTTATATACCGTGACATATTTCGCACAAATACAGAACACAACATTCTAAGAGTTTTCCAAAGAATCATAAGAAGCAGCCTTTGCCACTTCTTGCAGCTTTCTCAAAAGACCCAAACAGTAAAAAAGTCAATCAATTCAGCTGTGAATATATGAATATTTTCAACTTCTTCTTTACATCAAAAACAATTCATGAGAATCTTGCGAGGCTGATGTACAGTTCTAGAACATGTGGATTATAATTAAGAGTACTGCAACAGTTCAAACTAATAAAGATTCTAGAGTCTAGCTCCAGCCAAATGTAATCGTGGCATGTAAAATAAAATTAAAAATCAGGCTAAACACCAATTAGCATTTGCGAAATAATTAATTAACAAGGTAATATTAGACGTAGAGTAACTCTTACTAAATATTAAAAAAAAATTCTACTAAAGATGGTTATATGCTAATTTCAGGTGATTGGATGCTATATATATTAAATGCATAAAGAAGATTATATAAATGTGATATTTACATTATTTCTATAACATTTAATAAAATTCTCTCTTCCCAATAGAATGATAAACAATTAAGAAAATGACGAGAGAGTCATATTTTGAAATGAAATGAAGATCCATTTTTATATTATTCTTAAATAATATCAAGCATGCTAATTTTTGTCCAATAATTATGCTAAATTATATTTAAATATTTAAATATTTTAATAAAGGCAAAACCTTTGAAACAAATTCCAATGTAAAAATATATCAGCATGCAGACCAACATTTTTTTTTAAGAAAAACTTAAAAATAAGACCTCGCTGACGACAATGGCCTAGCGTTGTTACTTATCGCAGTCCATAGTGACAACCTTTTTCTCCCTATTATTTTTGTAGGTAGGGTGAGCGCTCGAACCCAGGTATTGTTTTCTATCAGTAGACAAAACCTCTTTTCCTCTTCTCCTCTCCACTCCTTTAAATTTTATAATGTGTTGTGTCGTGAGATCAGTTGGTGGAGGACTTCTCTTATTTGACCCACATTCGAGTACACATAATATTACTAACCTATAATAAAAAGCATGGCGAACTTTATAGTCAATCTCTAGGTGGAGGTTCCAGCCTATACCTACAGGAAAGAAGTGACACAGCGTGAATGCGCTCAGATTAGTTGACATCCACCCACAGATGGGGGTGTTGGGATACCATTGCAAAAGAAAAAAGCAGATGTAAAAATTTTGCAACGATTTTAAGTTTGTATTTGGGAAAGTGGTGCAGCAATAATGCATGCGAAAAGGCATCACTATGCTATTTGAGAATTACATTGTCGCTATATTTTAATTCCATTTTGAAAATCTGTGATGAGAAAGCTATATTTTCTAAACTGATCTGGCTATTTGTGGTGGCGGTTAAAAATCTACGATTTGATTTTTATAAATTAAAAAAAATTATATACCTAGTGTAGCTTATTCTACAACAGCTCCATCACTATTTTCTTATATAATTATAGCTTTCTCAACAGGTGCCAACTTGCAAAAGCTTATTTTTCTTGAAGTATTTATTTATTTATTTATACTCAAATATATGTTTTGTAATATAAGTAAACTTATGGTTGTGGTTTATTTGTATTTTATCTTTTTTTAACATTCTTTAAATAATAATAAAAAATAATTAGTCATTTTCTAAACAAAAGTAGTTTATTAGGAAATATTAGCTATTTTTAGAATTAAAAATTTTTTATTCTAGTTATAGATTATATAAATATTTAATTTCTGTATGGATTAACTTACAGTTTTTATATATGATGCTAACATATGTGGTAGTCTTTAATATTGTATGCTAATATATTTTTCAAGTTCGATGTTAATTATTGTTGGGTGATTGACAATAAGGGAGGACTTTGTGCCAATTCCTATGTCGATGGTCGAAATCGTTTACTACAAGTCCTACTGTCATCAATGAACAGTTAAGAAACAGAATTTTCATGTCTTCAATGTTTATCTTGTCAGGAATACTATTACTTTGATATGTTGCTATCCCATTAGTAGTAGATTTATTATAGCATCAATTAACGTTTAGGGTTGATAAATTAAGCTAGATTTTTTAAAATTTTTGACACGTCGATGATTAAAATGAGTGAACAAATCAACGTGTTACAATAAGGGAACTCTACCTTCAAAATATTCTCAAAATACCTTTATTATATTTGTGTGAACTATAACTATTAGAAACTGCCAAGTGATTATCTTTATGGCCATCATCTAAAAGCTCTGAAAAAATGAATTTTTTTCTCAAAATTCCTCCTTATTCTCTTTCCTTTATACAGTGATTACTTGTTTTTATCTATTCACTTGTTGTTGGAGAATTTGTTCTATTTAACGGCTTCATTTCTGAAGTGATTACTTGTTTGCAATATGCTTGAACAGGCATATTTAATCAGATTGTTGCTTTTTGCGTTGAATTATTTGTTGCCAAAGAATGCTGTTATAATTACCTCTTGCTCCTCAATCTCTCCATAATTCTTTGCATTCATGTTGTCTGTAGAAGTTGCCTCTCTTACGGCCACATTCTACTGCATCTGATGACAATGCAAAAACTTTCTTCAGTTTCGTTTCTGGAAGCCATCGAAGAAAACGAAAAGTAAGAGATAATATATGTACATCCTGCTGCACTTTCTTCCATCAAGAACACAAGTTCAATCACTGTCTCTATCCAACTAATTTGGAAGCAAGGTTTGGTAAACCAGAATGGAGTGTAGATTTAGCAGTTCAATAATTTAACTCATGCTTCTGGTCTCTACTTTCTAACAACTTGTCCTACGCTACAAGTTGTTTCTTGACCTTTCTTAAAGAACTTAATTTGAAAGGAACTTGAGATAATGCGAAGAAAAAACATGAAAGAAATTTTCTTTCAAACATATAAGGAGTTTAAAGCAAGACCAAACAGATCAATTGAACCAATTCAACCATGAAAAAACTGTCTCGCCACTCCTATATGTATGTATTCCATTAAAAAAAAAAACAATATAGACTTCATAGTTGGAGTGAACTGCTTCTAATTTGTATGAGATGTTAGGAAAGTCACAAGCCATGGTACATTGCATATCTAAAGCTTTCTGAAGTTAAAACCATTACTCTGCGACTCAAAATCTTTTTTTTCTTAACAGCAAAAGCTCAAATGTATCCAAGATCTTCTTTATTAAGCTTCTCCTGTTATATAAACAAGCCAAATACTTTATGGTAACTTTTACTATTCAATCTAGTACACATTACAGATAAATGCATAACATGTGATTCATTTTTAAAGTTGAGAGGTCCTTTTCTGACTTAAATGTTGCTTGTTCGCAAGCTACTTCAATAAATATTTTTTGATATTTTAGCTATCAAGGAGCTATTTTTCTGCACATCACTTAATCTTTGGAGGATAATATTGGATTTGCTGAACTTGGAATCATAATAATGTGAAGCACACATCATAGAAGCAAAGATATAGCATTCAAGTGTATATTTTTGTTCTAAAAAAGCAATCTAACCAGTGTTTTTTTTTTTTCTAAAGTATTGCAATGATTCTAGTCTATCCAACAGAACATGATAGCATTAAACAGAATCTGAGCCACTCAAGCATTAATTAAGGCTTGTTTGGTTTTGAGGAATTTGAGAGAAAGAGAACTCACTTTATCATTGAATTTACATTTGTTGTTTTGCTTCAATTTAAGTCATTGAAAATTGCATTTACATGGAAAATATTGTCACATACATTTTTCTTGTGGCAATTACCCATCCAATCTAGTGAAAAAATAGAAAAAATTTATGTTGGATCATCACTATTATTCACATAATCCCTCTAACAAAGATCAAATACAACTTCTCAATTATCAAAGAGAAAAAATTTTTTTTTTATCACTCAATTCCTTCTCAACTAAACCCTAAATCACTAAAATGACTTCAACCAAGTCCCTTTTTCTGTTCCTCCTCATTTCAAAAACAAAGCTGAAGAAACTAATCAAGTTTCTAAATACATTATATTGAACATTATATGAATATATTATATTTGAGACCTACTCACATTGATAAACAAGTTAATGACTCATCGCTACAAAGCAAGTTTCTAAATACATTGTCACAAACCTATTGACTACAAGTACAAGGATATGATGATAGCAACAATAGCAACCGTGATGGCCTCAAATTACTAAAAAAAGATAAACACAAATATATGCATCTTATGGAAACCCCTAATTGGTCATAAATACAATCACAAATTTATATATTATTTTTATAGTTGAACATAAGTGCCGATGATCGATCAAGAACCAAAACGGTAAGAAATGAGATAATCAAGAAGATTATGGACCATGTTGTGATATCACAGGTTGGCCATCTAAAATTATATAAATTCTTAAAGTTTAGGTTAAGAAGGTGAATTAATGCCCTCAACAAATTTTGTTGAATGGTATAGAAATTTTGGATCTAATAAGTAAAACAATTGCAACAACATGATGATTATGAATTATAAGCTTTACCTAAATTCAAATAAATACTAAGGATTGTTACCTAAGTTTCAAGAGATATTTTTTGGAGAGTTCTAGAACAGAAAGGAGTTAATATTGGTTATATTCAAGTCATTAAGGATATGTATACTAGTTACTTGTGTCCAAACACAAGGAGGATTGACAAAATATTTTCCCATTTACATCAAGGATCCTTTAAGCCCTTATCCTTTTGCTTTAGTTATGGATGTTCTTACTATGCATTTATAGGAAGATGTACCTTGGTGTATGCTTTTGTTGATGACATTCTTTTTTGTTGATAAGACTAGAGAGGGAGTCCAAGTGAAACTTGAATTATGGAGGTCAACATTAGAGTCTAAAGGTTTTCATTTAAGTAGATTTAAAAGCGAATATATGGATTGTAATTTTAGTTGTAGAAGTTCTAGTAGTGTTGTGACATTAGATGAACAAGTCATTAATAAGAGTGAGCAAGAGATATTTAGGTTCCATAGTTCAAAATGATGGTGAAATAGGTGGAGATGTTATTAGTAGAATTCAAGTTGGATGGTTGAGCGGAGGAATGCATCTTTGTTGTGTGATAGAAAAGTTCCACTTAAATTTAAGGAAAATTTTATAAGATGGTGGTAAGACCCGCAATGACTTGTAGAATGTTGGCCAAAAAAAAGAAGCATAAGACTAAGTTAAGTTATGTAGATGAGGAGATGCTCAAGTGGATGAGTGGCTTTACTCTTAGAGATAAAATGCAAATTGAGTATGTTCGGAAAAAGTTGGAGTAGTTCCGGTGGCGATAAGATTAGAGAGTCGCCTTAGATGGTTTGGCCACATAAAGCGTCCGTCCATGACGGTTAGGAGAGTAGATGCATTAGATTTGCCTTATGTTAAGAAAGGTAGAGACCTAAAAGACTTGGTTAAGATGTACAAAAAAATGACCTTAGTATACTTGAATTAAATGAGAATTTGACACATAATATGACACATGGAAGGATTCATATATGACCCACTTAGTGGGATAAAGGCTTGTTGTTGTTGTTATTGTTGTTGTATCTTCATATTCAGATATTATATTTGCAATAAGTGATTGCATTCTCTCAATTAGATAAAAGATACCTTTGTTCATTTCTCTAATTTTATATGAAGTATAATTGTTTGTGTAGTCTCTTTGAAATTTAACGGATTATTCAAATTTATATATGATTCTTAGTTAAGCCAAATCACAAATTTTGTTATTCCCTGACGATGTTCATATTCTTCATATTTGTATTAAGCTCTCCTTATCATTATAATATTACATAGTTGGATTTAATCATTATAATTAGCATTTAATTGTTAATACGAATTAATTTTGGATACTTTAATTGGAATAACAAATTTTTATTTATTCCAATATACAAAAGATATGATGATAAATGATATTGCCAAGTTTATTATTATTTAATATTTGAAAATTTATATATATTTATAATAATAATAAAAGTTATTATTATTATTAGTATTATTATTATTAGAGGCATTTACATGCATTCTATATATTTTTTATATATTTATTTATCTAACACCTATAGTTTAATATTTACATATATTTAATTTCACATAAGAAATGTCATTATTATTGCTTTCATATATGAGAGATGTGTTATAAATACAAATACCAAATTTTAGGTGTTAGATATATAAATACATAATAACTATGTCAAATGCAAGTAAAATTCTCTCATTATAACATGTAACATCCCCATTATTATATATTTTACATAGACATTTGATTTAGATTGTTTATGAAAAGAGAATAATATGAAAATCATATAATTATTTATTTGGGTTAATGTAACCCAAATAGTTCTAATATGACCTAATTATTATTCAAGTTAAAATTAAGCGAGTCAAATTATTTGAGTTAAATAAGTTATATTTGAATTAATTAAATCATAGTAATTCAAAAAATTATATGATACATGCAATAAATAAATAGGAGGATTCAAGTTAGTCATTGAGTCAATTCAAAGGTTCGAGTTAATTATATTACGGGCGATTACCTTTAGAGCAAATTTAAATTTGACCCACAAACTCAAATCAACATCCCTAAATTAAATTAAGATTGAGACCCAAAGTTAACTTATCATGACATGTGAGAGATGGTGACGCTCTCATCATGATAGAAAATCAGATGGAATTCATGAAAATATTTGGTGTTTATTAATAATTTATATTAATATTTATTTGAATTAACATAAATTTTATTTAGATTATTATATTTTACTATTATAAATTATAAAAAATTTAAATGAATATAAGATCCTTTTTCTTTGACTTAATTGCTAATAAACCCAATCAAAAACTAATGACCTATCCATCTTAATTTACTGGGTCAAAGGTAAAGAGATCATAGATAAGAAATCTGAAGGCTAAATGAAGCCAGGAAAAGAGTGAATCAGCAATAGTTGACTCTCAACAATGCCTATAAAATGATATCAAAAGATATATCAATGAATATAATGAGTTTAAGAGGGTTTTCAAAATGATAGGTAAGAAATTTCTAAGACTAGTAAACATAACTCAGTCAAAATTTTATGAATCCATCGTCTTGGGTTATAGACAAAGTCTTTTAGCTATGGGTAGTCTACCCAACACATAATCTCATATTAAGAATCCATGAATTGTGTCATCTTGGGGAATTCTATTGACCTAGAGCTGAGGAAGGAAATCAACCTAGAATTCTATGACTTTATCTAGGTAGAAATTTTATGACAAGACCATCAAGTCTTATTCTTATATATATATATATATATATATATATATATATATATATATATATATATATATATAGTATAGAGAGAGAGAGAGAGAGAGAGAGAGAGAGAGAGAGATGAGAGAGAGAGAGACCCTAATAAGTGTTGTGAAGTAAGATGTGATACATTTGTTAGTAACATATCCTATATAAAGATAAACAATTAGGTATATCTCAATATAATCTATTTAGTTAGAGTATTAGCTCGAAGGCAATTCATAAGCTAAGGTAATGAGGCCACAAAGTAAGTGGCTTGTAATGATGGTTGATGATGGTATGGGCATTTTGGTTAAGGGAGGTGATTTAAGAGCGACAATTGAAGGGATTCAAAGAAAAAAACACATTGTTGCCACTTATTTGTGGTTAAAATCCTTAAGCATGGAGAATAAAGCTGCTTAAAAGTAGAGTTGGAAGTCTCTTAACTACAAATTTGAGAGATTTTTTGATTAGCCAGAATTTTACTTATTATTCCAACTAATCAACCTAATCAAACCTAAACTTATTATTCATAAAATCATCTAAGATAGATGTTTTGAGATATTATTTCGTTCATTTGCAAGTTAAGTTAGTAAGAAAAAAAAAATGTACTAATTGAAATAGGTACATTTTGTCTGGCCATTGAGAAATTATGACCTTCAAGTGATGATAATTATATAGACTTTTAACATAAAATTTTAAAAAATATTTCTCAATATTTACATCCATAAAAATAAAAAATATATATGCTTTATAATTTTTATTCAAATTAATTAACAATATTTAATGCATGTGTAATTAAATATTTAGCATAAAGAATAACCAAACAGCAAACATAGATAACAATAAGTTGATCTTCAGCTATGCTTTGGATTCCAAATGAAGCTCAAAACGTAACTATATAATTTTCTTAAAGGTCAGTTCAAAGTATCTAATGTGAAGATGTGATTGGTGGGCACTTTTAAAATTTGTTTTGCATTTTAAGTGCCATATTAGGCAGCCCATATATGTAATGTGGGAGGAACAACATCTTATTTTCCATATATTCTTGGGAAATTTTATGTATGTATATATATATATATATATATATATATATATATATATATATATGTGTGTGTGTGTGTGTGTGTGTGTGTGTTTAACCTAAGTTGTAGTAGGCTAGGTTAATCTTTCTAATTAATCGTAGTTTGATGCAACTAGTGAATTGTTACTTAAGGTTAACAAGGTAGACCTAAGTTGACCTAAGTGGTTCCTAGGAAGTGAGATAACTAACTAAAGTTTAAGACTAAATATTTAGCCACATAGTTTATGGTTAATTAGATTTAGGCACTTTAGACTCGTGTTGACTAGAATTTAATTGACTCAAATGAATTTCGACTATCATATGGTGTAATGTTATCATGTAGAAAGACCCAAAATCTAGTAGGTTTGTTTGTTATACGCAGATGCCATAGTTTAACCTAAGATGCCTTAATATGTCAAATTGATTTGATCTAACTCATTAAGCCAAGATTACTTATATATAAATGGTCCTGGGTCAAGATCTATGGTCATATATTATGATTTCTATTAAAGTTAAATTAAAATCAAATGCAAGAAAGATGATTCAAATAGGCCATTAGGCTGACCAAGAGTTTGAGGTGACCTCAACTAGCCCATTATGTTAAGTACTGGTTTTATTATGATCCACCAAGTTATGGAGATTTTAATTTATCAATGATAAGCCTAAGGTCAATTAATAATGTTGAAAAGTCTTATAGGTTTTAATCAGATTAGGCTCAACTTAAACTTAGAAGTTTGGGTTAGATTATGAATAATTTAATTAGATTCTCAATTAATATATTTATTATCAATTAAAATAAAGTCATTCCTGATGTTATATTCATTAAGTGGTAATGTATTACATTAAGTTTGATCAAATACATAGGTTTATTTTAATTTATCATTGGGCTAAGTATATTTGATACTTAATCATGGTGGGCCAAGGCTACATCTAAGCTTGGTAAGTGTATTTGATACCTACTTGAACAAATCCAAACAAATTCTAGTTGGTTGTGAGTTGGATCTAAAAAATGGTGCCAAAAGATATCATAAGGATACTATTTATAAGAAGTACACACATTTGGCTAACTCTTAGTATTTAGTGGATGGCTCAAGAACTCTTCAATGTTGATTCTTATTAAAATAGGGGGAAGTCCCTTGTTAAAATGAAGAGAGTTAAAAATCTTAATTATGGATGACACATTTTACATAAAGATGTATATTAACAAATATAAGTTATGCTGACATGTGATGATTGTTCTTATAGATGATATCAAATTGTCATATTGCATGTGAAAATTTTTCATAAATTTTGATTACATTTTGGTAGATAAATCATCAAAAGCTTGATACTTTATGCTATGTATAAGTAGCAAAATAAGTAGTTAATGCTTTGATCATAAATAAAACATTTTATGCTTAAGTCATTGATTAAGCTTGAAGATGAATAGAGGATAAAATTAATTTAGGAAAGTTTCCTTTAAGAAAAGAAATAATTAAGAGAGGTCCTTTACTTGTCCTATAGGGGTACTTAATTATTTTGATGAAGAATATTTTAATACCATATTGAAATATAATGTAAGAGAAACCTTAAATATCATCTTCACTATTCAATTTTATTAATTGAGGATGTTTTGAATCTAACTTGATAAAATGGTTGATTGTGAAGCCAAATTATCAATTAGATCTATATAGGGCAACTATTTCTTTGTGATGATAAGATTAAAAGATACATTTCACATTATGTTAGTGATGTTAGAAATCAAAACTAAATAATTGGATGTAGGTCTATGATGTTGAGATTGGTATTAATGATATAAATTGAATAATTTGGCTTATATCAGAGTCTCAAGATTAATTAGAATTGGATCAATTTCAACAAGCATGATGAGAGGGGTGAATGAGCTATAAGGGGAATTGTTCTTTTCAACCCCAATTCAATAAATATCATAAGAGCATTAACTTAACTTTCTTGATTTGACAAAGTAAATTATTATAAATCTATTTCTTCCGGAATTATCAATTTCAATTTTTATTAATTGAATTATTTTACTATATTAATAATATTATTATCATCATTATTTGTTTTTAATTATTACTAAAACTTATATTAGTTTCTTAATTTCATGTATTTTTTTACTTATTGTAATTGAACATTTTAAACTAAATAATTAATCAACATGTCCTTATAACTAAGATTTTTATTCCATCTTCTTAAATCTGTAAAATAAAACTCATTTACATTTATTCTCAAATAACTATTTAAATATTTATATAAACAAAAATCCACTCCATTTAAATATTTACATAAAAACATATTAAACACTGTCGACTATCTCATTTATCCATCAAACCGATAAATAGTGGTTAACCAAACCCTAAATGAAGTGATTAAGCACTTAAACGCCCATTTCTTTACTGTTAATCATCATTTAGAATATTTTGATCAATTGTTAATTACGAGAGGAATTTTAAAAAATATTGAATTTATTTTAAAATGAATATAATAAATATAAAGCATCAATCAAATTTTAGATCATATTTAACTGAAAATAAATTTAATATTTTAAAATATATTTTAATGAAAATATCCGAGTTAAAGAGCTGCACCAAGGATTAATGAAGAATTCCCTAACGCGTCGACAGCTACGTGGACTCTCATTGGCCATTTCCTTCACATAAAAAGGAATATTAAAATTTAATCCCATGCTTATCGTTTTCCATTTTTTTAAGGGAAAATTGCATTAAAATATTTGAAGATTGAGTTTTCATGGGACTATTTAGGTGAATGCTACAGTACACATCAATATCAAAGTGACATGGACTGTATTTTAAATAAACTTTTGATTTATATGAAATTAATTCAAAATAGCCAATCTTCACATTCATTATTATTTCGAGAAATAAGATATATTTATAAAAACTCGTTCACATAATTGACCTTAAAAAAGAAATAGATCACTCTTAAAGAACAAAAAAATGAGTAAAAGAAAATCTTGATCATTCTCTCGCAATATTGCTCCACAAAAAAAAATACTAATATAATCATTTAAATATAGAAGATGTACACTCAAATTATACTATAAAGAGATAAGCAGAACAAAAAAGAAATACTCTAAGAAGAATCTTATAATGATCTAATAAGAGATATCATTGTGATAGGGCTAATATTTCAGCCTCATATTTTAAGATTTAATGGTGATGTTTAAGAATTGACTATATAATATAATTATGTAGAGATTGCAAATTTGATTGAATTTGGTGTAGCTATTAATGTTTCTTGCGAGAGCTTATAGTTAATTACTTATTATGAACTTCAAAATGAGTTTGGAATTGAGAGTGAATACCTGAGCTTTTTTCCTCTAATAAATTATAGTTGATTGGCAAGTACTAGCAAGTTATTGTATTCTTGTAGGCAAATAGTTCTATTAAATATTTGAGTGTAATATTAATAAAGAGTGACTAATTTCACACATTTATCTGAGCTCCTCTCATGATTAGACTTTATGAACAAAAAATTTAGCATAAAAATTATCATTAAGAAAACTAATAACTGCATAAAAGATGTGAAAATGATAAAACCTAACAAGCCATACATAATCTCTCTATAAAACTATATAGCCACATCCAAAATGAATAACTATCCAAAAATTACAAATGACAATCAACACAAATTGTTGAGACATTATAAGCACCTTTTGATTAGTGAAGGGTATATTTTACCCTTCAAAGTTATGAGTTCCACAAAATTTGATATGAATGAAGTTATATCTTGTTGTCTCAAGGTTTCAAGAAATGTCTTTCTATAAGGTGAATAAATCAAAATGGAAGATATTATCTTACTATTGATCAATATTGCAAAAAGAGGGAAAATTAGCAATAACATCACAAAGGCATTAATAAATCATCGTTGATTTAATTAGCATCAACAAATCTTAACACCAACATGGCCGAATGAAAATGGTCGCTAGAGAAATAAAAATTCAGCAATCTCTCTCATCCTTCTCTTTCATCATAAAACTTAATAATCTTTTAAAGAAATAATGCTAGTCTTAGCTTGAGCACCTAAACAATATACTATATCCCCATCTTGAATTAACCCATGATAATATTTATTTAGTCATTAGATTGCATGATTTTCTTAATTAAATGAAGAACATCAAAAGGATTGTGCTTCCATAAGGAAATCTCATCTACCAATAAAGCATTCTCTGACTTAAAAATTACAAAGATATTCATAAATTTGGCTAATTTCTTCTTAGAATTGAAGAACTCCATTACTAAGGATTTCTTTTTAGACTAAAAGCAATATCCATTTTTATGGAGATTTGAAGTTTGTCTTCTTCGATTCTACCTCTTGAAAATTATAAATGATGTTTGAAGTATATGTTTGGTGAATAATCACATTTTCCCCATATTTATTTTTCCACCAAATAAGGAAGAAATTACTAAACTCTTAAAAATATTACTAAAAATTTGAGCACCTTAATGATGAATTTATATGTGAATATATAAATTGATCAATTAAAGGTGAAATCTATCTATATAGTACATGCATGTACATGCACTTCAACTTCATAAGGATCTAGATTTGAGACCGACATGTGTTATTATTTGTGTGTATTATGTTTCATCATTTATTTTTCTCAACATAAACATTTTAATAAAGAAGAGAGAGAGAGAGAGAGAGAGAGAGAGAGAGAGAGAGAGAGAGAGAGAGAGAGAGGACTTATGTTAAAGAAATGGGGACAAATGATAACCTCAAGATATTCTAAATAATTATTTATCAAAAGAAGTCTTAAATTAATTTGAGCACCTTAATGATGAATTTATATGTGAATATATAAATTGATGAATTAAAGGTGAAATCTACCTATATTGATACATTGTATGTTGGACTTCAACTTCAAAGGATCTAGATTTGAGACTGACATGTGTTATTATTTGTGTGTATGTTTCATCATTTATTTTTCTCAACATAAACATTTAAATAATTAAGAGAGAGAGAGAGAGAGAGGACTTATGCTAAAGAAATGTGGACAAATGATAAGCTCAAGATATTCTAAATAAATATTTATCAAAAGAAGTCTTAAATTGATTGAATTTATTTTGAGATGAGTGCAATATAAATTTTAATTATTTTTATATTATTATACATCATCAAAATAAAACAAGAAAATAAAAATTTTATTTCTCACTGAATTTTTCATCATGATGATTTTTAAAATTTTTGAATCTACCTTGAGATGAATTCAATATGAATTATTATTTATTATTCATATATTGCACTCTTATCAAATCCAATTGCTTTCACTCACATTTTGATCAATAGTTGATCAGGATATATCGATACAAAATTTTATCAATAGCGCTGAATTATGATGTATAGGCCATTTAATAGCATTAACTCTAATCCTCGACTATAAATACAGATTAAAAAAAATTCATTTGTGTGTTCTAGAGTATGAATAGGTATAGTTAAGTATAAAATAAATAACAAAATTTGTGAGTTGAAAAACTCATTATTTGATACCTTTAAAAATATTATTTTTTAGCAAATTGAAATAATTAAAAAATAAATACTCAAAATAAATACTATTAGTATCATCATCATCATCATCATCATCATCATCATCATCATCCTTGAGATGACAAGACAAACTAGCTAAAAGATGTAAAAAAATAAATATCAAATAAATAAAAATTGGTTAGCCTTAAAAAAAATAATAATAATAAAAATATTGGTGAAAACCACTAATAAGAGAAATTTGTAGTTTCAAGCATAGTTGAATATTAGTCTACTTTTGATATTATCAATCCTCTTTAGTGGTTCATTTTAAAATTTTATATAAAGTATAATCATTTGTATGGTCTATTTGAAGTTGAATGAATTATTCAATTTATATGATTGTACGATGAATCATGAGGTAGATGTGAGCATCTCCAGAGTCATTTTAATCATATAAAGCATAGTTCCGAATTTTGCTCTCTAATTTTTTTTTAAGTCAAAATTGTGTTTATTTCAAACAAGAGATTGAGTTTTGTTATTTTTGTGACTCATGATTATTTTGGTAGTTCATCATATTTGCCTCTTTGTTAAGGTAGGATCTCTTTCTTAATAAGATTGAGTTTATCATTATAATATTCCATATTTGGATTTGTTATTGTTAAAATTAGCAACTAATGTTGGATACTTTAATTAGAATTAAAAGCTTTTAAAAAATTTATCAATAACACAGTTTTTATTCACTCCATATACAAAGATATGATGATAAATGATATTGAATGAGTTCATTTATATCATTTAATATTTGATCATTTTATATATGATTATTGATAATAAGAATAAAATTTATTAGTATTATTATTATTAGAGGCATTTACATACATTCCATATAATTTTTATATATTTATTAATCTAACACCTATAGTTTAATATTTACATATATTTAATTTTACATAGAAATGTCATTCATTATATTTAGATGTGTTATAAATACAAATACCAAATTTTTAAGTGTTAGATATATAAATACATAATAATGTCAAATACAAGTAAAATTCTATTATTATAACATGTAACATCCCCATTATTATAGATTTTACATAGACATTTGATTTAGATTGTTTATGAAAAGAGAATAATATGAAAATCATATAATTATTTATTTGGGTTAATCTAACCCAAATAGTTCTAATATGACCTGATTATTATTCGAGATAAAATTAAGGTGTCAAATTATTTGAGTTAAATAAGTTATATTTAAATTAATTAAATCATACTAATTCAAAAATTATATGATCCATGGGTTAGCCAATAGGATTCAAGTTAGTCCTCTTGAGTCAAATTCAAAGGTTTGGGTTAATTATATTAGGGCGATTAATTTTAGAGCAAATTTAAATTTGACCCACAAACTCAAATCAACATCCACGAATTAAATTGAGATTGGCACTCAAATTTAACTTATCGATATGTGAGATCAAAGATGACCTCTCTCATCATGATAGAAAATCATATGGTATTCATGAAAATGTTTGGTGCTTGTTAATAATTCATATTAATATTTATTTGAATTAACATAAAATCTATTTCTATTATAAAATTTTACTATTATAAATTATAAAAAAATTTAAATGAATATAAGATCCTTTTCTTTGACTTAATAAACCGACCCAATCATGCAAACTACTGACCTATCCTTCTCAGACTTCATGGGTCCGTCATTCATAAGGTCAACTAAAGAGATTATTGTCATTATGATAGGCACGCCATCTTATCAATGCTAAATGAAGCCACTAGGAAAAGACCAACCTAATAGTTGGTCGCCTAACATTAAAGGCCTATAAAATGATATCAAAAGATATATCAATGAATATAATGAGCTTAAGAGGGTTTCAAAATGATAGGTAAGGAATTTCTAAGACCAATAAACATAACTCAATCAAGATTTCATGAATCCATCATCTTGGGTTATAGACCTAAAGTCCATTTAGCTATGTTGGTACCCACCACGCTAGTAATCCCATATTAATAATCTATGAATTGTGTCTTCTAGGAGAATCACCTAGAGCCGAGGAAGGAAATCAACCTAGAATCCTATGACTCTATCTAGGTGGAAAAATTCTATGACAAGACCATCAAGTCTTAATATATATACCAAAAATGATGTCAACAGATAGACCCTAGTAAGTGTGTTGTGTTAGTAAGACATGATACATTTGTTGGTAACATATCATATATAAAGATAAACAATTAGGGTATATATCTCAATATAATCTAATCAATCAAAATATTAGCTTGAGAAGGCAATTCATAATTTAAGTAAGTGGCTTGTTGAATGGGTTGATGATGGTGTGGGCATTTTGGTTGAGGGAGGCAATTTAAGAGCTAACAATTGAAGGGATTCAAAGAAAAAAAAAACACATGAGTTTTGTTGCCATTTATTTGTGGTCAAAACCCTTAAGCATCGAGAATAAAGCTGCCTAAAAGAAGAGTTGAAAGCCACTTACCTACAAATTTTAGAGATTTTTTTATTAGCCGGATTTGTACTTATCATTCCAACTAATCAAACCTAAACTTATTATCCATATAATCATCTAAGATAGAAGTTTTGAGAGATTTTTTTCGTTCATTTGCAAGTTAAGTTAGTAAGATATTGATAAAAAAAAAATTAAAAGCATTAATTGAAATAGGCACATTTTGTCTAGCAATTGGGAAATTTTGACCTTCAAATTATATAGACTTTAACATAAATTTTAGAAAATATTTCTCAATATTTACATTCATAAAAATTAAAAAAATATATGCTTTATAATTTTTATCTTAAATTAATTAACAATATTTAATGCATGTGTAATTAAATATTTAGCATAAAGAATAACCAAACAGCAAACATAGATAACAATAAGCTGATCTTCAGCCATGCTTTGGATTCCAAATGAAGCTCAAAACGGAACTATATAATTTTCTTAAAGGTCAGTTTAAAGGATCGAATGTGAATATGTGATTGGTGGGCATTTTTGCATTTTAAGTGCCATATTAGGCAGCCCAGATGTAATGCGTGGGTGGAACGGCATCTTGTTTTCCATACATTCTTTATTATTTTAATTTCTAGCAAAGGGCAACAACTCTGTTGTTGTCTCTGACTCTCTTCCTAAATTTAATTAATATTTTAAATTTATATGTGGATAGAAGGAAAGAGCACGCAAATATGATTCTAGAAAACTTTTGAGTACTTTTGCAAATAAATATACAAAACCAGGAATGTGAAATAGTGACTATTTTCTTTCTTCTTTGTGTCTTTCTCGCTTTAGCACCGAGAAAGTTATAATAACACAGCACTACAGCAGCATCAAACGTTGTTGGCTGTCATGAATAGGGATTCTTTTGGTCATATTGTAATGTTTTGCTACACAGTCAATATCGCAGGTTTTTAACACTTGTACATATTTTATTTTATTTTATTTATTATTATTATTATTATTATTATTATTTAGGAATCCTTCCCCCAGTGTTTAATTTTTGCCACATTGGTATCTCTAATCACTTCTATATATGTTTTTATTAATAGCTGAACAATTCCAAACCATGGAGAGCTTTCAGAACGCAAAGAAGAAAGGGCTTCTGTTCGTTCATGAGGACGAAGCGACAAGATGGTGTAACTTACGGAGAAGAAGCCACTATTGATAAGAGGGACCTTGACTGTACCTATTCTCATATTGATAAAAAAAAACCCCTCCTGTTAAGCCTGCAGAGAAGAAGTAGTGCACCGTGGGCCTGATACACGCAGTTCATGTTGATTTAATAACATACTTAGGGCAAACTACGGTTTCACTGATGCAATTATGATGTTTATATTCCATTAAATTCTTGTAGATTTATCTATCTAATACATAAATGTTTATATTTACTTATATTACACTCAAATCTCTAAATTACATCAAAAATATCACTAATATGAAATTATTTAGAGTAAAACACATCTTTTCATTTCACGTGTAAATTTTAAAATATTTTAGACAACAAAATGAAATATAAATAGCATAAAATTTAAAATATTGAATATATATATATATATACGTAAAAATTCAGTGGCATTCATAATTCACTCAAAAAAAAAAAATTTGTATAATGGTGAGGATAAAGCCAACCGCTATCTATTGATTAAAAAACGAGTTTTATGCACCATATTATTAAGCAAGTATCGTGGTTAGTTTAATGAATTAAAAATATGAGAGCACAATGATAAAATTTACAAATTAAATTATTTATTTATAAGGCTTATTAATGCAAAAATGAAGGTTTGGTAAAGGTTGCTTTTGCCATAAAACGAAATTAAAAGAAGGAAAATGCCTCGAAGCTTCTTCTCCAACTCTTTTGGACATTACTTTTCAAAAATGTCATATTGCAATAATGGAGTGCTCAAACTCTAAGAAGTGAGGTGATTTTTTTTTAAAAAAAAGAATGATACAAAATTAATCAAAAAAAATTTCTATCCATAATAAAGAGGTATACATGTACTCCAAAGAGAATAATACAAACTCTCTAGAGGAATTCTATAAGTTCTCCTGAGAAAGAACCATATAAACGCGCTTTAGATGTTTGACAAGAAGACATGCGATTGAAATGTTTACTATTGATTAAAAGATCCTCCTAAGGCCATTTCCCGTTGTTTTCAGCGAATGAAAAAGTGGAAATAATCACAGTGGCCGATATAATAAGATCAAATAGTTAGTGGGATAACTTTTATATATTTAAATATATAACATCAAAAATTTATTATTTTCTTATATTACACTTAAATTTTTAATATCACATCAAAAATATCAGTATTTTTATCTTTATAAAAGTGATTATAACTTTTCATATATAGGAGATGTGTTATAAATATAAATACCAAAATTTAGATGTTAGATATATAAATATATATATGAATTGTGTGAAATGTATGTAAATCCTCCTCCTCCTCCTCCTCCACCACATTATTATTATTATTATCATCATCATCATCATCATTGTGATATTTTTCTCCAAACAAGAATTTCTAATAAAAAAAATTTTTATGAATATGATGTAATAATCTTAAATGATGCCAAAATTTTACTTATTTCAAAGTAGATGATTGTTAAATTTTGGAGAGATGACAAACTAGCTAAAAATCTTATTTCTGGAAAGAGTAAATCTTATGATAAATTTAAGATCACTTGCTTCTACTATTGCGTGAAAACCAGAGTGAAAGAGTTTAGCCTCATTGATTAGTCCAAAGACACACACGTAATTAAAGAGAACAGAGACACTGAATTTTAACGTGGAAAACCTCAAAGAGGGAAAACCACTCCCTGTATGAGCCATAGCTGCCATCGCCCACGGCCCTACCGAAGTTTTGAGCCATTTTTTGAGAGGTTTTTACTCTTTTGTCCTTGTGGGGAGCTATAAATACCCCCCTAGGATAGGAGGGAGAGGCACACCTTTCCCCTCTCCCTTTCTTCTTGAGTGAGGGTCCTTTGGAGGTGATCAAGAGGGCGATCAAGAGGCGACTTCACTTGTTTCAGCTCCTCTTCTTCTTCACTTCACCCAGTCACTGTCGGTCGCCCGACGGGTCACGACGTTGTGCACGAGTCGGTGAATAGCCCATGGCTGGCCTTCATGAGGCTAGAGGGCTGACGCAAGGCTGGCGCTGCTAGACGCTACAGGATGAAGACAGAGCGCTGCCATGGCTCCCGCCTGCTCAACCCGGAGTCGTTTCACCAATCCATGACTGACTGTCACCGACCGTCATGACGGACTGTCAGCTGACCGGACCGTTCTGATGACAATCATCAACGGACCAACTGTCACAGACTGGACCAAGTGAAGAAGAAGAGGAGTCAAAACAAGTGAAGAAGAAGAGGAGTCAAATAAGTGAAGAAGAGAAGGTCAAAGAAAGAAGTGGAAGAGTCCAGCAAGGAAGCGGAAGAGTCCAAACAAGGAAGAAGAGGAAGAGTCCAGCAAGGAAGAAGAAGAGTCCAGAAGGAAGAAGCGGAAGAGTCCGAATAAGGAAGAAGAGGAAGAGTCCGAGCAAGGAAGAAGCGGAAGAGTCTGAACAAGGAAGAAGAGGAAGAGTCCGAGCAAGGAAGAAGAGGAAGAATCCAAACAAGGAAGAAGAGGAAAAGCCTAAGCAAGGAGGAAGAAGAAGCTCTGAAGCTTGAAGATCCTCCAAGCAAGGTCACACCCCTGCTCGACGGTCATCAACCACCATCACCGGCCACTTTCATCGCCAATTGTCCCTGCATCTCCACCTACTACCAAAGAACCATTACAACATCGTTGTTACATAGCTATTTTTCCTCCCTCATATGCAATTGTAATATTGTATCGAAGACTCACTCAAACATAGTGGAAGCTTTTATTGGCCAGTGGTTTTTCCCCTCTTTTGAGGTTTTTCACGTTAAAATTGAGTGTCTCTTGTTCGCTTTTTTAATTACCTGTGTCTGGACTAATCGACAAGGCTGAACTTTCACTCTACCGGTTTTCTAGCACGCAGCATGCCCTGTGGGAAGAAAACCCTTCAACCACAATTGAACATCCACGTTATGGCCAATAGGCACAACACTCACAACCTGAGCCTCTCGCCCAACTCCCCATTCTCAAAACCCATCCAACCAAGGACGCCAAGTTTTGCCTCACTCGATAGCATGACCTTGTTGATGAACGAAATCTCTTTGAAAGATCGTCCGTCGGATGGAGGAGTCTCAAAATAAGATGATCCAGCTTTTACAAGGACTACAACAGCCGCTTCTACGGCAAACATATCTCCCCCGATTAAGGTCGATGCAAGTTCATATAAAAGTCGATTAAATAATATAAAAATATTATTAATAGGCCTAATGCCCTAAATCCCACTCAACCAACCCGATTCGAGCTCCCCCTTCAATCACACACTCCACGCAAAACCACAAGCACTCACCGATTCCCTCACCTTCTCCTTCTCAACCATTCCCTCCTTCCTCCTCCTTAAAGAAATGGCAAGACAAAAGGGCACGGCTCTAATTTTTTCCCACTCTCGATTTTTCCCTCTCTCATCCAAATCGCACACAAGCAAACGGTAAGACCTTCCCCCTTCTTTCTTTTCTCTCCAACTGCAAGCAAGGGTAGGTTTCCCTTCTCTCTTCTTCCATTCTACCAAAATCACCTTCTTCATCTTTCCCCCATTTTCCCAACCAAAATTACCTCCCTAGCCTAATTCCTTCCTTAATCAAAACATCTCCCTAGCTAAAACAAATGCCCCTAGCTGAAATCTGAAATCCTAAATCTGAAATCTGAAATACGGAATCTAAAGCTCAGCAAAGGGGAATTTTCTTTTACTTTGCTGAAATTTGCAATCTCCCAGTAAACACTAACTCCTTGCCGATCATTGCAACCGCGTAGGAAAATAAGTTTGAATGTGTGATGTGAATGTAGAAATATATGTGCTAGTTTCTTTTAGAGTAAGACTCGCCTAATAGGTAGCAAAAGGAAGATCTGTGGTGTCGAAGACACCACACTATAGCGATCGAGCAAGCCAAAAAAAATTGTTAGATGTCACTCCCCTAGCTGAAATGCTGCCAAAACTTAGACTAAAATATGAAATTTAGATAAATTTAAATGGAAATATTTTAAATTGAAATCAAATAAAAAAGGGGAGGGAAAGGAATATATAATGAATACAAAGTTAAAACATTAAATCAAAGAGAAAAGAGGTAAAAGCACTTACAAGATTTATGTTAGTAAAGTTGAAAGCCCATAAAAAAAATTATTCCTTCTCCTTCAAGCACTCCAACTCCTCAAACAAATGGAATGAAATAAAAGTCCCCCCTCTTAGCCTTATTTATAGGAATTGGAGGAAATAATGTGGAACCCATCCTTATCTAAATTTGATAATCAGGTGTGATGACGAGGTTTGATGGATGATACTAAACTCACAAACTTTAGTTGTAATCCTTGGTGTTTTAAATTGAAGCTGTAAAATGGGTTCTTTTTTCTTCAAATTTCATTAAACTAAATAAGCTTTAGTTGAAACTTAGAGAGGTTGATATCAAACTTATAAGAGACTTATAATAAATTTGAAGTCTAGTTATTCACTAAATATGAAGTCTGATGTGGAGTTATGGATATTGGAGTTGATGTTTGCTTATGTGAATAGGGCCTCTTATTGAATGCTCAAAATATTAAATTCACAAACAAGTAATCTTAAAACTAATTAAACAATTGAAAATTAGGCACATATCTAAAGAAGTAGGAATCTTGATTGAACATCAAAGTATAAGAGAGCCTCTTGAATTAAGATATACTCTTCAAATATACTCAAATAAATTGAAGAAAGTTAAAGAATTCATAAGAGATTTTCCATGAAATTGAATGATTACTAATAAGCATAATTAATGAATTCTTGGAAAATATTTGAAGCATATTCTTCGTCTTATTAAACACTCGAATTAGATCAAGGAGAAATTGAGTATAGTTGGTGATGAATTTGAGAATTATCATAAGCGAGAGTCTATTGAATATCCAAAGACTAATTACCTTGGAATCAATTAGATATTAATTTGAAAAACCTAATAAGATATTATATCAATTTACAACGCCTTCTACGCCACCGAATTCACAATGCATCGTACAAGTGAACAAAAGATGTCAATTACGGCATTCTTAAATACACTCGCATGGGCCCCAACACTATGCTGAATGTTTAGATTTAAATGTTTGAGGACACTGCCCAAGTTGCTTCCTGGTTTGGTCTTAGGACCGGGTTCGGGTTAACAAAACCTAAAAATTTAATTATTATAAGAATTTTAGCTTACTAAAATATATGGGAAGATAATTTTATCATGTGGAAGTAAATCTAATCTTTTATTAGGAGCTAAACAAAGTTGACAGGATCTAAAGCTCTTAAATATATTTAATTTAATCAAGTAACTACTCTAATGATGGCTATGTTGAATGGTGATTTTAACCGGAGGAGATACTTCCATCAAAATGTGATTCTAATTTCAAATTAACTCAAACTAAGTATCAATCTAAATAACTGCTTAAATGAAATTCAATCATTAAAAGCTTAAAGTAAAACTCAATCTATCCACCTTCCACAATTGTTTATCGAATGTGGCAAATTAAGAAAACTCTAGCTCACAAAGGAGTCAATGTCAAATCAAGTGTTCTGCTATGTTCACTCTTAATCAATCTCATGCTAGTAAGGACATGGCTCGTGTCCTCTGACTACGTGGCTTGGCCAATTGGCTCAATAGATGATGCAGTTACGATCAGAGTCCTCTAATCGGGTGGTTTGGCTAGTAAGGCTCTATTATATGATTATCATGATTGTAGCCCGTATGCTCCCCAATGGCTCTGCCATTTGAGTTGTGAATCATAGGGTACACCTGATAGGGCAAAAAGCCCTCTGTCAGCGAAGGTAGACGAAAGCCTATCTCCTTAGACAAACACCACCCCAAGTCTACAAGAATTTCTTGGATGACGTAACCCATGTGTTGATGATAAGGATCCTTCGGTAAGGTTGGGTTGACAACCTCCTCTGACTAAGTAGACTAAGGACCATGACAGCCCAGGATGATGGAACCATGGGATCTAGATTGGGCATGTCATCATTCCCCCAACCATCCACTTTAAGCTAATAATGATGAATTTCATAAATTCTAAACCCCACATTTTAAACTCCACATGCTACTATTATACGCTACGCATTAAGCGACCTAACGACAAGCCTAAATCAAAAGTTCTCTCTCAGCATTGAGAGGGGTAATTAACTATAGGGGCTTGCACCTATAAGAAACTTGGAACCAGATCTAAAGTTCTCACCAAATGAGGGCAAAATCTCTGGGTAGTGTCTTATCTATTATTCCATCTACCTTCTAAAAATTACACCGACACATTAAATCATACTCTCTTCAATATTATCGAGAGGTCGGTGGCGGATTTTTGAAGCCCACAGATTTCTAGTGACTCCATTGAGGATAGGTTTTTCTTTCCATCTTTGGCTAATCAAATTTAAGCTATAGTAATAGTGAGTATAATAAAAATTGAAATAAAAAAGAGAATCAATTATCAATGAAACTAAATCTAAGCTAATTATGTCATTATGACTAATCTTCTTGTTCTTTATATCGATGGATCTTCAAAACACAACGTTCATCATGCAGCAAGGCCGCGGAGCAAACAATCGTCTAGCTAATGTTATTATCAATATTGAGGATGCGAGAGCTACCATTTAATTTGGTAGTGTAGACTTTCCAGTCATCACTGCTGCAAATAATCCTCTGCCTGAAGCACTTGATATTGTACAAACCAACCTGTGCAGGGGAGGAGGACAATCAAAATGGCCACTACTGCTACCGAGGTACGTCGAAAGAAAGCCTCTTTTTTCAAAGGATTGTGTCATTTTGAAGCACTATTCATGAAAAGAACCATCACTGGCAGAAAGTTTTAATCATGCCTGTGAATATGACCACTCTGCCAGTTGAACCTTTCGCACTAAGAAGACATAATGCTGAAGTCTCCTCTTCTAGAGGAAAATTGAGTAAAAGGCAAAGAAGAAAAAATGTTGAACTGCGAGCTCAACAGTTGTTGCCTGAATCACTAACCATGTAACCATACTTGATGCCAGAAGCGATTGTTCCCACTCACAATAAGTTTAAAAATCTCAAGTGGGTGAAAAGGAATAGCTCTACTGGTGATATTAAACAATCATTCTATGTGCAACTATACCACGCTATAACCCCATAAAGGAGACATACTAAGGCTTTGTCCTCTAGAGTGTCACATGGTGTTGAAAGTTTTCAAGGAGAAAGATCTTATGAAGAAAAAGTATCAACACTTGATTATCAGAGAAAACGAGAAAGCTTTAATAAAAAGGCTACTCTATGTGGATAATGCTCAAGATCATTCTAAGCAATTCCTACATGGTGAGCATTGGGGCGTGACATCTGAACCGCAAGTTCGGGAATCCTCTACCGAAAGGTCCCACAACACAACCATTTAGGCTTGCAGATGTTTTGCCTAAACTTTGCATTGTTAAATCGGATGAAGAAGATAATGGTGGATCTTTTCTAATAGAGATGTGCATAATCATTTATGTGATATCAGATGTTCTTTAGCATTAGTTACTCCAAAATGATATGGGTAGTCAAATAGACTCGACCAACCCATCAAAATTCTTATCAGGAAAATAAGAAGAGCCTAAGGAGTTAACATCTGAATTTTGTTTAATGATTCAACAAAAGATAGCGTGATGAAGATATTTTTTCTGATGGAGAAGAGTCAAACTCATCGATATCATAACGTATAAAATGTATGAAGTTGAAAAATGAGTCTAGCCCTTTTGGTCAATCCTCTAGAATAAGAAGTGAATTTAAAAAATTACTTCTTCAGAAGAATCTAAGCAAGATAAGGTGATTCCAGTTCAGTTGAGAAGTGGTAAGGTCTTACCACCTTCATCAAAGAGGGGGAATGCAAATATAGACAAAGGCAAACAAATCGAAGTCAATGAAGATATTATTCCCAAAAATCCTAAACTAAAACCTAAATCAAGTGAAAAGATAGATTATAATATTACATCATATCTGAGAAAGATCCCCGCAATTAAGTGTGTGAGGCTCTTGATGTCAAAGACCTTCGAGAAATTTTGATATAGGCTCTCAAAGATTTAGAGAGTTATGAAGCGTACTTTGCCAAAAAAAATGCATGATGAATCATTGTAAACTCAAGATCTCCCAATAATCATATTTTCTGAAGAAGATCTTATGTTGGGAACAGCGAATCACAACCATCCTCTATATGTTACTGCAGAGAGTGATGGCATCTTAATCAGTTGAATACTGATTGATCCAGATTCATCTATCAATCTTATGAGTCTAAAAGCATTAAGAGGATTATCACTTGATATCCAACATCATAGGAGGGACAAGTTGATGGTTCATGATTTCAATGAGAAAGGGCAGAAAACTGTGGGTTCTTTTATTCTTTCGCTCAAGTTTCACGATTTATATATAAAAGCTAAGTTTCATGTAATCGATATTGATACATCATTTAGAGCTCTCTTGGGTCGACCATGGTTTCATGAGTATGGCATGGTCTCATACCATGCATAATTGTAAGTACCTAAAATATGGATAAGAGTTTAGAATTCTATCAACCTATAATCATTCTCTATCCATGAAGCAAAGATCTATAAAATATTTAATCCCTAAAGAGCCTAAGCTAATAGAGCCTCTTGAAGTGGTAGCATCCACTTTAGGAACTAAAAAGCAGTTTCACGAGGTGAAAGAGCAGAAGCAAAGAGGAAGAAAGAAGGTCATGCTGACTTTTCTGAAAGCGCTTAACTTTACACCTAAATCAAGAAGATCGGTTCAACATTTGGGAAGTGACACACAAGAAGAAGAAGAAAATAATCTTGTCAAACTTAAGTGAACTTATAAGCTTTCAAGAAAGAAAAAGTATGAAATAAGTGATTCTGATTCAGACTATGACTTTAAATCAACTTATGAAAATAGAGTTCAGATGGTCGCATCAAGAAGGATAGCTCATTTGGCAGTGTCATAGGACTCCTTCAAAATTATACCCATCCCTCAGTAGTACTTCAAAGAAATCACTCCACTAGAGGTTCATAACATTAAAGAATTGATAACATTCTATGTATCGTCGTTGAGTGAGAGTGGCAGAACAAGAACTCTATTTTACAAATCTGAGGAATCTCGATCTCACAATTTTGATTAGCCTATTCAACATGAAAGTTAATGAAAGTGCAACAAGAATACCAATATACTATCCACAGAATTATGAAAAATGATGCATAAGCTTGGAATTCATATCGAAAATACTAGAAATAGAGCTCAAAACTTTAACAGGATGTGGAGCCAAAGAAGTCCTAAAGCATCACGAAGAAGTGATAAATTTATCACTAAAGGTCTTAGGTTCATCCACAAACCTCGTCAAGATAAAGTTTATTATAATATAATAGAAGCTGTGATCGAAACTAATAGTGATGAAGAAAAGGATCTCCATGAAATTTTTCTTACAAATGATGAAGACATAGAAGCCAACCCTACACCTGAAGAACTCGAAGATGGTGGACAAATAATTACTATGGATGAACTCAAAGAAATCAACCTAAGAGCTGAAGATGATCCCCATCCAACTTTTCATTACTTTACCAGAAAGTTGAAGAGCTAAAATGTTACTTTCTTAATTCAAGGATTGTTTTGCCTGACATATTCTAAAATGTTAGCTTATCCCCTTGGTGTTTATTTTTGAGATGTGGGACACCGCAGATCTTAGAGGGTACTTATTGAAGTGGTGGGTATGACATTAAGGAATGATGTATTATCTCAAAGATAGAAATCACCACCATATAAACTTAATCACTACAATGACTCAGTCATGATGTCTTGAATATACTAGAGATCTTTCCTACTTTACATGAAAAAATAAAGTAGGGTTTATTTTAAGCCGGGTTTATTAAGTTCTCTATTTTGGCAAGTCCTCATAGTTAATTATATCCTAAAGAATGGGAATTTTTTAAGAATACTATCGATTAAAGTAGACAAATAGGGTCTCCAAAGATTTCAAGGTTAACACTATTAAAGGATTGACTATTTTAGAAAATCAAATGGGATAGATCAAGGAGAAGACTTATTTTTGGAATCCAATGAGAGAAAGCAGGAAATACTCATGATACTAGGAAGCCTAATGAGCATTCCAATCTACCCTATAATTGGGCTTTATATTTTTGAAATTGAAGAGAGTTAATTATTTGAGTTGACATTTTATTAGATTACTAGAGCTTATAATTCCACAACATAAGATTGTGATAATCTCTAAGAGGTGAGGATTTATGCTTGTAGCCCGCAAAGGTAATAGCTACCTCAGATCCTAAGCTAAGGAGCTTTGGTGCAGACCACATCTAAGGCAAAATGGGTATTGGTTTACCTCCACAAGGGATAAACCACCCATGTTGGACTTATTATCAAAGTGATAGCCGCCTAACTCCTCTTATGCTTTAAATTCATGTAGGCAAGTCTTATGCTTTGCAAGATGGCTAAGCTATTGTTTATTCAGAAAGGAAACTAAGTCCTTAAACTCACTCCCTAAGATACTAGAGTATGAGTAGTATGAATTCATGACTTAATCTAATACAAATTTTATCAAATTTATTTGATTCTTTTGGACTCTTTATTTTGACATAGGCTATGGGATTTTGTATGTCTAAATGCATGATAACTTGATTATGGGCCAAATCAGGAGAGAAAGGGGTGTTCTTCCATCGAAGGCGCTCACAGGTTAAGCCTTTATTCTCTGACATAGATGGAAACCCCCTCTTAATAAGAGTTGAAAAATATGACATGCATGATGTAATACATTCATTCATCTAAATAAGGGTTGCTAAAAATTTTATTATCTTGATTTAATTCCTAGGATTTATGTGAGATTATGAGTTATTTTAAAATTTTAGTTATGATTTGTTAGTGGGATAGAAAATTTAATTTTATCCTAAGAGCCTACCATCCGCCACACATTCAAGCATCAATCATAAAGAAACTATGAAAAAATATGTTGTTCGATGCACAATCTAAACACATCATCAAATAATTTTATAGACTATAAAGAATAAAAGGCCATGGTCGGGTTCCACCGACACGAAAAGAGAAAAGAAATGATGGTAGCAGCTCTACCCTTATACAAATTATAAAAATAATACATGCTATGGTGGGTCTTCATTTCTTCTCTTTCTTTTGATTTAATTTTTCTCCAAATGCATCATAGGGCACCCTAAGGACTCCTTCCACTGCTCATCCTAATCCCCATAACACTAATTCTAATTCTAATGTAAAATTATATTAAAATAGGAAAAGTAAATCTAGCTACACCTGCAAAATAAATGTTAGCTAAACACACCAAATAACCCAAGCAGTTATATGAATAATTTGGACTTAGCACCCCACATGGGTAAAAGCCCACTGTCTAACATGAGTTATGCTTAGGCTAAGCTACAAAAATATTTATATTTTATTACAATCTTAAGCACAACCTCCTACAAAAACATGATTAGGCTAATATAACATCCATGAAACATATACCCTAACATAACATATACCCTAACATCTAGTCTAAAATATTACATCACAAAATAAAATACAACATCATACATACAACGTCCTAACTTAGCACTAGAAGTGGTGACTTAGTATTCTAATGTGTGTGCTTAAAGTTTATGTGACAAGACTTTACTAGGCTTTTTTAGTTTAAGTTTCAATTTGGAGTTTGAATTTTTTTTTAAATTTTACCTTTGGGTGGTTTCAATTTAAATGATTTAATGATTTATTTTTTATTTTTGTTGTTTCACTTTTATTTGGTTAAAATAATATTTAGATTTTCAAGAATGAAGAGTAGAATGAATTCCATTTGTAGAGAACTCACCATATTCTTCATCCTAACTCCGAAAGAGTCTAACTAGGGTACTTAAGTATCTTAATTAGTCCATTTAAATTTGTGTAATTTATTTGATTTGATTTATTTGATTTGATTTGGAATTTAAAATTTGAGTTTGTTTAAGTATTGATGATTAATTTTGGATTAAATATTTTGGTTTAATTACATCTTGATAATTCAATATCCTTAATATCTAATGAAGTTAAGTTTGTTAAATTCATATGTTTTTTTATTGATTAATTTTAGATTAAATGTTTTGGTTTAATTAAATCTTGATAATTCAATATCCTTTTTTTAATATCTAATTCTTTTCTCTTATTGATTATGAGACTTTATGTTTATTTAATTTGATTATGGTTCATTTATTTGTAGTTTGCTCAAATTAAATTAATTGAGATTTTATTTTAATTTTAATTGAGTTTGATTCCTTGTAATTAGGATTTTATTTTTTTAATCTCATCCATTTGTCATGTTTATCAAAGTTTAGTTTGTATTTTGATTTCATACATTGGATGGTTAATTAGTTTATCTCATTTAAGTAGGTTGAATGAGATTTGATTTGATTACATATTAAATTGATGAGAGTCTTTTTTCATTTAATTTAATTTGATTTAATTTGATTTGATTATCTTTATTAGTCTATGGGTTTGCTTAGCTTCAATGTGATTATGTGAATAGTTTAATTAAGAAGTATATTTATATTAATTATAAAGATTTATTTAATTTTCAATTCGATTTCATATTTATTTAGATTAATGATGTAATTAATGACTTAATAATTTAGGTTTAATTTAGGTTTTGATTAGTATTTAATTAAATTTATGTTTGATTAAGTTTAAGTTTAATATGATTAATTTGATTGACTTAATTAGCTTATTTAAGATGTGTGATCAAATTAATTAGTAGATTAATTAAGTGTTTGATTTGAATTTGACTTTAAAAGTTAATTTGGTTCATTAAGATGATGGATTAATTCATTAAGTTTGCATTAATTAAGTGTTTATTCAATTGGATTAGCTTAAAGGTAATTAGCTTAATTAAGAAGTGTATTTAAGTTAATTATTAAATTAAATAAGATTTATTTAATTTTTAATTTTTTATATTTATTTAGATTAATGATGTAATTAATGACTTAATAATTTAGTTTTAGTTTAGGTTTTGATTAGTATTTAATTGCATTCATGTATGATTAAGTTTAAGTTTAATATGATTAATTTGATTGACTTAATTAGCTTATTTAAGATGTGATCAAATTAATTAGTAGATTAATTAAGTGTTTGATTTGAATTTGACTTTAAAAGTAAATTTGGTTCATTAAGAAGATAGATTAATTCATTAAGTTTGCATTAATTAAATGTTTAACTAATTAAGTTTGAATACAAGTAATTAAATTTTTTAAATCATTAGATTAATTAAAGTTTGTTTAATTAAAGATTAATGACTTAATTTTCCACATGAGTGATTTGATTTAGTAGTTTTAGTTAAGTATTTACCTAAACTTTGTTGATTAAGGGGTTATATTGTTATTATCATTTGATTAGATTATTGATTTAATTATTTATTTTATTTCAATTAAACTTGATTATTCATAATCATAATTAGGTTTGATTTTCTTCATTTATTATGTTTATTAGATTTCATTCATATTTGATTTAGTTGTTAGGTTTAGGTATTAATGGCTAATTAATCATCCTATTCCAAATGGATTGATTTTAATGATTTAATCATATCTTAATTAAGTTTACTTCAGCTTTATTTGGTTTAATTTGGTTAATATTAAATGATTATGTTGAATTGGTTTATTAATCAATTTGATTTTTAGTTTATTTAATGATTAATTAGTTTCATTTATTTATATTTATTAAGGAGTTTCATATGATTAAGATTCTCATGTTTAGTGTAGGTTTAGTTATACTAGTTTGACACATGTTAAAGTTTCTAAATTTATTTAATTTTAAGTTCAATTTAAGATTTAATTAGTTAATTGAGTTTTATAAACTTAAATAGGTTTAATCATATTTAAATTCAATTTCATTTGAGGGATACATGATACCTTTTTGACTTAAGGTTTGATTACCAATCATTTGGTTATTACATCATTTCTGATTATGATTTGGTATTTAAATTATAGATTCTATTTAAATTAATTTCTTAATTGATTAAACTTTAATCTTAAGTGTTTGTTTGGGGTTCATTAGGATTCAAAATCACATTATTTCTTAAGAGTCCTAGATTCAATTGAAGTGAATTAAACCATTTTGAAGATTTTGTATACTTGAATTAAATGAGAATTTGACACATTAACATAAGGATTCATGTAGTCACCAGTGGGATTAAGGCTTTTGTTGTTGTTGTTGTTGTTGTTGTTGTTGTTGAAGATTTTGTAAATTTTGAATTTTTTTATTTGATTCATTTCATTAAAATGGATAATTTGAACTTCAAAATTTAATTTCTCCCAATCCAAAAAATTCTTCACTTGAGATTTTATGGTAGGTGTATTTTAACTTTAATTTCAATCTCAAAATTTCAACTCAATCCGACTTATATTTTTAGAGTAATTAATAAAATTTTTTTACTAAAACCTAAATTAAGCCCAAACCATTTTTGGAGATTTTTTTTGTTGGATTCCTCTCAAAAAGACAAATACAATGAGCCCTTATTTATAATTTTTAGTTAGGTATTTTATTTTTTTAAGAATTTTTGAAGTTTCAGGTGAATTAAATAATTTTTAAACTCAAAAAATCAAAATTTTCTATTTAGCACACTCAGTACCCTGCGAGGTGCTAGCGTGGCAATGCGGCACCACGTGGCACCGTGCCATTGGACGTGCGATGCCATCGCTGCGCTCATCGGCACCGCCGCGATGGCGTCGGTCGCGTGAATGGCGGAATGAGTGGCCAGGGTTGACGCGGCGCTTGACGGACCATCCCATCGGTTGGATGATTATGATCGATTGCGATCTAGAGGCCGGATCGTGATATAAGCCATCCGATCATGTGAAATGCGGATCGACGGTCCAATGCATCGTGATCAGTCCGATCACGCGATCAACGAGCCATCCATCTCGACCGCGGATGGACGATGCTATCTACCAATGAATAATAAAAATGGGATATTATGAAGAAAAATGAAAAATTTAAGTGAAAAGATATCCAAATGGACTTATTTTTGTGTCGATTCACACTAGGAAACTTCTATTTTTATAATTATGATGATTTAAAGTAAAAAATGCAAGATTATCTAGGTAAATTTCTAAAATTGAGTGAAAAATCATCAAAAATGGAGGATCCTAAGGCCAGCTACAATTTTTTGAAAGTTATCTCACCGGGGATAATTTTCGGCGACGGTGATGACCCAAGCACACTGTTGAGCAAGGAAAGAGGCCTTGGAATGAGCTTGGATCTTTGCCTTCATGTCGAAATGAAGTATTTTCTAGTACTTGTCATTTCCTCACTAGAATCTACTTGGTTTTGATATTTTTTGGCTCAGAGAGGTGGGAAGTGGTGTTGCTTTGGGGAGCTCTTGGGTGAATAGAGGTAGGAGGAAGAGGAATGAAGCCTCATTTCCCTCCTTTAATAGTGAAAACCCATTCTTTTTGAATTTTTTGGCTCCAAAATATTGACATCTTGCTTGGGGTGGTTGGGATGGATGATAGATTGATTGAGGACTTGATTTTTTTTCTTCAAAGTCCTCTTGCTTCCATATGATCAGCTCCATTCATTGCAAATGTTGGGGAGGAGTTAAATGCATGCGATTGGGAGAATTAAATGAGGTTGGGTAGAATTCTATGTGAGGGAGGATCTATGAGGGATTTAATTGGTTTGGATTGATTTTGGGCTAATCCCAAATGGATTTGGGTCGGGTTTGATCAGCCCCCAATGGGTCATGGCTTGGTTTCGAGGGATTTGGCTCAATTTGGGTCATATGGGTCATATTGGGTCATATCAGGTTAGGTTGACCAATTGATCAAATTAGGTCAAACCAAGGCTTAGGTTAGGTTCAAATGATAATTTAAAGAATTTTGGTATGATTAATTTGATTTAATTTGGCTAAAAATTGATTTTGGCTCATTTGGAATCAAATGGGTCAAATAGATCAAGTTGACAAATCGACTTAGGTTATGGGTTGATTCATATTCAATTGGCTAATTGATGATGAATGTGATCTTTGGATTGAATTAATTTGGATTTAATTTGAATTTTGGCTAACTTGACCCTTTAGGTCAATTTGGGCTAGGCTGGGTCACGTTGACCAATTGGTCAAATTAGACTCAATTATGGATTTGGTCAAGTTCAATAATCAAATTGGAATGAACTTGAGCCATTAGTTGTACTCAATTTTGGTTATATCATTATTTAACCCAATTTGTTTCTTTATACCAGTTTGGGTCAACTTGGATCGAATTACCAATTAGGCTTTATTTGGCCCAATTGGTGGTCAAGTCATATTTAAATATTAATTTTAGGGTGATTCAAATTATTAGCTTCAATCAATTTGATGTAGGATGAGTTTTGCTAGTTTTGGTTCATTTGGGCTAATGACTAAGTTGACTTGGTTTGACCCAATTGATTGTAATTGATCATTCTAGGTGATCAACAATCACGGAAGATTTTGGTGAGCTTGGTTCCAATTTGGGTTGGATTAGAAGTTGGCTCAAATGGGTCCTTTAGGTCACTTTGGGTCAAGTGGACCTAAGTGGGTCAATCGGTTTGGTTTTGGTTTGATTCGAGTTTAGTTGAACTTATATATGAGCCCTAGATTGAAATATAAACTCAACGGCAATCAATTTGGAGTCTAAGAGATTTTGGCTCATTTGAAATTTTCAAGTCAAAAGGGCTAGTTTAGGCATGACTTGGGTTGAATTTGGTTTTTTTGTAGGTTTTATTTATATTTGGATAAATGATTGAATGAATGATTGATTCAAGAGAAAATCCATTAGTTTTGACTTGATTTGGATAGAATTTAGCTAAGTCCAAAGAATTGGCTTAAAGGGCTTAGATTGGGTTTGAATTTAATTTTGGATTTGATCTTGGGCACTTGGATTTATATTTTATTTATATCTATGAATATAAATGAAGATATAAATGATTCATGAGAAAATCACTTGAGTTTGGAGTTATTTAGCAAATTTGACCAAATGGATGTGGGTCAAAAAGGCTTAGAGGGCAATCAATTTAGTTTGATTCATTTTTGGTCATTGAAAGGTAGGTTTCATTTATATTTGTGAATATGAATAAAGGAATAATTTATTTATAAATAAATCAATTGAGTTTGATTTGATCTAAAGAGAGTTTTGGCTAAGCTTATGAAGGTGGTTCATATGGCTTAAGAAGGGTCTCAGGATTTGAATTTGATTTTGGGTCTCAATCATTTGGAGTCAAATTTAAAATTAGATTTAGAATTTGAATTTGAATTTGAGGTTTAGTTTGAGATTTAAATTTGGGTTCAATTTGAGAAAGTGTATTTAGATTGGGTTTAGGCTATAGGATAGGTAATTTCTTTAAGCCCTAAGGCATAACCTAATCTTATAATTAACACTTCTAAGTCTCTAGGCTTAGGTAAAGTGTTCACCTAATCACTAGATGTGTCTTATGACTAAGGAAATCTTAGTGTCTAGAAGATTTCTAAGTCTAAGAGGATGGGGTTGAGAGCTCACTCCAAAAGTGAGGTCAAAACCCCTGACGTAGCAGTTCATAAACTGGCCATTAAATCAGCTAAGAAAGCTCTGGGAAAAGAGCGGGATGAAGAAAAAAGTAAATGATGATTATCATGAGAAGTATGAGGATGATAGCCAACATTATCTCAATTATGACTTCTCGAACCTAAATCAAAATGCTCTAAAGATGACTTTCATTTAATGATACCATATCTCTTGTTCTCATCATACCTTCGGTTTGAAAAATCATGAAAACCATATCGCCTTTTGATGGGGATTCCAAAAAGCCAAATATTATGTTGAATGGTGGGGATGATAAGTGGACCTAAGTGGGTCAATCGGTTTGGTTTTGGTTTGATTCGAGTTTAGTTGAACTTATATATAAGCCCTAGATTGAAATATAAACTCAACGGCAATAAATTTGGAGTCTAAGAGATTTTGGCTCATTTGAATTTTTCAAGTCAAAAGGGCTAGGTTAGGCATGACTTGGGTTGAATTGAATTTGGTTTGATGATTGTAGGTTTTATTTATATTTGGATAAATGATTGAATGAATGATTGATTCAAGAGAAAATGGTTTTGACTTGATTTGGATAGAATTTAGCTAAGTCCAAAAATTGGCTTAAAAGGGCTTGGGTTTGAATTTAATTTTGGATTTGATCTTGGGCACTTGGATTTATATTTTATTTATATCTATGAATATAAATGAACATCTAAATGATTCATGAGAAAATCACTTGAGTTTGGAGTTATTTAGAAGCAAATTTGACCAAATCCATGGATGTGGGTCAAAAAACTTAGAAAATCAATTTAGTTTGATTCATTTTGGTCATTGGAAGGTAGGTTTCATTTATATTTGTGAATATGATAAAGGAATAATTGATTTATAAAGAAATCAATTGATTTTGATTTGATCTAAAGAGAGTTTTGGCTAAGCTTATGAAGGTGGTTCATATGGCTTAAGAAGGGTCTCAGGATTTGAACTTGATTTTGGGTCTCAATCATTTGGAGTCAAATTTAGATTTGGAATTTGAATTTGAATTTGAGGTTTAGTTTGAGATTTAAATCGGGTTCAATTTGAGAAAGTGTATCTGGGTTTAGGCTATAGGTATAATTTTCTTAAGCCAAGACCCTAATCTTATAATTAACACTTCTAAGTCTCTAGCTTAGGTTAAGTGTTCACCTAATCACTAGATGTGTCTTATGACTAAGAAAATCTTAGTGTCTAGAAGATTTCTAAGTCTAAGAGGATGGGGTTGAGAGCTCTCAAAAGTGAGTCAAAACCCCGATGTAGCGGATTCATAAGGCCATTAAATCGATCATGTAAGCAAGCTCCTAGGCGAATGAGAGTGGGGATTGAAGAATAGGTAATTGCAGAAAGTAAGGATTTGATTGAAGAAGGCTTCATCCGGGAGGAGAAGTATGCGGATTGGATAGCCAACATTGTCTCAATTATGAAGAAAAATGGTCAAATTTGTGTCTGCATTGACTTCCTTGATCTAAATAAGGCGTGCCCAAAAGATGACTTTCTGCTTCCAATATCAAAACTAATAATGAACAACATTTCCAACTACGACATGTTCTCATTCATGGGCCGGATGGATATACCAAATCAAGATGGCTCCTAAAGATGAGAAGCACACATCATTTAGGATGCCAAATTGTATATACTGTTATACAGTCATGCCTTTCAGTTTGAAAAATGCTGGAGCTACATACCAAAGAGCCATGATGCATATTTTTGATGAGTTGATTCAGCAGAAGGTGGAATGTTATGTTGATGATTTGGTGGTGAAGAGCTTAAATCATAAAAATCACTTTGAAGACTTGAGAATTGTATTGGACAGAATCAGAATATATGATCTCAAGATGATTCCTCTAAAATGTACATTCAAGGTATCCTCTGAAATATTTCTTGGGTATATTGTATGTCATAGAGGAACTGAAATTGATCCTGCTAAAATCAATGCAATTATGGAGATGCCTCCACCGAAGAGTTTGTGTTAGCTCCGTTCTTTACAATGACAGCTTGCATTCATCCATCGATTTATGTCAAACCTATTAGGATGCTTTCAACCATATGTAAAATGAAGAATGATGCTCCATTCAAATGGTATAAGGAGTGCCAAGAAGCCTTCAATAGCATTAAAAGCTACATGTTAAATCCACCAATCCTTGCAACGCCTACTCGTGGGAAGCCCCTCATTCTATACATAGCTGTATTATAAGAGTCCATTGGAGCATTATTGACACAACACAATGAAGAAAGAACAAGAATGCTCTTTATTATATCAGTTGAAGATTGATAGAGCATAAATGAGATACTCCGATAGAAAAGCACTATTTGGTATTGCGGTCAAAAAAAAGCTGTACTATATGTTATCTCATAAAATTAGCCTCATCTCAAGGATTGATCTGCTGATGTACTTGATGACAAGACCAGCGTTGACAGGTCGCTTGGCAAGATAAGCAGTATTGCTTTTACAATTTGATATCACATAGTTCATGAGAAAGTAGTGAAGGGACAAATTTTAGCGATTTTCTAGTTGTGCATCCCATACATGTGGACTCTTCTCTTAATGATGATTTGCTCGAAGAGCAAATTATGCTCATTCATGAAAGAGAAAAAACACAAATTTAAGAAATGTACTTTAATGGAGCCTCATCAATCAAACAAATCCATCCTCTAAATTTCCCAAGGGCAAGAGTAGGAATCGGCATCATCTTCATAATACTAGAAGGAGAGATAATGAGACGATCATATGGGTTGATCAGCCAAGAATAATGAAACTAAGTATGAAGTATTAGTGACAGGTCTTGAAGAAGCTATTTTCATAGGCATTCAAAACTTACATATTTTTGATGATTCCGAGCTTATTATAAATTAAGTACTTGGCATCTATAAAATTAATAAGCTTGAGTTAGCTTTTTATCATAAGCGAGTTCTTGAGCTTATGAAGTAAATACCAAATGTCACACTAACTCGAGTCTCTCGATCCAAGAATAATAAAGCTGATTGCTTAGCAAAATTAGCTAAAAAATGGCAAATATGAATGGTGATTATGTCATGATCGGCATATTTACTCGACGAGTTCTAGAGCCAGCAAAGTATCAATCCCTGCATGTAGAGGGGTTATCAAATTCAACACAGCCGGATGTGACTCAGGTTGCTCCTCATTCTCCTCGAAATCAATAAGGAGTTATAACAAGAATAGCTATAATATTGCCTAAAAATAGTATGAAGCCTTTATAGTATAAGAGACACATGATTGGAGGCAACCCTTCATTGACTACTTTAAAGAAGGAAAATTACCAAGTAATAAGTCATCGGCAGCTCAAATTGAGAAGAGAATATTGCTTATATCAACAATACTTTTATATCATAGATCCTTTGAACAAATGTGGCTACAATGCCTAAATGCAGATGAAGCTAGTAAAATGATGGTTGAAGTTCATGAAAGCTTTTGTGATGTACATCGTACTCCTAAGATGGCAGTAAAGATCAAAAGGATGGGATATTATTGGTTGTCTATGATGAGAGACTGTATCAATCATGCTAACATGTGTCATGAATGTCAAGTATATGGGAATATAATCCATCAACCTCCAAATCCACTACACCCAACAATAGCATCCTGGCCATTCAAATGTTGGGGTACAGATGTAATTGTGCCAATTGATCTATTATCGTCAGCTAGAAATCGCTTCATCCTTGCAGTGACTTATTATTTTTCTAAGTGGGCTGAAGCTACCCCATTTAAAGAAGTTACTGCTGATCTAGTGATCAACTTCTTCATGAATAATGTGATCTATATATTTGAAGTGTCACGCCGAATAATCTCTGATAATGACCTAACTTACAAAAATGCAAAGATTTATAGATTCACCGATCGACACAAAATTGATTGGTGATACTCTTCAATATGCAATCCAAGAGCAAATAGTTTGGCGGAGGCCTTCAACAAGATATTAGTCAAGCTCTTCATGAAGATTCTCTCTAAAAATAAAAGAGAATGGCATACCAAACTAATAGAGACACTGTGGGTGTATCGAACTACCTACAACACGCAGATTAAAGGCCTCCTATTCATTAGTATTTGGAACTAAAGCGGTTCTTTCACTCAAGTTGAGTTGCCTTCACTTGAATAGCCATCCAATACAATCTAACAATATCAAAATGCTCATTTGAGAATGGAGGAACTCGTGTGCTTGATGAAGTTGGATTAAGCATCAAAATTTGGAGGTTTATCAAGCAAAGATGTCCAAGGTTTTAACTATCTGTGCGACCTCGAACATTCCAAGAAGGAGAATTGGTCTTGGTGATAAGAAGACTAGTTATTCTAATCAAAATTTGGTGACAAATTTGAGTCTAAGAGTGTCTTTTGTCATTGAAAAAGTGTACCAAGGAGGGGCATACCACCTCATTAACTTAAAGGGTGAAAGATCAATACCCAATTAATGGTCGATACTTGAAAAAATATTATACATGAATACATTCTCGAGGTACAATAAAAATCCCCATGCAATACAGGAGACATTTTTTTTAGTATATATATTTAGGTCGACATCGTGTTGTATGCCGAGATCCATAAATAAATATACTTACTCAATATGAAAAAAAACTTTTATGTGAAAATTCCCCTATTACACATGGGGCATTTTTAGATTTATATCGTAGATGAAATCAATGTTACATGTTAAAACCTCTTAATAGCATATCAATTCAAATATTGATGCATTTGCTTAATTCCATCTTAAAAGTTCTTCTAAATATGCTTTAGAATTCTCCCTGCAAGACAGGGGAATTTTAATTTTATGTTAAGTTTATTTCAGTTAACGTCGTGCTATAAGACGAGATCCTCAATTATATTCTGGTTCAGGTTGACATCGAGCTTTAAGCTGAAATCCCATAATTTAACTATAACTATTATTGCTAAAGTTGTAGGCTCTTGCAAAGAATAAAAATAATCTATTTCTACGCATGAAAAGATGGCCCTAAATGTCAAAAATTTCTCTCCAAAATTCATCAAATGTCAGAGATCAAGTTAGAAAAACTCTCAATCTTGCAAGCTTCAATCAACTAAGTTGGAAAAATATCAACCTCTATATCCTAAAGTCTAAGATATGGATAGGTTCTAAAAGTCAAACTCAACAAACCTACAAATGGATGAGTTGCTACGCTCTCCTCACTCAACAAGTCGGAAGAAAAGGCAAGTGAAAGAGCCCATGTTCATTAATCTGATGATAAAACTGCCAACCCATCACAGCCTAAGTTAAAGACTTGAGTAGGTTCTAAATCTCAAACTCAACAAGGCCAAATGTGGTCGAGTTGCTAACTCTCTCCTCACTCAACAACCCACAAGAAAAGGTCGTAGTGAAAGAGCCCTTGCTCATCAGTCCAACGATGACAACTGTTCAATCTCAAACCGAATCTAGCTTAGTGATTACAAGCAATCAGAATCCAAGAGATCTTTCCACTTGATCAATAGACTAAGACAATCTGAGGAAACCTCAATTCAGAGCTACCTCAAATCAATCTATATATTATCTGCAGGATGATATTTCAATATATTTTCAAATGATCTAATCAAGCAAAAAGTACAAAAGTAATAAAGGAATGCTGATGTCCACTAATGCAACAAGATAATACATTATTGAATGAAAGAGAAACAAAAAAGAAAAAAGTACATCATGGGAGCCTATCTTTAGGTCACGCTGAATAAAGCGACGATGCTCACTCTCTAAAAAGCATCGAGCTCTAGTCAAAGCAACCTCGGCTATCATAGCTGTATCAGTAGCTGCACTCACCTTTATGGCGAGCTCTCCTGTCTCCACTTGCAGATCTACGATCTATCTATCTGTCTAATTCAAATGAAGCATCTATCAAACTCTGACGACCATGTCATAGAGCCTCAACACTCTCCTCAAGCTCATCACGTGCTAGGTGAGCCACCTCCCTACAAAGCCTAGCCTGCTCTTAAAGCCCTATCAATAAACTGCTAGATCGGACAATACTAAGCAATCTCATCTAGTGGATCAAAAACTCTACGTCTCTATAGAGAGCCTCCAAATATCTGAGAACCTGCTCCTCTAAGACAATGCGAGCTAGAAGATCCAGAATTGTGTTCGCGTATGAAGTGAAACTGTCTAGTGACTCTAGTGAGGCTGGAGTAAGCCTAGAAACCACATCCTCTAAAACACCAAGCCATAATCACGCATGCTGCATGGATCTGGTGTACATGGACATCAATGGTAGATCTCGGACTCATAATCTACACCAGGTACTACAAGAAATGAATGGAAATAATCAGTATAAGATAAACCAGTGCAACTAAGGAACAAAGGAAGGAAGTAAAATACCTGAACATGGTGAATTCGACTGAACTGGTGTATCATAAGCGACGTAATCCTCGAGGACCCTCACTATCTGATAAGCTCCATGGCCATGTGCTGGCTCAATAGAAACTCCGCTATATACAAGATCTCTCACCCATAAGTCTCCTTAGTATGATGGGCAGAGTGAGACTCAGTAGGGAAAAGTGGCTCCACAGAAGGAGTAGCAAAATCTGAGGCAGCAGTATCAAAGGAAGGCATGCTCGACGGCCCAACTCCAGAGTCCTCAATAGTATATCCAATGCTACCTGACACCTGTGGCACCTCACCAGAAGTCACAAACTGCTGTGCAGGCAGACACATGGAACAATCAACTGAAGCCTGCATAGGCTCTATAGGCTAACTACACCTATGTCTACGAGCTTGCAAAGAAATCTCAGCATAGCTAGGAATAGAATTTCTAGCTCTAACTCTGCTATGAGGAGTGGTGTCCTTAGCTCTGACATGTTCATCAACTATAGCATCTGTCACGAATCAAATTAAAATATCAGATACATTGAATGTATTTTAATGATACAATAAAGAAGATGAAGTATTGAAAAGGAGAAAAATAGTAATTATATCTCACATTTGTTGTGTCCTGTGGTGATTGCCTCTAAGGAACTCCCAAAACCTCACCCTACACTCATATATCCTAAAATCACGCAACAAGAAAGGACCAAAGGACAGCTGTACCTAGGTGAGGTAGGTATAACTAACCCCTGTGTGACTCTGCGGAGGGGCTATCCAAAAGTGAGCACCAGTACCAAGCCTCAATAAATATAGTCAAACATCTGAAGCAGTCAAGTAACGTGTCTCGAGGGGGATCATCCTGATCTCCCTAATGTCCACTACACCATGGATGAATAGCCTACCATCATGAGTAGTCGACTGGAAGAAACCAAACTGTCGTGCAACTCAGTTGGGCTGGTAGCCCTCTATAGCAACTGACTGTCCAATTCGATAACATAACCATCACGGGATATGAAAAGTACTCGATACTCTCTTCATCGGCCATGGAGCAATGAATATTTATCATTCTCATTAAGACTACTAATAAGATCAGCCTCTATCAAGTCAGACGATAAACCAAATATGTCTGGCTGGTAGACTAACAAAAATCAATCTCTAACCAAATGAGGAGCAAAGAAGAACATTTGAATCCGCTCTATCTCTAAAGTAGATGATGCTCGGTATAACTGCAAGATTGTAGGATATCCTTGCCTTGAAAAGAAGGTCGGATACTCGAAACAAGCAAAGGCACTATGTATGTGGAGGTGAACCTAAGCGTATAAGTACTACCACGATAAAGTCACATCTCATAACTCTAAAGAACCAGCCTCAAAAATCACCCCCAATATCCTGTAAATCCTAGCTAACATTATTGGGGCTAGAGAAATCCACTCACCTCAAGAAATTCTGTTGGTTGCTAACAAAGCACCTGGACGAACTAATCCCTCTGTAATGGGAAGCACAAAAATGGAGAGCCATGTAACTATAAATCTGGCTAGAACAAATTCTCGCTCAATCCCTGTAAGGCTGGAGAAGTCACTCATACTAATAAAGTAGGCTCCGCAGTCTTCTCAAATAAGTAGCTGCCATCAGACACACCCAATCGAAAAGGATCATATAGCTGCCGGTCTCTCCTCGGATAGAGCATAATCTGTAGAAGCTCAATCCATGCACTCATAGGCAATGTAGCCCGTGCTCGTCTAGAGCATCCTAATGCCCAGAAAGTTAGGTGATAATAGTTCAAAAGATCACTATAAATAGATGGCATGGCTAATTTGCCTTGTCGAACACTATCAACAGATGGATGCCTGCAAAATAACTCCTCATCAGGCAAAATGCACTCCTCGTAGCAGTAACCAAATACTAGAAGGCCTTATACATCCTGTAAGTCCTAAAGTGTAATTGTCAACTCCTCCAGGCTAATCCAAGAAGTGTTACTACTAGCATCCCAGAACTCCGATACTCCACGAGCCCAAGAAGAAGTCATACCTCCAAAATCAAATAAAGACACATATACTGCCTCATAAATGCCAGCTGTCCGTAAAGTATCTCTGTTAGCCTGCAAGATGTATCTAGCCCATGTGGCGTATCTATGTGGAAGACTGGGAATCTTGCCAATAGATGAATCTTGAAGCAAGTATGATGAGCTCGACTGTAACTGATGGTGACTCATAAGTCTAAACTGCCTCGTTCGCTCAATACCGTCAGAAGCAGGCTATAAAATATCACAATATCCAAAATTGACCTAAGCTACTGTACTATCCAGAGGATTGTAGTCTCTGTATTTTAGCTTAATGGTAGCCACCCAATCTGCGGGATCCTCAGAAGCAATAGTGTATGAAGTACAGTCAGGAAGAATGGAGGAGCGCATAAATAAATCCTAGTAAAAATCATGTCCCCTCAATATATCGACGTGCTGCTCAATCCTATCCCAAATATCAGTATCTCCATGAGGATCGTGTCTATCAATCTCTAACCAAATAGCCTCCTCGCTAGGCTCAGTAGATGACAGATCATCAGGTTTTCTCCAGCTGAACATTCTCCTGTCAAGTGATTAGATAAACGACATATAAGAATTCAAGTGACAGCATAATAAAGCGTAAAACAAAAAAGGAGTTATACTAAGAAGTGGTAAAAAGAAGGGGAACAAAAAAAGAGAGAGAAGAAAATCAATAAGGTCAACCAGTTTTCAATAAATGTGACTCACTCCATGCACGAATCACATTTGTTGGGGCATTTGTTGACTTTCATATATACCACATGAGTCGAATCGAGCTTATTAGATGAATTCGATCGACTTTGCATGCTTCAGAGCACAAATCAGAGCTGAGATGCATTGGACATCATCAAAATCAGTCAAAATGACCTTCAATCGATGAACAGACTTTGCCATTGTGTTCAGAATGTCAAAATTGATCAAAATATAAATATTGCACAACCTAATGATCAACCAATCAAGTGATCGAGTCGTCAACGCGCCTACACACATACCGAGGTCAGGAGGTAACGACTTAAACCAAATGACCTTCATTCATGAAATTATTGCATTGTTAGCTTTGAAACATCAAAATCTATCAAGTAATACTATTTGTATTCAATTCGTATGAGTCTGTACAAATATCGAATGATCGAAAGTGACAGCATACAAATCGAGACAGAAATACATTAGACGTCACCAAAATCGGCCCAAATGACCTCCGATTGATGAACGGACTTTGTCATTATGTTCAAAATATCAAAATTGGTTAGAATATAAATATTGTACAACATGATGATCATCAAATCAAGCGATCAAGTCGTCAATGTGCCTACACGCATATCGAGGTCGGGAGGCACCAACTTAAACCAAATGACCTCTGTTCATAAAATTGATTATGTTGTTAGCTTTAAAACATCAAAATATAACAAATAAGACTGTTCATACTCAATTCAAACAAGTCTACATGAAAATCGAGCGATTGAAAATGATAATGCTCATTTTGAGCTGAAATTAATCCAATTTGACGTCGATTTGAACCAAACAACCTCTGATCGTGAAACAGACTGCGTCGTTGTGTTCAAAATATCAGAATAACCTTGAATCAACATATATAGGAACCCTATATAGAGTTTGGTGCAAGGTTCACATTAAAGTCAATTAAATAATATAAAAATACTATTAAAAGGCCTAATGTCCTAAATCCCACTCAACTGACCCGATCCGACCCAAATATCTCCCTCTTCATGCATAACCTGAGCTCCCTTCTATCCCATACGCACGATCTCTCCTTCACTCAGTTCGGTTTGCACACTCCCGACCCTTGTCCGAATCCCTCTTATGTTCAATCTCCCCCTTCAACCGCACACTCCACGCAAAACTGCAAGCACTCACTGGTTCCCTTCCCTTCTCCTTCTCAATCGTTCCCTCCTTCCTCCTCCTTGAAGAAATGGCAAGATGAAAGGGCATGGCTCTCATTTTTTTTCCCTCTCTATTTTTTCCTCTTTCATCCAAATGACATAAACGGAGGCCTTCCCCTTCTTGCTCTTCTCTCCAACACCAAGCAAGTACTTCCTTCTCTTCTTCCATTCTTTTTTTCTATCCTAGCAATCACCTTTTCTCTTCCATTTCCTTTCCCATTTTCTCCAACCAGAAATTACCTCTAGCTTTAATTCCTTCCTTCAAATCATCTCCTAGTGAAACAAACCTTCCCAACCGAAATCTAAAATCTGAAATACATAATCTGAAGCTTGACAAAGGGGAATTTACTTTTACTTTGCTAAAATTTGCAATCTCCCTTAACTGAATCTCCCTAGCCGAACTCTCCTTGCCGATCATTGCAAGCGTGCAGGAAAATAAGTTTGAATATGTGTGATGTGAATGTGGAAATAAATGTGATGGTTTCTTTTGCAGGTTTCAAGACCCCGCAAATATCCAATAGGGCATAGTGGGTGCAAAGATGGCTGTGATATCACAAGACACCACTCGCTACACTCAATAGGGTGTACCGAGTAAGGCAAAAAAAATTATTAGATGTCGCTCCCCTAGCCAAAATGCTACCAAAATTTAGATTAAATTCTGGAACTTAGATAAATTTAAATGGAAATCTTTTAAATTTAAATCAAATAAAAAAAGGGGAGGGAAAGGAATATATAATAAATACAAAGATAAAACATTAAATTAAAGAGAAAAGAGGTAAAAAAAATACTTATAAGATTTATCTTAGTAAAGTTGAAAGCCCACAAAAAAAAAAAATTTATCCCTTCTCTTTCAAGCACTCCAACTCCTCAAACAAATAGAATGAAATAGAAGTCCCCCCCTCTTAGCCTTATTTATAGGAATTAGAGGAAACAATATGGAACCCATCCTTATCTAAATTTGATAATCAAGTGTGATGATGGGGTTTGATGGATGATACTCACAAACTTTAGTTATAATTCTCGGTGGTTTAAATTGAAGAGGTAAAATGGGTTCTCTTTTCTTCAAATTTGATAAAACTAAACAAGCTTTAGTTGAAACTTGGAGAGGCTGATATCAAACTTATAAGAGACTTATAATAAATTTGAAGTCGAGTTATTCACTAAATATGAAATCTGATGTGGAGTTAGGGGTATTGGAGTTGATATTTGTTTATGTGAATAGAGCCTCTTATTGAATGCTCAAAATATTAAATTCACAAACAACTAATCATAAAACTAATTGAACAATTGAAAATTAGGCCCGATATTGAAAGAAGTAGGAATCTTGATTGAACATCAAAGCATAAGAGAGCCTCTTGAAATTAAGATATACTCTTCAAATATACTCAAATAAATTGAAGAAAGTTAAAGAATTCATAAGAGATTTTTCATGAGATCGAATGATTGCTGATATGCATAATCAATGAATTCTTGGAAAATATTTGAAGCATATTCTTCGTATTATTAAATACTCAAATTAGATCAAGTAGAAATTGAGTATAGTTGGTGATGAAATTGAGAATTGTCATAAGCGAGAGTCTATTGAATATTTAAAGACTAATCAACTTAGAATCAATTAGATATTAATCTAAAAAATCTAATAAGATATTAGATCAATTTACAACGCATTCTACGCCACCAAATTTGCAACGCATCGTACAAGCGAACAGAAGGTGTCAATTAAGGCATTCTTAAATACACCCGCATGGGCCCCGACACAATGCTGAATATTTAGATTCAAATGTTTGGGGACTTTGGGTTGTGCTTAGTCTCGTTGGGTCCGGGTTAACAATACCTAAAAATTCAATCATTATAAGAATTTTAGCTTACTAAAATATCTGAGAAGTTAATTCTGTCATGTGGCGGTAAATCTGATCCTCTGTTAGGAGCTAAACAAAGTTGACAGGATCTAAAGCTCTTAAATATATTCAAATTAATCAAGTAACTACCCCGATGATGGCTGTGTTGGATGGTGATTTCAACCGAAGGGGATACTTCCATCAAAATATTATTCTAATTTTAAATAAAACTAACTCAAATTAAGTATCAATCTAAAAAATTGCTTAAATGAAACTCAATCATTAATAGCTTAAAGCAAAACTCAATCTATCCACCTTCCGCAATTGTTTGTCGGAGGTGAAAATTTATAAAAAAATCTAGTTCATAAAGGAGTCAATGTCAAATCAAGTGTTCTGCTATCTTCACTCTTAATCAATCTCATGACAGTAAGGATGTGACATGTGTCCTTTAACGCTGGTGGCTGGGCTGTGACGATGATGCACACCGTGAGTCCTCTCGATCGATGGTTTGGCGAAGGCTCCATTATATCACAATCATGATTTAGTTGATGTTCTATATGGCTCTCCTTTGAGTTATGAATCACGGGGTACACCGAGCAAAAGTCTTTTGTCGCAGGTAGACTTAAGTCCGTCTGCAAAAACACCACCCAAACTCTACAAGGATTTCTTGGATGACATAACACATGTGTTGCTGATAAGGATCTGTTGACCTCCATATGTGTTCCACAAATCAAAACAAGCCAACAAATCAAATTCGACGGACTTCGGAAGCGATAGTGCTCAAATCGGGGTTCAAAATGCACTAGATGTCACCGAAAATGATTGAAACGACATCCGATCGATGAACGAATTTTTCCATCGTGTTCAGAACGTCAAAATTGATAAGAATATAGATATTGCAAAATCTAACGATCAATCGATTAAGCGCTTGAGCTATCAACGTGTCGACACGTATATCAGAGTCGTGATGCTGCGATGATATCCAAACGACCTCCGTTCGCGAAATTAACCATGTCATTAGCTTCAAAACGTCAAAATCTATCAAACAAGATTGTTCGCACTCAATTTGGACGAAGTCACGCAAAAATCGAGGTCAAAAGCGATCGCGTATTTTGTTTTAAACGACTCAACTGACGCCGAAAACCAAACGGCTTCCAATCACAAAGCGCTGCGCTTCATAACATCGAAATAACCTTGGATCAACATATATATTGACCATATAAAGATATCAACGTAAACTTCATTTTAAAAATTGATTAATATTTAAAAAATCAATAAACAAATTAAAAAAAAAAATGTGTCTATCAAACGCACGGTTCGCATGCAACTATTCCCGCTTGCTCCCCTTAACTGTTCCCTCCCACTCCGTTCAGTTTTCTCATCAACCGCAAAAAGCAGTTCTGGCTACTGCATGCATGAAAAAAAAAAAAAAAGAGGCTACGTAACTCCCTCCTCCCCGCTCCTCCCTCAACCGCAAGCAAGGAACGGTTACTTCCCTCGGGCCTCTCCTTCAAACCACGAGGAAAAACAGCAGCAAAAAAAAAAAGGATCTTACGAGCATGGCTCCCCCTTTCTCCCTCTTGGTCCCATTCCATGGCCGCAAGGAAAGTGGCGCAGCCGAGCAATACTACCAACACCGATTTTTCCTCCTTCGGCACATATTTCAAATCCAAGTTTGAAGTCTACAACTGACTTCAGGTTGCAGCTTTTGCTTTCGGGGAAAAAGCTTCCATTCCCGAATGCATTGAGCCAGAGGATCGAACTGAATCGGAAGGAGGCCCATCGAATGATCAATCCATTTCGGCTTCGTCAACTTCTGCTTCTTTGTGCTCACCTTTGGTGTCGGAGAATTCCCGTTCCAGTAACTTGGATTGCTTCTGGAGTCGACGACGCCGTCAATTGCTGCTCAGTTTTCTACAAGTCAACTATGAAAGAGTGCCGGACATGCGATGTCCAGTGCCGGCCGTACTTTACTTTGGAAGAGCTCTGGAATCCTTCAAGGAATGGAGTGCATACGGGACTCTCTCTCTCTCTCGATCACGAGGGCAAAGCATAATAATAATAATAATTGGGTTAATTTTTAAACTAGGCCACTTTAAAATGTTAATTACGTGATTAGACACGAAAAAAAAATTTAAAATAGGCTGGTTGTAATCACTTACTTTTAGGCGACCCGTCGGCGCCAGTCGGTATCCGGACATTAATAATTTTTAAAAAAATTAAGTTGGTCAGTACATTTTATTCGCATTTACCGGTCTCGGATTTGGGAGTACTTGGTATCGTTGGAAAGATAATAAAAAATCCTACAACTTTTATGTTCAACACTTTTGAGAATCTCGTCCTGACATCAGTGTTTACAATGCAATTGAAGTTCAAAAACTTAGATATTGAGTTTGAATCTTTACAATTATCTTGAATCTCAACTCTTCGCATTGATTTGGTCAAAATATTCAAATAATATAATACTGGAATAATACAATAAAAGATACGTGAATGACTAGAGATCGAAATATAAAATAACATAGAGTTCAACCTCCACACCTATCTTCGATGTCTGCAGGTGGAATCGCATCTGCGAGTGTAATGTAAAGTTGTAGGATTTTTATTATCTTTCCAACGATACCAAGTACTCCCAATCCGACATCTGGCGAGGAAATGCGTAAAATGTATCATAACTTAATTTTTTTAAAAAATTATTAATGATAGTCAGTGGCTAAACCGGCGGCTGGTCCCAGGTCAGTAATCGGCATCCAATATTTTAAATTTTTTTTTTTTTGTGCCTAATCACGTAATTAACATTTTAAAGTGGCCTAGTTTAAAAATTAACCCATAATAATTCCTCTCGTCTGAGGGTTTTACTTCACGTTCGATGTCCTTGTCTCGGATAAACGGCGAGCCGGTGCCGTTGTCTGCGGCGCGAGCAAGCTGCACCGTTCAGCCAGCAACTCTCCTTTCTACGCTATCTCTCGTCACCTTGGCAGTGGCATCAAACAGCCTCCACGGCCAGATTCCGACAGACGTCGGCTTTCGGCTCCCAAACCTCTTCGTTTTTCACATCTGCTACAACGAGTTCACATGCAAAAACCCGCCGGCGACATCCCGCGCGCGTCCCAACCCGCCGCCGGCGCCGTCCGTTCCGCACCCGCTCGCGTTCCGCGTCCTCCATTCCGGCCCGCGACCCGTTCACGCCTAACCCGCGGCCCGCTCCGCGTTTCACCCGTGAAACCGAGTCCGACCCGTGACCCACCTTCACGCCCGCTGGCCAGCAAAACCGGCCCACGAGCAAATCCGCGTCCGCTGTTGCGACCCGCACCTGACCCCTTGCTTATGCCGACCCGTTTTGCTCGCGTGGTCGGGAAGAATATCATCAAGATTCTTCCTTCAATTTTGGCGTGCATCCCTTGCTTTAGCGCGTTTATTTCTGATCGAGGGAAGAACGTCGTCAATGTAATTCTTCCGATTTCGATTCCTTCCCTCACTTAAGCCGTCGTTTTCACCGACGGGAAGAACATGTCAACATCTTCCTTCGGTTTTCGACGTCGCGCTCCTTCCCTTACATTCCCAACTGCATATCTGACCTAATTCCTTTTGACCTTTGCGACGCAAAAATATTTGACTAGTGGGATTTGTGAATGTGAATATATATATATATATATATATATATATATATATATATATATATATATATATATATATATCATGTATGAAGACCTCGTTGTGATCAACAGTGGCGAGATGAAAAGCAGTGTGTGCAAGATAATGCTCGTTACAGCTATTCTAAGTAAGCCACCACTTGTTATATGTCACTCCCCTAGGCGAAATCTTTGTCAAAATTTTGTCTAATTTCTAAAATTTGAAAAAAATTGAGGAGTAATATATATATATATACATATATATATATACATATATATATATATATATATATATATATATATATATATATATATATATATATATATATATATATTATGCTTTCTTTTAGGTTTAAAGGCATCAGTGCTCCAGGTGCGACGAAAAAAATGCGGTGTCAGACACCATTCTATCAACAGCATACCAAGCAAGCACACCTCTGACCCTACTGTGATGATGATCGAGAGGTGCCAAAATTTACAAATATTTTTTTACTTAGAAAAATGGGAGAATGAAAGGGGCTAACTTAGGAACGCTAAGTAGAAACACCTGCAACTAATTTTATAGTATCAAATGAAAAAAGGGGGAGCCTTTAAAGCAAATTTTGGGAAAAATAAAATATTCATTTAAAATTTAAGTGAAATTTAGGGAGATCAATATTGAACTCATAAACTTTGGGGAGGCTAATATTAAATTCAAAATCTCTAACGCAATTATGACTTAAATTGAAGTGACAAAATGAGTTCTCTTTTCTTACAAATCCTTCAAATTAGCAAGTGGTTGAGAGGGAGGGCTAAACTCATAACAACCTGCAATAAACTCAAAATCTAAGGATTAATTCAAATTGAGTTTAATAACTCTTATAATAATGTGGAGGTGATTACTATACTAATTAATAAGCATAAGTAGGGCTAAAATAATAAACACTGAAATCGGCATAACTTATCAAAATTGATGAAAATTGAGCATAATCAAATTGAGAGAATTACAAAAACTCAAACAAATAAACTAAGTGTCAGTAGTGTGCTAAATTACAATATAAATCAAAACATCTTCTTAGCCATGATCCAACTCTTCTGCAGCGTAAGCGATCTAAATCAAAATCTACAAAAATAGAAGGCGATACTAAATCAAAATCTACAAAAATCATAGGTCCTCGATCAAAAACTAAGGAATTTCATTCTAATTATAATTTTAAAAATTAATGATTTCATTAATTAGATGAAATTAATTAATCTATATATACCCGCATGTGCTCCAACACTATGCTGAATGCTTAAATTCGTGTGAGGATCTTTCGTAGCTTTAGTTTAGTCTTGACTAGTCAGGGTTAACAAAACCTGAAAACTTATAATAAGAGTTTCAAAAGTAGATCTAATCCTCTGTTAACAGCTAAACAGAGTTGATAAGATCTAAAATTTTTAAACATATTCAAATTATTCAAACACAAAATTAGTTAAAATCACTATACACATGGCCTTATCTTTGAATGCTTAAATTAAAGTGTCGATGATCTCTGGTTGCTTCCAGTTTAAGTTACCTAAAATCTATAATAATAGTTTCAAATCGGTGAAATATTTGGCAGAAACCAGTGATAGTAGATATAATCCTCTGTTAGTAGCTAAACAGAGTTGACAGGATCTAAAGCTCTTCAACATATTGAAATCAATCAATTTTTCTAATCAAATCAATTCAAATCAAATATCAATCTAAAATAACTTAAATGAAATTCTATCATAAAAATTTAAATCAAATCCAATCTATCCACCTTGCTGTTTTATCGGGGGTGACAAATTAAGAAAACTCTAGCTCACAAAGGAGCTAATGTCTAATTAAGTATTCTGTTATGTTCACTCTCAATCAATCTCATGCAAGTAAAGACGTGGCGTCCTCCTACGTGGCCAGCGGATGCTCCATAGATGAAGCGGTTATGACCGAGTCCTCGACGGGTGGTTTGGCGGTCCGCTCTATTATATTACGATCACCTTGGCAGTATGCTCAGTGCTCCCCTTTGAGTTGTGAATCATACTTGATAGCAAACAACCCTCTATCAGCTAAGGTAGACTTAAACTTTGTCTCCTTAGACAAACATCAGCCCAGGTCTACAAGGATTTCTTGGACGACCTAACTCATGTGTTGCTGATGAGGATCCTTCTGTCGGGTCTACCTCCTCCTACTAAGGCAGGGACCATGGCCGGACGACGAACCATGAGATCTTGATCGGGCACGTCATCATTCCCCCAACCATCCGCTTTAAGTTGAAATGATAAATTTCATAATCTAAATTTTAAAACTCTACATATTCTTCTATACGCTTTAAGCGATCTAATGACTTTTAATCGAAAGTTCTCTCTCATTTCTTTGGGATGGGTAATTAACTATACATGGCTATAGGAAACTTATAACCGATTTAAAGTTCTCACCAAATAAGGAAATCTGGGTAGTGTCTTATCTACTATTCCATCGCTTTGAAAATTACACCACAATTAAAACCACTCTTTTTTATCGAGAGGCTGGGTGGGAGCCCACGATCCTTCCTCGGGTTGACTACCTCCTCTGACTAAGTAGACTAGGGACCACGATAGCCCGGGATGATAGAACCATTGGATCTAGATCAGGCAAGCCATCATTCCCCCAACTATCGGCTTTAAGCTAATAATGATGAATTTCATAAATTCTAAACCACAAATTTTAAACTCTACATGTCTTACTATATGCTACGATCTAACGACTAGTCTTAATCGAAAGTTCTCTCTATTGAGAGGGTAATTAACTATAGGCTTGCTTTATAGAAACCCAGAACCAGATCTAAAGTTCTCACCAAATGAGGGTGAAATCTCTGGGTAGTGTCTTATCTACTATTCTATCTGCCTTCTGAAAATCACAACGACGCTTTCAATCATGCTCTCTTCAATATTGTCGAGAGGTCGGTGGCAAATTTTCGGAGCCCACATTCATCATAGTTAAGTAACGTACCTTCACCCATTTTGAGAGTTTGCAATTCTTGTCGCACCTCCCGGGTGAATCGTTTAAACTCATCGATGACTTCTGCCACTCGATCTTCCAGCTTCAAATGAATTGCCTAAAGGGCGTCAAGGTTCCGATCAAGAACCCCGCTTCCCGCCATTCACTTGGCTCGTACCACTCGATGCCTACAAATAGAAACTAACCAAGTAGCAAAAGCACAGAGGGCACAAGCTATAATGGTGTTAACAGAAAAACAAGGAATCACTATGCATATAAATTTATTCTCCCCTCTTTACCTCTCATATGCCTATATATATATATATACCATATCATAACAGAATTATCAGAGAATAAACGAGTAAGGCTGCAAAGTAAATGCGTAATATGTAAATATAGATAAGCAGGAAATAAAAGCTTATGGTTGAGATTTTCATTAGAGCTCAAGAAAAAACCTTCACAATCTTTGGGATCGGAAGGATATAAATTAGTGATTAGAGTTGGTTTGTTGGTTTTAGATAGTTTTTCCATTGAGTAGTTGTCTAACTAAACACGCAAGAAGAGTACCAAAAGATATGAACGGTGAAAAGTGGTTAAGGCGGATCAACAGTGCACCAAAGAGTACTTCTGAAATATTAAAGCATGAAGGAAGGAAGAAACGAGAAGGTCATTTTCAAGGAGATGCTAAAGAGGAAGAGAAAAATTAGTGAGGAGTAGCACAAAAAAATTAATAGTGGTTCAACCAGCTATCAGCCTACGTCCATTGAAAGGGAGAGACGAAGAAGCTTATGTATATGGGATAATGAATCACATAAATTTCACATAACCACTTATTAAAACTTTTTACCAGGTTGAAGGAATAAACAATTAGTATAGATTCCCTTGGTCTACAATGTATAGAATAAAGGCCATAGCATTGAGTTCTTTCATGCCATTGAAGATCTAAGAGAGGCATGTTTATATAGGCAACGAGTAGGATTGAGAAGATCCCTTCGGTGATTGAAATGTGCTAGTTAATTCTTGTAAGAGCAGTAGTGAGACACGTCTGAATGGAGAGGAGATTAATTCGCTATGGAGGCCATTAGATAACTCGGCTCATTGGGATGAATCTTTGGGCAAAGTTCTTGAACCTTTATTGGGAGTGGTCACAAGGCTTTCTTAGAATAATTGAGGTGGCAATAGTTATTGTGGTATCATGATAAAAAGCATTATCTTTTTCATGCTCAGAGAAGCAATTCCATCATAGGATTTGATTAGTTAGATGAATTTAGTAAGAAAATTTTGATGGGTACTGAATTATTGGTCGCCACACGATACAGACGGTATTAGGTGACACAGTTTTATGGCCTCTAACATGGTTGATAAATCAAGCTAAACAAACTGTCTAGATTATTGGTCGCCACACGATACTGGCGGTATTAGGTGACAGAGCTTTATGACCTCTAACATGGTTGATAAATCAAACTAAACAAACTATAACTACTACAAACTGCCAAGTGATTATCTTTTATGGCCATCATCTAAAAAGCTCTAAAAAAATGAATTTTTTTCTCAACATTCCTACTTATTCTCTTTCCTTTATGTAGTTATTACTTGTTTTTTTTCTATTCACTTGTTGTTGGAGAATTTGTTCTATTTAACGGCTTCATTTCTGAAGTGATTACTTGTTTTCATCATGCTTGAACGCACATATTTAACCAGATTGTTGCTTTATGCGTTGAATTATTTGTTGCCGAAGAATGCTGTCAGAATTACTTCTTGCTCTTCAATCCCTCCATAATTCTTTACATTCATGTTGTTTGCAGAAGTTGCCCCTCTTACGGCCACATTCTACTGCATCTGATGGCAATGCAAAAACCTTCTTCAGTTTTCTTTTCTGAAAGCCATTGAAGAAAACCAAAAGAAAGAGATAATATATGTACATCCTGCTGCACTTTCTTGCATAAAAAAAAACAAGTTCAATCACTGTCTCTATCCAACTAATTTGGAAGCAAGGTTTGGTAAACCAGAAAGGAGTGTAGATTTAGCAGTTCAATAATTTAACTCATGCTTCTGGTCTCTACTTTCTAACAACTTGTCCTACGCTACAAGTTGTTTCTTGACCTTTCTTAAAGAACTTAATTTGAAAGGAACTTCACAAGCCACGGTACATTGCGTATCTAAAGCTTTCAGAAGTTAAAACCATTACTCTATGACTCCAAAATTTTTTTCTTTTTCTTTTTCTTAACAGCAAAAGCTCAAATGTATACAAGAGCTTCTTTATTAAGCTTCTCCTGTTATATGAACAAGCCAAACACTTTATGGTAGCTTTTACTATTCAGTCTAGTACACATTACAGATAAATGCATAACATGTGAATCATTTTTTAAAGGTGAGAGGTCCTTTTCTGACTTGAATGTTGCTTGCTCGCAAGCTTCTTCAATAAATATTTTTGATATTTTAGCTATCAAGGAGCTGTTTTTGTGCACATCATTTCTTCTTTGGAGGGTAATATTGGATTTGCTGAACTTGGAATCATAATAATGTGAAGCGTCTTCTAACATCATAGAAGCAAAGATATACAATTCAAGTGTATATTTTTGTTCTGAAAAATCAATCTATCCAGTGTTTTTTTTAAAAGTATTGCAATGATTCTAGTCTATCCAACTAAACCACCATTCCATTTTGATTTAAGATATTATGGTGTATCAGAATATTATAGCATTAAACAGAATCTGAGCCACTCAAGCATTAATTAAGGCTTGTTTGATTTTGAGGAATTTGAGAGAAAGAGAACTCATTTTATCATGGAATTTATATTTGTTATTTTGCTTCAATTTAAGCGATAAAAAATTGCATTTCTAGGGACAAATATTGTCACATACATTTTTCTTTTGTGGCAATTACCCATCCAACCCTACTGAAAAAATAAAAAAAAAATTATGTCGGATCATCACTTTTGTGGCAATTACCCATCCAACCCTAGCAAAAAAATAGAAATAAAATTATGTTGGATCATCACTATTATCACATAATCCCTCCTAACGAAGATCAAATACAACTTCTCATTAATCAAAGAAGAGAAAAAAAATTAGTTTTTTTATCACTCAATTCCTTCTCAACTAAATCCTAAATCGCTAAAAACTGACTTCAACCAAGTTCCTTTTTTTTTGTTTCCTCCTCATTTTCAACCAAACAAAAGCCTAAAGAAACTGATCAAGTCTTAATACATTATATTGAACACTATATGAATACATTATATTTGACCACATTGGTTGTAAACAAGTTAATGAGTCAGCTACAATGCAAGTTTCTAAATACATTGCCTCAAACCTATTGCTACAAGTACAAGGATATGATGATAGCAACAATAGCAACCAGTTGATGGCCTCAAAATACTAAAAAAAGATAAACACAAATATATGCATTTTATGGCAACCCCTACTTATCGGTCATAAATATAATCACTAATTTATATAGGATTATTATAGTCAAACATAAGTGTCAATGATCGATCAAGAGCCAAAACAGTAAGAAATGAGATAATCAAAGAAGATTATGGACCATTTTGTGATATCACAAGTTGGCCATCTGAAACTATATAAATTCTTAAAGTTTAGGTTAAGAAGGTGAACCAATACCCTCAACAAATTTTATTGGATTATATAGTAATTTTGGATCTAGTAAGTAAAACAATTGCAACAACATGATGATTATGAATTAAAAGCTTTACCTAACTTCAAATAATGAGAATTGTTGATGCATTATTGTGGTATTAGTTTTGCTTCAAATAAATACTAAGGAATACGGATCTCTTTTTTTTTTTTAAAGAATAGATGGAGATTCTCTTTCTTTTACTTATGGTGATGATTCAGATTGCTTCTAAATTCAGATTCACTTCAATTATTATGATGTTTAGTTAATTATAAAAGAGAGGAATAAAGTGTCATCTAAAAAAAAAGCAAAAAAATTTTCCTGGCGCTTGTAAGGGGCTTCTTCTATAAGAAAGAAGTATTATTATTTTAATTCTAACAAGAGAATATACTCTTGATCATAACAAAAAATAGTTCTCAATTGAATTCTCACATTGAGGGGAAGAGAATAATCAAAGCAACAACATCTTCATATTCATATCTTATATTTGCAGTAGGTGATTGCATTCTCTCTCAATTAGAGAAAAAGATATCTTTGTTCATTTCTCTTATTTTATGTGAAGTATAATCGTTCGTGTAGTCTCTTAGAAATTTAATGGATTATTCAATTTATATATGATTCTTACTTAAGACGAATCACAAATTTTGTTATTCCCTTTTGTGACGCATGATCGTTTTTGTAGTTTTTCATATTTGCCTCTGAATTAAGGTTCAATCTCTTCCTTAATAAGATAGAGTTTATCATTATAATACTCCATAGTTGGATTTCTAATTGTTAAAAAATTGCTAATGTTGGAGTCTTCTATTAGAATTAAAAGCTTTTCTAAAATTGCATCATTAACACAACTTTTATTCACTCCATATATAAAAGATATGATGATAAATGATATTGAATGAGTTCATTTATATCATTTAATATTTGATAATTTTATATATAATTATTAAAAATAAGAATAAAATTATTATTATTATTAGAGGCATTTACATATATTCCATATTATTTATTTATTTATTTATTTATTTATTTATTTATTTATCTAACATGTATAGTTTAATATTCACATATATTTAATTCACATAAGAAATGAAATTATTATTACTTTCATATATATGAGATGTGTTATAAATACAAATGCCAAATTTTAGGTGTTAAATATATAAATACATAATAACTATGTCAAATGCAAGTAAAATTCTCTTATTATAATATGTAACATCCCCATTATTATAGATTTTACATAGCCATTTGATTTAGATTGTTTATGAAAAGAGAATAATATAAAAATCCTATAATTATTTATTTGGGTTAATCTAACCCAAATAGTTCTAATATGACCTAATTATCGAGTTAAAATTAAGCATGTTTCCATCAAATTATTTGAGTTAAATAAGTTATATTTAAATTAATTAAATCATTTCTATGCAATAAATGGGTTGCACTGATAAGATTCAAGTTAGGCCTATTTGTAGAGTCAAATTCAAGGGTTTGGGTTAATTATATTCTAGACCGATTAACTCAGAGCAGATTTAAATTTGGCTCATAAATTCAAATCAACATCTCTAAATTAAATTAAGATTGGCACCCAAATTTAACTTATCGTTACATCTGAGATCAAAGATGACTGGGCCTCTCATCATGATAGTGTTGATCTCCACATATGTGTCATAAACCAAGGCAAGCCTACAAGTTTAATTTGGACGGAGGTGACAGGTCAAAGTGGTCAAATACACTGGGCAGATGATCGAACGATCTCCGATCGATGAACGGATTTCACCATCACGTTCAGAACATTGAAATTAACCATAATATAAATATTACATAATCTAATTAGCACATGATCAAGCAATCGAGCTATCAATATGTCGATGCGCATATCAGAGTCGAGAAGTTGCCATAATGTCCGAACGACCTTGGTTCATGAAATTGATCGCTCTGTTAGCTTTGAAAAATCAAAAATTATCGAATGAGACTGTTCGGGCTCAATTCGAACGAATCTGTGCAAATGTCGCATGATTGGAAATGACAGAGCACAAATCAAGGCCCAAAATGCACTGGACACCGCCAAAATCAACTCAACGACCTCCGATCAATGAACGGACTTCTCCAACGCGTTGATGTCGGCGGTCCAATATAAATATTGCATGATCAATCGATCAAGCGATTGAGTCGTCGTCACCTATCGAGGTCAAGAGGCGCAGGCAAATCAAATGACCTATGTTCATGAAATTGATTGCCCCATTAGTTTCAAAATGTTGAAACCTATCAAGTAAGATTATTCGCACTCAATTCGGATGCCTCTGCGTGAAAGTCGAGCGGTCGGAAATGATAATGCATATTTTAAGCTGAAATTGACCTAATTTGACGCAGGCTTGAACCAAATGGCCTCCGATTGCGAAACGGACTGCGCCGTCGCGTTCGGAACATCAGAAAAAGCTAAGATTGATATATATATATTGACCACATGATTTTATCGGCATAAAAATTATTTTAAGTATGATTAAATGTTTAAAAAATTAAATAAACCTTAATCTTAATCTAAAACCCAAATCCCTAAATCTTACTCTAATAAAATCGTTCGACCCTAATCCTACCATGCACAGCCGCTCGACCTGATCCCTCTTCACATACGATTTGAGCACTCTCTCTCCAAGCACGACTTGGCGTCAACTCCCGCTCGATCGCCATGCAAGCAACCGCTCCCACCTCCTCCTTGCATCACCCTTCCATTCTTCGATTTGTCGCAATCGAGAGAAGCAACACCGTCAAGATGAGGGTTCTTCTTTCGATTTTCGGCATCACCCTCCTTGCATCACCCTTCTAATCTTCGTTTCGCAGTAATCGGGAGAAGCAACACCATCAAGAGGTGGGTTCTTCTTTCGGTTTCTAACATCTCATTCCTTGCATTACCTTTTCAAATTTGCCTCATTGCAGTCAGAGAAGCAACACCATCAAGAAGCGGGTTCTTCTCTTGATTTCTGACATATCCAACCCCATCTCTTTGTCAATCTTTGCAGTGCGCAGAAAAATGAGTCAGAACATGTATGATATGTGAATGTGGATATATATAGATGCTTGTGTTCCTTTGCAAGTTTGAAGGCCTCGTCGTGCTCAAGAGAGTGTGACGAGATGGAAAACAGGCTATGGTGTCACAAGACACCGCATTATAATGAGGCGTGTCGAGTAACATTCATTATTATGTCCCCAGGCGAAATGCCAAAATTTTTCTAATCTCCAGACTTAGTAAAAAAGGGGGGAATGAATATATATTACATTTGTCTTCTTTCAGGTTTAAAGGTCTCGTCGTGCTCATGAGGGCACGACAAGATGAAAAAAAAAACCCGGTTGTGGTGTGCAAAGACACCACTCGCTATGCTCATGAGGCGTCTGAAAGCAACACCCATCTGTAGCCCATCTGGATGATGACTGCCAAAAATTGCGTCAAATCTTTTGACTTAGGAAAAATGGGAGAGTGCAATGAACTGGCTTAAGAACTGTAAGTAAAATAACCTACAGCTAAATTTAAACTAAAAGCATCAAACAAAAAAAGGGGAAAGTAAAATGACATACAATAAACATAAAAGTAAAACAAAATAAAAGAGAGGTGAAAAGCACTTAAATTTATCTAAGAGTTGAAAGACTAAAGTTTCTAACCGTTCTCTTTCAAATGTTCTAACTCCAACCCTTCAAACAAATAGAATAGAATAGGAGACTCCCTCTTGGCCTTATTTATAGAAATTAGAAGAGATAGTGAATGGTTTGCTTTCAGGAGGAAAGCGAATGTGGAGAGTTGAATAAAAAAGAGGGGAATATAGGAAAGTTTGACTAAAAAGAGGGGAAAATGAGAATTACTTTGACGGGTAAATCTTCTTTTAAAATAATAAACTAGATTATCCTTTGAACCTCCAGCTTCAAAATAAAAACCGCCATCGAATCTGCAACTCTTTGTATAAGCAGACAGAAGGCGAAACTAAATCAAAATCTATAAAATCATAGGGCTTCCTTTAATCAAAAATTGAGAGATTTCATTATAATTATGAATTTTAAAATCAATGAAATAACTAATTGAAATTATCTAAAACTATAAATTCACATGTGTTTGGGACATAGAGATTTCAAGTGCAAATTTTAATGTCCAAAGTGCTAAATTAGAATAAAAAAATGAAAATATAAAATCAATCTCAAAATTCAAACATAAAATTACCTAAAATTACTACACACCCGCATGGGCCCCGACACTATGTTGAATGCTTAAATTCAAGTGTCTAAGAATGTTGCGCGGGTTGCTTCCCGGTTTAGTCTTAGGACTGCGTCCTGGTTAACAAAACCTAAAAACCTATAATAAGAGTTTCAAATCAATGAAATATATGAGAAACTAATTTTGTCGGGTGATAGTAGATCTAATTCTCTATTAGCAACTAAATAGAGTTGACAGGATCTAAAGCTCTTAAACATATTCAAATTAATCAATTTTTCAAATCAAATTAAGTAGCAATCTGAAATTGCTTAAATAAAACTCTATCATTAAAAACTTAAATCAAACTTAATCCATCCACCTTCCGCAATCATTTGTTGGGGTGACAAATTAAGAAAAATCTAGCTCACAAAGGAGCCAATTTCAAATCAAGTGTTCTGCTATATTCACTCTCAATCAATCTCACGCTAGTAAGGACGTGGTCCGTGTCCTCTGACTATGTGCGCCAGTAGGCTCCACAGATGAAGTTGTTACCGAGTCCTCTGATCGAGTGGTTTGGCCAGTGCTCCATTATATTACGATCACGACCGTAGCTTGTATGCTCCCCAATGGCTCAGCCCTTTGAGTTGTGAATCATAGGGTATACTTGATAAGCAAATAACTCTATCGAGTAGACTTAAAACGTCTCACAAACACCATCCCAGTCTACAAGGATTTCTTGGGTAACCCATGTGTTCGATGAGGATCCTTCTTTGGTACCTCCTCACTAAGTAGACAAGGGACCGCGCTGCGGATGACAAAATCATGAGATCTAGATCGGGCACGTCATCATTCCCCCAACCATCTGGTTTTAAGCTGAAATGATAAATTTTATAAATCTTAAATTCTAAAACTCTACATGCTGCTACTATACGCTATGCATTTGAGCGATCTAACGACTAGCCTTAATCGAAAGTTCTCTCTCACTTATTGAGAGGGGTAATTAACTATAGGAGCTTGTGCCTATAAGAAACCTGGAACTAGATCTAAAGTTCTCACCAAATGAGGATGAAATCTCTGGGTAGTGCTTTATCTACTATTCCATCTGTCTTCTTAAAATTACACCGACACCTCAAATCATACTATCTTCAATTCAATATTGTCGAGAGGTTGATGGCGAATTTTTGGAGCTCATAAATTTCTAGTGACTCAGTTGGGGACAGGATTCTCTTTTCATCTTTGGCTAGTCAAATTTAAGCTATAGTAGTAGTGGAGCATGATAAAATTGATATTTAATATCAATCATCAATGAAATTAAATTTAAATAAATCATATTCTTATGCCTAATATGTTTGTTCTGTATATCGATGGATCTTCAGAACACCATTTATCATGCAGTTAGGTTGTGAAGCCAATATTCGTCTGGCTAACACTGTAATCAATACTAGGGATGTTGGAGCTACCATTCAATTTGATAGTGTAGACTTCCCAGCCATCACTGTTGTAAATAATCCTCCACAGCAGCATCGCATATTGTACACACCAACCTTTGGAGAATGACAATGACAATTGGAATGGCCACTACTGCTATTGAGGTTCCTAAAAAGAGAGATTTTGTACTTAAAAGATTGATTCATTTTGAGACGCCAGTCATGAAGAGAACCTTCACGGCGTAAGTTTGGTCATACACTGACAACCACGCCAAATAAACTTTCGCACTAGGAAGGTATGATATTGAAGCCTCCTCTTCTGGAGAAAAATTAAGTAGAAGGCAAAGAAGAAGAAACACTAAACTGCGAGCTCAGTAGTTGTTGTCTAAATCACAAGTCATACAACCAACCTTACAACCAAAAGTGAGTATTTCTACCCCGCAATTAATTTGAAAATTTTGAGATGGATGAAAAGGAAGAGCTCCACAGGTGATGTTAAGCGGTGTTTTTGGGCTCAACAGTAGTCAGCTTCAACCTTTCTGAAGAAACAACATGAAACTCATAGAGTTCTGAAGGTTGTTAAGGAAAAATATCTTATAAAGAAGATGTATCAAATATCAATTATCAAAGAAGCCACAAATGCTCCACTACAAAAGCTAATATCAGTGGTAGTAAGAACTCAAGACCGTTCTAAGCAATTCCTACACGGTGAGCATCGGGGTATGACACTTGGACCGTATGTTCAGGAATCTGCTACCGAAAGGTCCCGGTAGATAGAAAAATAAATATGGAGGCCAGAGCCTCGAAAAGAAGTAGCGATGCAGAAGCTTCTTCATTTAGAAGCAAGCTAACCTAATGACATCAAAGAAAGAGAAATATTGAACTGGGTGCTCAACAGTCATGATTCAAGAAGAAAATTGTACAACCAGCCGTGGAACAAGAAGTGAGTGTTCCAACCCATAACCGATCTGACAGCCTAAGATGGATAAAATGGAACAGCTTTATTGGTCAAATCAAATAGTTCTTTTGGATCTGACAACGTCAGATCCCAGCTTCTCTAGTGAGAAAATTTGAAACTGTATATGCAAGAGTGCATCAGGTTCTCAAAGTTGCTAAGGAGAAAGGACTTATAAATGAAAATATGAACGCCCTATCATCAGGGAGGCCAGAGTTGCTCCTTCAAAGTGACCTCTTCCTATAACCCTGGAAAGATGTCTACTAATTCAAGTCTCACATGATGAGCATCGATGCGTGACACTTGGACCACATGTCCAAGAATCCTCCATCGAAAGGTCCCGACAAATAGGTGAGCAAATTTGGAGGCCAAAATCTCGAAGTGAAATTGCCTTGCAGAAAGACAACAACATGACATCTAGACTGTACTCCCACAAAATCCACTCCTTATGCGCTAGTATTAAGGGTTGAAGCAGTTCTATCACTCGAAGTTAAACTACCTTCGCTCCGAGTAGCCATTCAATACAATCTCACTCAAGATGAGAATGTCTATCTACGGATGGAAGAGCTTGATGAGGTCAAGCTCTAGGCTCAGCAAAATTTAGAAGTTTATCGAGCAAGGATATCCAAAGCATTTGATCATACAGTGTGTCCTCGAACTATTTAAGAAGGAGAAATGGTCCTAGTGTTGAGAAGACTAATTAATTCTCACTGCAAGATAGGCGATAAATTTGAGCCTAATTGGGATGGCCCTTTTGTCATTGAAAAAGGAGGAGCATGCCAACTCATTAACCTAAAAGAGTGAAAGACTAATGCCACCAATTAATGGTCGATACTTGAAAAAGTATTATACATGAGGAATACATTCCCGAAGTACAATAGAAATTCCCTTACAAAATAGGAGGCATTTTTTCTAGTATATCTATTTAGGTCGACAACGTGCTTCATGCCGAGATCCCTAAATAAACATATTCCAGATGAAAAGTTTTTCCATGTAAATTCCCCTACTACACAGGGGCATTTTTTTAGTTTATGTTAAGTTTATTTGAGTTGACGTCATGTTATAAGATGAGATCCGCGAATATATTCTGATTCAGGTTGACATCGAGCTTTATGCCGAAATCCCTGAATATACTCATAATCATCATTATTAAGTTGTAGGTTCTTGCAGGAACAAAAAAAATCTATTTCTACACATGAAAAGACAACCCTAAATGTCAAGAAATTTCTCTTTAAGATTCGTCAAATGTTAGAGATTAAGTCAGAAGAACTCCCAATTTTGGAAGTTTCAATCAACTAAGTTGGAAAAATACTAACCTCTACATCCTGGAGTCTAGGACACGGATGAGTTCTAAAGTTTGAACTCAATAAGCTCACAAATGGTCGAGTTGTTGACGCTCTCCTCGCTCGTCAAGCCGCAGAAAAAGGCTACAGTGAAAGAGCCCCCATTCGTTAGTCCGATGACCAAATCACCAATCCATTATAACATAATTTGAAGACTCGAGTAGGTTCTAAAGGTCGAACTCAACAAGCCCAAATGTGGCCGAGTTGTTGATGCTCTTCTCACTCAACAAGATGTAAGAAAAGGCCGCAGTGAAAGAGCTCCCTGCTCGTCACTTCAATGATGATAGTTGTTCAATCCCAAACCAGATCTAGCTTAGTGATTACAAGCAACTAGGATCCAAGAGATCTTTCTACTTGATCAATAAATCAAGATAATCTGAGAAAACTCTCAATTCAGGGCTGACTCAAATTAATCTATATATTGCCTGCAGGGTGATATCTCAATCTATTCTCAAATGATCTAATCAAGCTTAAAGCATAGTTCAAAGTCAATCTCCTCATCAATTCCATCAAAGCAGAAAGCATAGAATCGAGGAAATAATTCCATAGTTCATACAAAGCCGATGGCCGAACTAAAGAAATTTCATGGTTATTCAGTCTGTTAAAGCACACATCGCTGGACTGATAACTCAACATAGACCTAGAATAAGTTGTAAGGTTGGGTCATTTGTATGTACCCTTCAATGAATCTGTCAAAGCAGCAAGCACAGAATTAATGGCATACATACACTTCCTGACAAGTCAATATGGACAATCAGGTCACTCCTTCATCAAGTCCGTCAAGCTTAAAGCTAAGACAGAAGGAATTTCAAATCCGACCAAGCACAGATAAACCAATTCCCCAGCAGAGTCTTTCATCAAAATAAATAATTCAATTCCTCCAACAAACCCAATCAAGCACCAAGCTAGGATTGGAGGAAATTCAAATATGCAAGGACATAAAAGAAAGAGATATTCTGCAAAGCCATTGAAGTAGAGAGTAGATGGTGTAAGAACTCTTATCTATCTAACATGCCAATTCTGACAAATCAATCAAGCCCATCATTTAGCATATCCTAAATAAGGCATCATACTAATGACAAATCCTATCAAAGCTCCGTAAGTTATTGCAATTGAAGCTGAAATGATCCAAGTTCTGTAGCCAGCCCAAAGGGTCAACCAATTTTCAACAAACGTGACTCGCTCCATGCGCGAATCATATTTATTGGGAGATATTTGTTGACCTCCACATATGTGTCGTAAATCAAGACAAGCCCACAAGTTTAATTTGACGGACTTCAAAGGTGATAGTGCGTAAATCAAGGCTTGAAATACACTGGACGTCACCAAAAATGGTCAAACTGACCTCCAATCAATAAATGGATTTCACCATCATATTAAGTACATCGAAATTAATCAGAATGTTAATATTGCATAATCTAATGAGCACACGATCAAGAAATCAAAATTGCTCCGATGGCCGAGAGTGAAAAGTTGCGATAATGTCCAAACAAAATCCGTTCATGAAATTGATCACTCTGTTAGCTTCAAAACATCAAAAATTATCAAACGAGACTATCCACATTCAATTCGGACGAGTCTATGCAAATGTCGGATGATTGGAAGTGACAGAGCGCAAATGGAAGCCCAAATACCTTTGGAACCTTTGCCAAAATCAACTTCAAATGACCCCGATCGATGAGCGGACTTCCATCATGTTGAATATCAACGGGCAGGTAATAAATATTGCATAACTTCATGATCAAGTCAAATCATCCAATGCGTCTCGTCTCAGTCAGAAGGTCTTGGCCAAATGACCGTTAATGAAATTAATTATTATTGTTTGAAATATCAAAATATATCAGTAAAAGACTATTAGCACTCAATTGGAACGAGTGCAGTGAAAGTCATTGAAAATGATAATGTGCATTTTAAGCTAAAATTGACTTAATTTGACGTCGACTTGAACCAAACGGCCTCTGATTATGAAATGGATTGTGTCATTGCATTCGAAATATCAGAAAAACCTAAGATTGATATATATATATATATATATATATATATATATAGCCGCTCGACTCGATCCCTCTTCACGCTGTGCTCCGACTCTTGCTCAATCCCCATGCGAGCAACCGCTCCCACCTTCTTCTTCCCCCGTGCGTTCAAAAGCCCTCATTTGGTTCCCTCAACTGCAAAGAACCGTCTCCATACGCACTCCCTTTCTCTGCTCGCGTCCTCCCATCCTCCCTGCGAAAATTTTTTTAAACTAAGCAACATTAGAATGTTAATTAGGTAATTAAGTATTGTTAAAAAAAATTAAGAATAGGTACTCATTAGTGGGATCACACGCCACATCGATGGACATGGCGCCGCGGTAAGTGAACAGGTCAATCCCACTTGCTACCGGCTTCAGATACTCAAGCTCCACTCACTGGCTGATTCCATTAGGGCTGACGTCAATACTCTTGATGGTTTTGCTGAGCCACCCCCCGTTGATTCCGCCACCCTGAGTTCGCTGATTTCTCCGTCCGAGCACGGTTCTCTCCATCTCGAAACTTCCTGACGACCGTCGATGTCACTCCAACCGCCTACATTGTATCGTCTTCTCCGGGTATGCGAAATAAACTCCCTTTCTTCTTGACAGCCACATTCACGTAGTCTAACAACTTCCTTCTCCCATCTAGCAGTCATTGGAAGCCAACATTAGCTTCCAGCGACGATTCCAACAGCTCTATTTTGTTCGGGGAAGTTTCCTCTCGCGGATTCTACTTTTTTTTGCGCACATCCCCGTCATTCTTCATAAAGACAGAATCCATATTCTATCAATTTATAAATTAATAGTGTGTGTGGATTGGGAGTTGTATGGTTAGACTTTTGTTTGGGATTTGATTTGTAAGTTTTTGTTGCTATGCCGTGTGTTAAGTAGACAATGTAGTATTATTTAGGGTGTTGATTGATATGAATTTTTGATTATTCATATAGTTTGTTTTGCAAGAATGAATAGAGAATTTGTTTCGTTGATCCTTTTCTCTGGAGGCGAACTAAGTATCGATGAGCAATTCAGTCCAAGTTATGTAGGAGGTTGAAATTGTCCAGTTAAGGTTCTACGTCAGAGTACCTTACTGGAATTGAAGCAACGGATTATGAGAACCTTGTACATTGATCCAAAGCATCACACAATCACTCTTATGTCGTATCGGGTGGCGTGAGAAGTCGTAATATCTGACGATGACATTTGAGAAGTTACATTGGATGAAGCTTCCCGTCAGATGTTGGTGTTGTATGTCGAAGTGGAGGATGTTAATATTGCATCCACATCAACTGATCTGGTAATAAGGTCAGTAGATATACATCTGATGCATATACATGATTTCATCGCACATGCACCTATGGGGACACATAGCAGCTTTGATGAGTTGATTAACAGGTAATATATGGGCAACCTTTATCTGTTTGCTCTTGTACATAATATATTTGTTGTCCAACTTATGAGTTTCATTGGCGATGATGTTGTCTATCTTTAGAAGAACCGATATGCCTCGAGTGCCGCAGCAAGATGAGTATCGAATGAGCGTGGTTCAAGTAGTGAGTAAAGGTGATATTAGTGATGATGATTATCACTGAAGCCAGCTTGGGAATCTAGAGAATAATCTTCTAAAAATCACTCACTCTGAAATATTGATAGTGGGAGTCATTTGTTGTCCACAAATGAGTATGTCCGGATGTGTCAAACTACGAGAGAGTGGGACAACAATATTTACTTTGATGGCCCATCTAACGAAACTGTCCTAACGAACGATATTGAAATCTCAGGTAACCTTGTCGAAGGTATGTGTTTCACAAGTAAACGGAGTCTACAATTTGATGTTGTTGGGTGGTGCATAGTAAACAATATTCAATTCCAAACAGTTACCTCTAACCAAAAGAACTACACGGTTGTATGCGTACAGCATGATAGTCCTACAATACCATGTAAGTAGTGTTTGCATTATAGCAGCAGTAGACGCTTAGGGGGTGCTTGGAGAATATCAAGAGTTGGTAAAAATCATAGATGTATCAATGTAGTAAGTGCTCATAAAGGTAGTTCAAAATTCATAGCTTACTTCATTATACCCGGATCGCACCGATAGATCCAAAACTAGAGAGATTATAGGTAGAATGGAGTCAAAATTAAATATTAAAGTTTCGTGCATGAAGGCTTGGGATGCAAGGCGCAAGGCAATAAAAGCTATATTTGGTACCGGGAAGAGTCTTACGGACTCTAAGTCTTTATATGGAATCAATTTGTGTAATTTACCTAATAGATACAAAATTCTAGCGACGACTTCTGAGACTTTTGGGCATTTGGTCCTTCAATCATGGGATGGAGTACAACCGGCTGAGCTTAGACGGTCTTTTTGTTCAAGTATCGATTACATTATTAACTGATGTTAGAATCGATGGAAATAATGGGTTGTTTCCACTAGCCTTTACCGTTGTGGAGTCTGAGTCGATTGATGCCTGGCTGTGGTTCTTGATATGCTTGCATGATATGTTGCCTGTTGTGTCTGCTAGACATGATCTGTGCATAATATCTGATAAACATGTTAGTTTATTACATAGATGTAAAGAAGTATTTCCATGGGCAGCTCACATACACTGTTTGTGTCATCTGCATGAAAATTTTAGAAAGATAATACGTAGATTGGGTATTGGTGATATTGAATTTCTATGTCAAAGGATGTACATGGCAGGAAATACTGATGATATTTGTCTGTTCAATCGATTAATATTAGATATTAAAAATATAAAAGAAGAAGAGCACACATGGCTTGTAGAGCATGACCTTGTTAAATGGTCACTTGTGCAAGATGGTGGAATGAATTATGAGACAATGACGACTACTAGAGGACCTGGATACATTCAGTATGATGGCTATGGGTGCAGCAGTTCTAGCCCACCTGTATAGGGAGTTGTACGAGTCGACTAGGCCTACCAGGGCCAACATGGCTGGCTGCCTTCACCTTCTTCAGATATGGTCTTGGGAGCATATTCATGTGGGGAGGTCGACTCTACATGTGCCATATCCTACTGAGCTTGACGATCTCAGCATTGGGTTGAGATATATTTTGTTAAATGTACTTCCAAATTTTTAGCTTATACATGTGTTTAAACTGTGTTGTGTGTACAGATGGAACGAGAAGTATGTTCGCCAGCAGCCAATGGCGAACGTTGCAGTATATAGAAATGAGCTGGATGGCTTGCGGCTTACTCAGGTTGGACTTGCAGATAACACTTCAGTTCAAGTATATGTAATGCATATTCTAATTTAACATAATTTTTAATATGTGCAGGTGATCTGGGAGCCGTACAGTGAGCAGATCATGGCACGTCTATCAGATACATGCTCATCAGGCTCTGAGATATGGTTATCACGAGTCCCTCTGATCAGCTGGAAGAGGGTTGAGTGGCATTTACCAGATAGAGTGCTACACCAGTTCGGCCTCATTCCCAAAGTAGATGTAGCCCCGGTTGATCCTAATTTCAAAAGGGTCGATGGTCGAGATAAAGCGGATGTCAACTGAGTTGATTACCACCAGTCACACATTGCCGCTTGGGAGAGGCGGAGGGATTACCTCGAGGGCTCGGCGAGGAAGTTGACGGATGACGTATCGACAAGAGATAATGGTTCGATCGGTTTCTCTCAGATTTACTCGCCTCGACAAATCCTCACCACTTACTATGTCAGAGCACCAGTGGAGTGTATTTATGTAAGTGCTAATATAAGTATTCATTTGAATTCAATATTTATGTAAGTGCTAATTTTCATACTATTTTTGTGTAGTGAGCATCTCATGACTCGTGACATCTTTCACCATACCATGTGGATGACCACGAGCTATAGGGATGCGTTGATAGGTACAAGTTGTTATGCAGAGACCTAGATCAAAGTGTACATATCGGGGACACATATTAAGGATCGGTGCCTACAGAGGGTGTCACACATCATGACTGGAGCATCAGGCCATCTACTTATATAGATTCAGGTCCATCTACGTATGCTAATCCAGGTCCTTCCACATATCAGCCTACGTATGAGTCACAGCCACCTATCTTCCAGTCACAGGATGATCCGACGTAGACTGCCGAAGATCTTGCACTGGAGGGTCACCATCAGCTGCGTGACCGTCCATCCCGTGCACCTGACCAGTACACACTTGGGAGTGGTGCGATTCCACGCAGACGCTGAAGGCATTAGATGTTTAGGATAGTCTATTTGTGCATTTGTACTACGTTTCTTTTTATCTATTTCATTTATTGATCTTTTTATCTATTTCTACTCAACTCTTTCGCCTACTGTTTTGTGTTGTATGACATTCAAACATTTTAGCTTACAAACTTATAATAAAATAAATTTGTTTTAAAGTTCATCACTATACAAATGAATTAAGGTGTAAATTAAGTAAGAAAGGTAATAAGTGAATCTATTATAAAAAAAGCACAATATTAAAGATTAACTCAACTTCACAAGCTAAATCAATCAATATACTAAACTCTGAAGTCACTAAAACATAAATCTAAATATAGAAGAAGTGTGCTTACTAATATTTATGTTTAAATCATAAAATAATTATTAGAAGGAATGCAAATCAAAATTTTCAAGATACTTTCCACAATAAGAATTATTTTTGACTTAATACCATACTTATATCCCAAGCTTTGTAAATCAAAAATACTTTGCAAATAAAAAAAAAAATATCGATGATAGCCCACTTAGTGAAATGTCTCAGTAGTACCCCAAGTGGGCGTAATTCATGTAAGAATAATGTGGTGTGGCCAGTCGCCCACTAATTGGGCAATTGTACCTATTTTTAAATTTTTTTTAATAATACTTAATTACCTAATTAATATTTTAATGATACTTAATTTAAAAAAATTGTCTCCACCCTGCCGCAGCCGAATAAAGTAGTCTCTGTTATCCTCTTCGCTTCTTCCTCTGGCCCCTGTTATCTCTCTAATGGCTAGATGATCGATAAGATATGTCGTGGTCGATGCTTTCACTGATACTCCATTCAAGGGGAATCCCGCTGACATCTGCTTACTTGAAGAAGAAGCTGGAGTGGATGATAACTAGATGAAGAATGTTGCCAAGGAATATAATATCTTTGAGACCGCTTTCTTGGTCCCTTCCACCGCTTCCATTGTCGGCAGCGGCGTCTTGGCGTTCTCTAATCCTCGTTTTTGTCTCTGGTGGTTCACTCCCGTAGCAGAGGTCAAGATTTGCAGACATGCAACGTTGGAATCAACACATTTTCTTTTTACATTTGGTTTGGTAAAATGTGAGATAATAGTGTTTGAGACACTATCCGGAATTCTGACAATCAAGAAAGTGTAGGAATTTGGGAAGTTGGACTTTGCAGATCCTTGAGCAGATAGGACTGGAGAAAGTTTTTCCATTGAGCTTGACTTTCCCATAATTCAAGTTGAAGATTGTATGTCCAAAAAAAATCCCTTCTCTCCCTGAAAACTTGAATGATTTGTCCATGGTGAATGTATAAAAAACTTGTAGTGGAGACCTTCTTGTAGAACTTACTTCAGGGAAGGACCTTGCTTCTCGTTGTTTGCAATATGAACCCATAGATCGCCCAAATACAAAAGATCTAGTTTCAACACTTTCCCCCTTGCAAACTAAAACTAGTCTACCATCTCATGTGATGCTCAAAATTTTAAAACACGAAGAGGCCCCTCCTACTCCACCGCAACCCCTCTTTCTTCCCTTGTAAACGATGAAAACCAAGAAGCAACACCGTCATGAGACGGGTTCTTCTCTAGGTTTTCACCGTTTCCACTACCCCATAGCCAAAAGGCCCCTCTTTCTTCCCTTGCAAATGACGGAAACTAACAAGCCACACCGTCATGATGTGGGATCTTCTTTCGATTTCTGGCATCATCCTCCTTAAATCACCCTTCCAATCTTCGCTTCGCCGCAATCGGGAGAAGCTACACCATCCAAAGGCGGGTTCTTCTTTCGGTTTCTGGCGTCGCCCTCCTTGCATCACCCTTCCAATCTTCGCTTCGCCGTAATCGGGAGAAGCAACACCGTCAAGAGGCGGGTTCTTCTTTCGGTTTCCGATATCACATTCCTTGCATTACCTCTTCAAATTTGCTTCGTTGTAGCCAGAGAAGCAACACCATCAAGAGGTGGGTTCTTCTCTTGGTTTCCGGCATATCCAACCCCATCTCTTTTCCGATCTTTGCAATGCGCAGAAAAATGAGTCAGAACATATATGATGTGTGAATGTGGATATATATACATGCTTGTGTTTCTTTGCATGTTTAAAGGCCTCGTCGTGCTCAAGAAGGCACGAAGAGATGAAAAACCGGTTGTAGTGTCGCAAAACACCGCTCGCTATGCTCATGAGGGTATATCGAGTAAGCCAACATCCATTAGATGTCGCTCCCCCTAGACAAAATGCTACCAAAATTTTATCTAATTTCTAGACTTAGAAAAAAAGGGGGAAATGAATATATATTGCATTTGTTTTCTTTCAGGTTTGAAGACCTCGTCGTACTCAAGAGGGCACGACGAGATGAAAAAAATCAGTTTTGATGTCGCAAGACACCACCGCTCATACCGAGGCATACCAAGACCCCCAATGCAGCCTCTATGGGATGATGCCGTGAAGTTGCTAAAATTGCATCAAATCTTTTGACTTAGAAAAAATGAGAGAGTGAAATGAACTGGCATAAGAACGCTAAGTAAGAAAACCTACATCTAAATTTAAACTAAAAGCGTCAAACAAAAAAGGTGAAAGTAAAATGACATACAACAAACATAAAAATAAAACAAAATAAAAAGAGTGGTGAAAAGCACTTACGAAATTTATCTAAGTATAGTTGAAAGCCCACTAAAGTTTCTAACCGTTCTCTTTCAAATGTTCAAACTCCAACCCTTCAAACAAATGGAATAGAATAGGGGACTCCCTCTTGGCCTTATTTATAGAAATTATAAGAGGTAATGAATGATTTGCTTTCAAAAGAAAAGGAGGGGGAAACCGAATGTAGGAGAGTTCGAATAAAAAAGAGGGGGAAACGAATGTAGGAAAGTTTGAATAAAAAGAGAGGGAAAATGAGAATTATTTTGAGGGCTAAATCTTCTTTTAAAATTACAAACTAAATTATACTTTGAACATCTTAAAAAAAAATTGTCACCAATCAGAACTCTTTCAGTGCATATGAGACGATACTAAATCAAAATCTATAAAATCATAGGGTTTCCTTTAATCAAACATTGAGGGATTTCATTATAATTATGAATTTTAAAATCAATGAAATCATTAATTAAGTAAAATTATCTAAAACTATAAATTCCTTCATATGCTCGGACATAGAGATTTCAAATGCAAATTTTAATGTCTGAAAAGGCTGCGCATGTTAAATTGGAATAAAAAAATGAAAATATAAAATCAATCTCAAAATTTGAACATACAATTACCTAAAATTACTATATAGCCCTACATCATGTTGAATGCTTAAATTCAACAATGATGCATGACCTGTTGCTTCCCGATTTAATCTTGGGATCGTCCGTTAACAAATCCTAAAACCTATAATAAGAGTTTCAAATGAAATATCGAGAAATTGATTTCACGGGTGACAAGTAGATATAATCCAAAGCCTAAACAGAGTTTACGATCTAAAGCTCTTAAACATATTCAAATTAATCAATTTTTCAAATCAAATTAAGCAAATAATAAACGCTTAAATGAAACTATCATTAAAACTTAAATCAAACTCAATCCATCCACCTTCCACAACCGCTTTATCGAGAGTGACAAATTAAGAAAATTATAGCTCACAAAGAAGTCAAATCAAGTATTTATGTTCACTCAATCAATCTCACGCTAGTAAGGATGTGCCCTTCGACTACGTGGCTTGGCGAGGCTCCACGATGAAGCAAGCACCATCCCACGACGGTTTGGCCACTCCATTATATTACAATCCGATCAGTATGCTCTCCAATAGCTCGCCTTTGAGCGTGAATCATGTATACTTGATAAGCCAAACAACCTTCCTCAGTAGACTTAAGATTGTCTGACAAACACCACCCTGTCTACAAGGATTTCTGACGTCAGAATCGTGTGTTTTGCCGATGAGGATCCTTTGTCGTGGTCGACTACCTCCAAGTAAGCAACACACTACCCGGATGACAAAACCATGGGATCAAGATCGGACGCCATCATTCCCCCAACCATCTAGTTTAAGCTGAAATTATAAATTTCATAAATCTTAAATTCTAAAACTCTACATGCTGTTACTATACGCTATTCATTTGATCGATCTAATGACTAGCCTTAATCGAAAGTTCTCCCTCACTTATTGGGAGGGGTAATTAACTATGCTGCTCTATAAAACTTAACTATATCTAAAGTTATCACCAAGGGATGAAACGGTAGTGTCTTATCTACTATTACATATGCCTTCTAAAATTACACATCTCAAATCATCTTTTCATTATCATAAGACGTCAATTTTTGAGCTACATATAGAAAAATCAGATGGCATTCATGAAAATGTTTGATGTTTATTAATAATTCATATTAATATTTATTTGAATTAATATAAAATCTATTTCTATTATTATATTTTACTGTTAAAAATATTAAAAAATTAAATGAATATAAGATTTTTTTTCTTTGACTTAATTATTAATAAATCTACCCAATCATACAAACTAATGACCTATCCTTCTCAGACTTCGTGGGTCCGTCATTCACTGTTCCCAAGTCCACAACTGCGCACATCAAGCTTTCTGCTCGCATTAAACAAAGGGAAAACAAATACGAACCCATGACTTAACTGCGGGAATAAGAAAGAGTGCTCCAACTTGTTTATTATTTTTAGGGGGCATTTGCATGTAATTTTTATATATTTGTATATTTAATACTTAATTTTTGATATTTTTATATATATAATATTTAAATCTTTAATATCATATTAAGAATACTAGTATTTTTTTTAAGTGAGTATATCTTTTTATGTATGAGCTAAATGTTATGTATGTAAATATTAAATTTTAGATATTAAATATATAAATTAAAAAAATTGCTATTTTTAAAGACCCGGCCTCTTAAATTGTTATGCTTTGTTTGGTTTAGAAGAATTGAATTTGAAATAATTTGTAATTTAAAGTGAAATAAAGACAAAATTGATGTTTATATTTGTATTTTATGAATCATTTTTTTTTATGAAAATTGAAAAGTTGTATTGTATGAGGTTAATTCTTATGGTATTGAAAGGTTATAGTTTTTGAAATTAAACCCTCCATTATTCTATGTCTTGTGCAAATTAAATTCAAAAGCTCTCTTTCTTATTTCTTTTTTTTAAACTTTTGATTGTAATAATAATATATTATTATTATTATATATTTTTACTGATATTAGAAAACATATATTCATAATAGAAAATAAAATTGATCCCAAATAACTCCTAAATAGCATTTTTTTTAGGAACACAAATATGACACTCGAGTCGGCTACTTGAGTTCAATCTCCGATCCAAATCATTTTATTACAAAGAATCTTCATGATGAGTCATATGAGCTAACAAATAATTCTCTATTTATAGATGAGTCCTTTCAAATAGTTGTTGTTATAAAAGGTCTTCAACAACTATTTAAAGCATAATTGAAATTATATGAATTTTTTAAGAGTTCATTATTAGTCTTTCACACTGAAGAAATTAACGTACACTTGATTGTTGTCTCCATTATTGAAAGGACAATTTGGTGGAATATGGTCAAGGCTCGAAGACTACGGATAGAACAAAATATTATGTATAGTATTAAGTCGAGATAAAGGTACTATCAACATTATACCATTAAATCATTTCTCTCAATTGGAATCATAATTGTTCAATTGTATAGTCTCAGTGAATGTTTTATATTTCTAACATAATATTTTCATTATTAGTAGTAAATTTTTCTCATTTCTTTTTAATTTATTTTATCTATGTGCGACATTTCAATTAATTGAAAAAGAAAGGAATAAGGAATGGAAATGATAAAATATAATTTAATTTAAATTATGTTTCAGTCATTTATTTTGGAGAAGAAACTAATTGGAAAAGTTATTTTAATATTTAGTCCATGAGAATTTTTAAGGGGGATTTATATACATACCATGCAATTCTTATGAATTTACGTATTTCACACCCAAACTTTAATTTTACTTAAATAGCTCAAATCTTTATTATTACATCAAAATACCATATTTTTTTTTTTCAAGTGAAATACACTTTTTTAAGAGAAAGTCTGTTTGTAAATATTCAAAGCCGGACAAATATGAAATCTGTAGAATATGTATATATTCCCCAATTTTAATTCATAAATAATGGAACATGTGTATATATATATATATATATATATATATATATATATATATATATATATATATATATATATATATATATATATATATATATATAACATATATATATATATATACATATATTTATTGAAATTGAGCAGCCAGTTATCAGCAAAAAAAATTATTTATTTATATATTTCAAATAAATTTGATGATCATGTTTATATTAAAAAACACGTAAATATTTTTTAATTTTTAGACAAAAAAAAAATATAATTAAGTCAAATTTCTTAATTATTATACTTAATGATTTTCAGATTGTCGAAGAATTTCAGCCAATATTTGATGAAGAAAGAATGAATTTTTAAAATAATATTTATATATACTGAATTGGTATAGAAATATTAATAAGAATTATCATGTACATAATGTCTAGATGTGGAGAACGCCGATCAAATAATATTACACCCGCATGATTCCACCATACATCGCCAAGAAAAGCAAAATTTACGTTATTTTATATTTCGATCTTCTCATGTACCTTTTATTGTATTATTCAAGATTATATTATTTGAATATTGACCAAATCAAATGCTAAGAAATAGATTCAACCGATAATCGCATAAAGATTCAAACTCAATATCTAAGCTTTTCAGAATCGCCAGATTTGTAAACATGACGTCACCGCACGATTCACAAGTTAACATAAAGTTTAGATTTTATTATCTTCCAACGATACCGATAAAATCGTGAGAATCACCATAAAATGTATACATAACTAATTTTTTTTAAAAAATATTAATTACAATATATAATTACCGATTGCTGAGCCGCTAGTCGGTAAAAAAAACCAGCCTATTTTAATTTTTTTTTTCAATCAATGTAATTAACATTTTAAAGTGGCCTAGTTTAAAAATTAACCCTTTTTATAAAATTTTGTATAAAAATGCATCTCCGTTACCTTCAATTCTTACAAACCAACGTACACTTACAGATCGTTTCCCATTCTTTCTTCCTTTTTTTTTTAAAAGAACTCTGAGAAAGCCGAGAAGAAAAGGGAGGGACCGCCACTTGCGTCGGTCGGCCAGTCACCTGCCCTCGCGCGCCCCCCAAGCAACAGCGACGCCGACTGTCTCGAGCAATAGTAACGCTTCTTCACTCATCTCGCCAGCTTTTCCTTCCCTTCTATGACTTCTACTCAACTTTGAGCTAAAAGAAAAGATCCAATAGAAGAAACTACGCAGAGGAGATCATCTCTTCCTCTGTAATTTCAGGGCTAGGGTGTTCGTTGAGATCAGGACGAGGTCGTGGTGGTGGAAGTAGCGGCGGCGCTTGTTGCTTCTGCTGCTGAAGGGCGTCGACGCGTGCCCCAACCTCAGCGGCCTTCTTTCTGATTGAGGCAGCAGAGAGAGCGGTATTGGCTTCCGGACTCCTCGGCGGCGAGTTCGTCAGGGAAGTTTAGAGTGCAGAGCGGCCTCTGAGGAGGTAGACGGCGGTATCATATGCCCTGGCGGCGGCGACCGGAGAGGAGTAGGAGCCGAGCCATCCTATCCTGAACGCTTGTTAGGTTCCCTTATCTCTGCCACCCACTTTCCCCACTTCCTCATCCTCACCCCTGTAAGCTCTGTCCTTGCCCCTTCCCGCCGATCCTCTCTCTCCTCTGGTACTCCCGGTCTCCGGGAATAGCAGGCTCTCTCCATCCCTCTCTCTCTCTCTCTCTCTCTCTCTCTCACGCGCACTTTCTTACTTGGCTCCTATCCGCTTTCCACGCTTTCTGAGTTTATATCCATTTATATGCCTTTAATTATGGGAGCTAATGATATATATATATATATATATATGTGTGTGTGTGTGTGGTGGGTGGGTGGTGTGTGAGTGTCATCTAAATTCATTTGATCAAATATGAATTTCAATGTAATACTGAAATAAAAAAAATTAGAAGTAAATTTATACTTATCCAATTCAACTTGTTTTAAAAATGAACAATTTGATGAGATGAACTCATAGACATAAAAAGTGCAATGTCATCATGGGCATAAGAAGTGCTTATAGTTATAATGAGGCTTTTAAAAAAAATTAGTGAGCTTAAGATAACTCAATTATGATGTCATTAAAGTATTTAAATGCCTAAAGAATAATATATATTTAAGGGAATCAATGTGGGTCATCGATGAACGAAAAATTTGCAAAAAGTATAAAAAATTACTCCAAAAAATCTATAAAATGTCATATTCTTCAATGATCACCACTCCACTTCTATTTCTCAATCACAATAGCCCAACTATTATTATCAAATCATAATTATCTAATCCTATCATTAGGCCATATTTTGTAAAGTGAATTTAGATGACATGCTTGTGCACGGACACACACACAAATATATATATATATATATATATATATATATATATATATATATATATATATATATATATATATATATATTCAATAATTTTAATTTTTATATTTATATCTCTTATGTTTTACAAGCAAATTTAATTCATGTGTAATAAAGCATTGCTCATTAACTTTGCTCACATAATTAAATGCATATAAATTGAAAATAAACCGAGAAAGGGTGGAGAGCGGATAAGAGCTAAGGAAGGAAGTATTGAGAGAAGAGATTATATGTAGCCTGTAGCTCTATCCAAACTCTAATAGAATAGCATCACGTGACATTGACAATTTTAATAAGAAAATAATTTTTCGATCCATTGACTTAGCCCGACCCATGCAGTAAAAAGAAGTAAGACGATTTAAATTTTAGGTTACGGGCCTTTAAATAAAGTGTAAATATATGTCTATATGATTCAACAAACTTGTTGTGAAGATGAACAATTTGAAGAGATGAACTCATAGATATAAAAAGTGCAATGATGTGAGACCAAATGAGTTCAAATCACAAAGAGATTATTGAAACTTTATAACACTAATTGAGAGATCAAATGATATCTAAATCTTACATACATATAGTTCTAAGGAGCCTTCTGATAAAAAAAATTTAATGAGATTTGGGTCATTATTGAAGGGGATATTTGCTAAAAGTAGAAATAGATCACCCAAAAATCTATAAAAAATCCAATATTCTTCATGAGAGGTGAAAAAGGAGTTTGAGTTGAACCTAAAGTTAGAATTAAATGGGTTCAACATGATAATTGAGTCAATGATCATCACTCGACTACTATAGCCCAACAGCAATTGCTCAACTACCATTATCTAACCATAGTTATTCAATCACTGTCATCTAGCCATAATTATCATACTACAATGGCTCAAACACTACCTTCCAACAATTATAACTCAATTGTAGCCTCCCAACTATCATCGCTTGGCACAATCACTTCATTATTGTCTGCTAAGTACCTTCGTCCAACTACCATCAGCAAACCATCATGATTCGATTATTAGTACCCAAACACTATCACTCAACTAATTCTGATTGGTCACTATTGCTAACATGTCGATGCAATCTATCACCAATATAATTGATGCGTATCTTACAAAATAGAATTGGTTAAACCTATGATTTTTTTACCTTTTCAGTTTTCAACTTACAAAATATCATATCTCTACGAATTAATCTCAATTTATATATTTTTTAGAATGTGTAGAATCTTCATCCAACATCAAGACAATAAATTCTCTCATCATTCCCTTAATATTCAACATGCAATAATTTATAAAAAAAAAGTTTAAAAAAATTAAAATTATAAATCAACATATAATATAGAATAAAAAAAAATAAAAAATTATTAAAAAAAAGTCATAAAAAAAAAAAATGAATTAAAACAAGTAATAATAAAGAACAAATAGTAAAATAATATGTATAAAAATATTTTAATGTATTATATTTCCAATATTTCTTGTTTGTTACATTGCTTTAATTGCTTTGTTTTGACAATGGAATAGAATTGGTTGTAGAAAATTGCTTAATCAGGCTAATTTAATTGGATTTGTAGAATTTTTATGGATCCGATTAGAATTAATTGAAAACAATTATTTTTTGTTATCTGATTTAAGTAATCAATTCAAATCGGCAACAGATAATTAAATATAGCATCAGCATGACTCGGATGCTATGGTGTTCAAAAATAATATAATTAGGTAGAAATTATTCTTTTATATTTATAATGTTGTATTATTTAAATATATAATGCTAATCTTTTAACATTTAAGTATTAAATATAATGAAGATGTTAATATTCATATAATCAATTTATTGGACCTATATGTTAGACTCTGATTGAACCAATTGATCTAAGACCCAATAGTCAAATAAATTAAGAGTGTGTTGGGGCAACATTCCTTCCATTGTGCCAACCGCACCGCTCCAATCGTTTGACGAACTGCGATGAGATTATATTTTGAAGAACTTGTGATGAAAAAAATGCATTTTCTAACTTGACCTAACCAAGTATAGTGGCAACTAAAAAGCTGTGTTTTGATTTTAGAAAATTTAAAAAAAAAAATTAGTACCTACTATAATTTTTTAAACGTTAACTTCTTCTTCATCAGCTCTATCATTATTTTTTTTATTATAGCTATACTGCTCCAAACAAACCCTAAATGATGGTTCAATTTCAAAAAAAAAAAAAAATTAAAGTTAAAAATAACACTTTCCCAATAAAATAAAATAAAAAATAAATCATCCTAATATATAGTGTGAACCATACCTAACTGACTCGTATTAGGTTTAATTTTTAGATTAGTCTTAATTAATAACTTAATTAGGTAATTAACTCGCTAAAAAATTTAAAAATAGCCCCACCCAGCCAATCGATCGCTTAATCAAGATCGCATTCTAAATTTAGAGCGAATGAACCCGAGAGCTCAGCTCTCGGGTTTTGCTTTCATTTATCTTGTCCCCGTTCCAGATCCGGCGATTGTCCCCGTCGTCGGCCAGGGCTCACCTCACCGCCAAGGTGGTTCGCCGCTGGCCAAGGAGGTTCGCCGCCGGCCAAGGAAGCTATTCGCAGGTGAAGGAGAAGATCGGAAGTATTTTCGTTAGTTTTTTTTGCCGATTTAGGTATTTTTCACCCTAAATGAAAAAAACTTGTTAGATTTTTATTTTTATGCATATAGTAGATATATTTAAGCTATTTAGTTTGATTTTCATGGAAAATTTGTGGTAGATCTCATTTTCTATGCAGTTTTTATATTTTTGTAGGGAAGGTTAATTTGTGCGCATATTTGTTACATATGTTTAGGTATTGACATCCAATTGTGTTATTTATTGTAACACTTTATTTGCTAAATCAATTATAAATGAGGTTGTATGTGATGTTTATTGTGGTAATTGTTACTGTTTGTTGTTCTAAGTTGTGACTTGTTAGGTTCCGAAATGAGGTTGTGGTTGTGAGCTGTTTATGACTTGCTTGTTCTGATTTGTTAGTTTTTCACATTCAATCTTTGTGGTTTAAAATGATTTCTGGAAGTTGTTACATAGGGGATACTTGATGTATCGATGAATGAGCTATGCGATTTAGCACTTATTATATGGATATAGGATAAATGAGAGTATAACATTTATGATATAAAATGTCAATATATTTTTGTAGTCTTCTATATTATATATGAATCCAATCATTTTTGTGCGTAATAAGTAGCATTTCATTTCGTCCCCTCATTGTATTTCTCCTTAATTAAATCATTTGCATTTATCGTGCAACGAAAAGATTATTGGTATTAAATACTATCCAGATAGTTCTTATTATATGTGAATGGTTTTCATTCCAACATATATGTTGGTGGGAAAAATCGCATGCCCAAATCTCACTGGGATTAGATTTGCGAATTAAACGTACCAGAATAATGCGTTGAAGATAGATCCAACAAAGTTCTTCGCGAATATGGTAGCCGCTTTCCGGTAGCCGGATTTATCAAGTCCCATTGATAATGAAGAAGTTTTATACCGCAGCAGCGCAACCTATGATTTATCGTTATGGAACTATCGCGTAGATGGTTAACAATAATAGAAGAATGTGAGAGAGCTCAAACGAAAGACTGAAAGTAGCAGCAGCCTTTCCAACGAGGCAAGGAGATTTCCAACCACAGTAAAATAAGTATGTGTCCGATGTCACCAGACCTTCGGGACTGAATTGGGTGAAAATAACAGAGTTCAAGTAAACCGAATCTTACCATCTACCATGCAAAGACGCGATTATTATTTCAAGTTAACCCACACATAAAACCACGCCCATTATGTTCAAAGATACGCTTGCAAAACTATATCAACACCTACGGCAATTCCACGAATTGCCTGATCTTGAAGAGTGAAGAACACATCATCGGTGGCACATGACATAATCCACCAAATCAAAAAGAAAGCATGAAGTCAAAGAAAAGATTAAAGTCGGCACACATTATCAGGGCCATTGGTGGCACATGCTCGAATCATTGGTGAACACATCATTATAGTTGTTACACTTGCGTTTATATCTTGTTATATACTGTTGCTTTAACACACTTTGCTTTAATGTTATGCTTCTTTATTGCTTCTTATTAATGTTTAACTGATTGCACATTATTTTTTATCTCAATTATAACAGGAAAGATGTCCCAGTGATGACGATCCCACCCCACACGTAGAGGAGCGAATTCCAGTGAGAGACAGCTTGTTTATGGCCCACTCACCTAAGTGATAGATGCCACGCAGAAATAATGAAACAAAGCGATCCCCGGATTGGTGAAAAGTTTCTTTAATTTTTAATGTACACATTTATTATTAATACAACCCACATGGATGAATTATTCTTTATTTGAAAGTTTGATATGAACCTCTGCCGATGTTTAGAGAATGGTCTTAACGTCCTGCATTTATGGATGATTTGCCATCTGCTGGAGTGTCTCGATGCCAATATATTGAGTCGGATCACCACACCGATAGCTCGTGAGTGGTGTCGCAGATACCTTCCACACCTGGAGATGATGATTTATTACATTATGATGTCATGGCATGATCTCCGGTATCCTGATTATGGCCCACGAAAGGATTGTCGTTGTCGATGCGGGAAATAGTGTCGCCGCGGACATGACGATGAGTTGTCGGATCCGCACCTGCATTATTATATTATGATCCCGTCCATTCGGCATCACATCGTAGCCAATGGACACGTCATACACTTGTTTACCCCACGATACGTAATATATTACTATCGCGATTCACTGGGATCTACCAGTTACATTTTTTACCTGGCTTTACGTGAGCATACATACTATTTATCATTAGATCTTTTTCTTTTGCCGATACACGGGTTCCGGAGGTTCATCTGCAGATCGCCATTACTGAGGATAAGGGTGGAGCTGTCTTTAGTTCAAATACGCCGCTTCATTCATACGCAGAATCATATGAAATAACAAAAACAAAAAACATGTATGGGGATGTGTTCATTTTACCGCAGGTGGGCGCCATTCATGTGGGAAGACCACTTACGTGTTCCATATCCTGCGACTGGACTATGACCAGCAGGATTCCGATGGAAAGGAATGTCCATCCAATTATTGAGAGCTTATAGGTTGGAGTTGGACTGACCGAAATGCACGCTGATGTAATGTTTATCGTTTACTCATTATGGGTCGCCATATTGAAATAATAACTGGCGTTATCCGGGGAGTCATCGCATCGACCGCTTGCGGCCGTGAGCATATTTATTTATGGGGAAATATGGCTATACCCGAATCATACATGTAGAGGGTAGAGTGGTACACCGCCCGATCGGTGCTGCGTCGGCATGTCTCCTGATTGACGATGTCCCCGATAGATCCATCGGCCCGTATGGTCGCGAAAATGTTGAGGTTCATTACACAACTCTTACACATCCGCTGGAATGGATGAGTTGGTTGTCATCAGGATTCATCTGATGATCGAGCCACATCAACCGATACCATGAGATGGTATCATTCATGGGCTTCACTATACATGTTGAAGGCATCACTTCCTCCGACACATACTACCCTGTGAGCTACTAAAATGTTAAGATTACAATTTCCCTTTTCTTTGTAAATAATGATATACCGATATAAATTTCTATATTTGCGGCAGATGATCTGAATACCGATGACATATTCAAGTATTTCGGCTGAGGTGACACATAATAGTCGGGACATCTTTCGATGAATAATCAGGTTAAGCACGTGCTGCAGATATGCATATCTCGGACAGTCGACATGTGATATTGATATTCGTGCGCTTCGATGATGTTCCATTTATGGATGCTATCCTCTATTCTAGTGGGACAGCTTCACCACATTTACACCGCCACCCCAAGATATCATATTTCAGAAGCAATCCTCGAGATGCACTCAAGACGCAAATGTCCCGCCATATACGGTCCACCGTTATTTCATAGACAGCCATATAGGAGTTTATTCCAGTGTTCGCTTCCCTCAAGCTTCATCGATATATACCCCGTTACATGAAGTTAATTGCTCAACACCCCGTGGAGCAAATGGAAGAGAGTGGACCATCGACAAAGATCATCTGTTGACAAAGTTAAACCACATCCCAAAGACATCTCCGCAGCGATGCAATTCCACCAATGCAAAGACTACGATAGGTATTATGTTTTTTGTACGTCGATGACATGTATTTGTGGACTATTTTTATGTTTTTATATTTACTCATTCAAATCCTCATTGTGTAATCCTAAGGATGTTTATTATTTATTTATTTTGTTTAATTCACGCAGGAGGGCAGATTTACGGAATTATATATATTTCAAATCTAATTTAAAAACTATTTATCATTATGTATTTATTATGGTAAAATTTAAAATAATATCATCAAAATTCACATTACTAGTTTTAATGTGTTTTGGAAAAGTAAATGTTACAAGTAAAAATAACATCTTCAAATATAAGAGTCGATTTTTTTTTAAAGAAGTAAAACCCATTGCTCATATAAAATATATTGAGAGTGATATTAATGTTAACTATATGATCAACAACTCAGAATACGAAAAACCTGAGGCCGCCGCCAATAACTTTTACTTTGACAACTTCAAAATTTATATCACGCAAAAAGGCTACCCGGCAAAGATTCGTCGAAAGTCGCCTAAGCCAGCCGAATTTTTTTATTACCTTCCAAAGATACTGCGCCAAACGCCAACTGACGATATAAAAAAAGAGGGCTGACACTTTTTTTAAAAAAAAAATTTATGACTGGCGAGACCATACCGACGCGTCACGTCGCCACAGGTAGAAGTCAGCCGCAATCGCTAACGTTATTTTTAATTTTTTTTAAACTGGTTAATTATCTAATTAATTTATTAATTAAGGCTAATTTAAAAATTAAGTCCTCGTATTATGGGTCAAGCTATTCTGAATACTATGATCGGCTAATATCATCGGTCTATCAAATTCGTCTGAACAATCAACTAAAGTTATATAATTGGCCTAAAGACTTAATCTAATTCTCAAGAGATTCATTTTATATGAACAGAAGTATTTAAAATAGCTAAAATAATTTTGAGATCTATTTTAATTTATTTTTTCAAGATATTTTATTATAAAAACTTTCAAATGGAAGACAATTATGAGAATTAAGTATGGCTCACACCAAAGATTTAAGAACTTAAAGAGCCTAATCAATAATTTATAATTGTTCAGATTATCAAAATCAATAAAATATGATGAAATTTCAATATTTTTTTAATTTAATTATAAATTTATAATAATTCATTTTAGCTTTTGCATTCATTTTATCTGCTCAGAATACAAAAACTAAGTAATTAATAATGGTTTTCTGATAGAAGAAGTTGTGCACCTGCCATTATTTAACTTCTGGAGAGATGTGCCTTTATATCCATCAACTATCAACAATCAACTAACATTTATTTATCCTCCTCTATTAGTTGAATACATATACTATTCATCAATCAGGATAGTTTTCTGTAGCAATCCAATCATGCCTGCCTGCCTCTTATGACTATTTTTCTTCATGCTGAGTAGGACTGCAAATGAACCAAGCCGAGCCGAGTAGAGGCTTGTTCAAGTTCTAACTCATTTGTCATTATAGAGCTCAAGCTAATCGAGCTTTTAGGATGGTGTTCAAGCTCGAGCTCGTTTAAAAAAAATCACCGGCGAGCTTGTTCATGAACTTCCTCGACAGCTTATCGCACGTTATCAAACAACTCGTTTAATGAAATAAACGAGCCTTAATTGAGCCTTAATCGAGCCATTATCGAGCCTTAATCGAGCCTTATACAGTATCATTAATAATCTTATACGATCGTTTATAAAGCTTTAATCGAGTCATTATCGAGCTCGTTAAGCTTGTCGCTTTAAATATCGTCATAAACATAAATAAACTTAACAACAACTTGTTGCTCGTCATAATCGGTATTTATAAAAGTGTGCTCATTCGATTAGTTAAATAATCGAACATGAACGAGCTCTAATCGCCGAGTAGAATTGAACGCTGTTCATTTGGTGCTCTACCGCTGAGCTATATAACAACAGCGAAGGGAACCTCCCTCAAGCTTATTCCACAACATTAGATTAATATTATTCAATAAATCAGTCCCCTTATAATCTTTTTTTTTTTTTTGGTGAGATTGGGTCTATTTTTAATATTTTTAATATAATAATTTCATATATATATTAACAAATTAGAGTCTTAGAGTCGCTTGACATTAGTGAGGATATATTATCTTTATTTTTTATTATTATATATTTATATTTATTTTGAGATAAATATAATATATAAGTAATCAATTAAAATCTAATTACTTAACGATTCATCCCGATAAAAAAAATAGCATTAGCTCCTGTATATTATATCTAAATTTAAAATATTTAAAATAATTTTAGACATTTTGAATATTTTAAAAATAAATTTTATAATCAAACATATTTTACTTTAAATCAAAATATAAACAAAATAAAAATTATCTCAAATGATCCTTTTATATAAGAGTGTTACTCACATTGACAAAGAAATATTTGATGACGATATTGATAATAAAAATTTTTAGAATATAAAAATAAATATTATGAATTATTAATTTTTTAAAAAAATTTATATTAATAAAATCTGAACATTTTAAATGAAAAATGTTTAGAATATTTTTGAAAAAAATTAATTTGAGCCCCAACAAAAATAATAATAATAATAATAATATCTGACTGCATTATTGCATAAACCCTAAAAGCTTTCTAAGCACTTCTCATAGCTCAAGTGTTCACGCCAATTAATTTTTTTTATTTTTTTATGCGCTTGTTGCCGCTAAATCTTATTTATCAGAACAATATACAAAAATTGGTTAAAATTTTAGAGGTGGATGTACAATTTTTTTATTTTAAAAAAATCAAATCATAATTTTTTAGTCATGACTACAAATAATCAAATAAAATTAAAAAAAAAACTCAATTTTATCAACACAAATATCTCAAAATACAATCAAAATACAACTAAAATATAATTTTCAAGCATCACAATAGTGTACTTTCACATCACATCAATGCCAAAACACACTTTAAAAGCACCCACTGTCTCTTAGCTTCAGCTGCATGGTATACGGGAACTTGTGTTCGATTCCTCTGGGAGAAGTCTAATGGAATGTAAAGGACTCAACACGACGATAAATGGATTAATCATAATAATATTCTCACCCATAAAATAAAATGAGAAATTTAAAAAAAATACACACACACTTTAAAAGCCTGCTACTTTAGAGAATCGTTGGTGATATCTTGGAGATGGAGAGCCAAATTGTAAACAGAAAATGTTAAGGGAAAGTACTGGTCTATATTGCTTAGTTGTGTCGTCCATGTGCTTTAAGGTTTTCTAGCTGTCTTGTGCTGGCTTTGGCAATTGTTTGGGGTAGGCCGGATTCCTTTCCTGCGTCTACCGAAGTGATTTTCCAACCAATTAATTAATATAATAACTACTTATTATTTCTTTTGGCTTTTAAGTAAAATTTAATCTCAGATCCACATATGTACCGCATGCATAACGCACCGAATCTTATAGATTTTTTTGGGTTGGCAGACTGAACTTTAACTTAATAGACTAAAATAGTTTGCGATTTTTTTTTTTTTTAAAACTCAGAATTTTTATTTATTTAATTATTTATGTATTTATTTTGAAATGGATTGCCCAATCGTGTATCAAAAACTTTAGTTTAGTGATTGTGAGAGTGAGTGAAGGCTGAACTACGCACAAACAAAATTTCTTAAACCTGCGTTTTAACCTTTGTGCGTGGTGCAATGTCTAGAAAATCATTTTTCTAGAATTATAATAAATTTGATTTTTTTTAAAAAAAATCAAATTTCATAATTTTATTAACTGCATGATATAAATATCTTATATGATTTATTAATAATTTAATTAAAACAATAATTTAAAATAAGTTCGAAATGATAGAGAGAAAATAAGAGAGATTTGTGACAAAACCTCTTCATCAAGCTTTATAGGAATATAGTCTTTATTAGAATTTAAGAAAATTTATGTACATAGCATATAAATTTTAAATATTTATATATTTAATATTTAAAATTTTATATTTATAAAAATAATACTTTTTAATCCATAAAAAGATACATTTTACTTTTAAAAAATTAATGAATATTAAAGATTTAAGTAACTATAAAGTTAGGTGTTAGATACATAAAAATATAAGATATGTGTGCTATGTATATAAATGCTTCTATAATTTATTAAAAGATGTTAATTACAAAGAAATAAATGAGCGTAAGGTACTGTAGTCTAATAGTTGAGAACTTTAGTTTCAACTAAGGGTGTCAATTCGGGTCGACGAGTTGAGTTGATCGAATTTGCACTCAACGTCTGTTTATTAAACGGTCAAAAAAACTTTAACCAATCCCAAAATTATTGAGTCAACTACTTTGAATTGATTAAGTAGTTTGTGTGTTAATTTTACACAAGTTGTCTGGTTCAAATCTTATATATATATATATATATATATATATATATATATATATATATATATATATATATATATATATATATATATATATATATATATATATATATGTTGTATAAATTTATTATTAAAGTGACTCAAATATCTCAAACCCTAAACTAAACGATCATCTATCATATATTAAAATGGAACATCAAGCCAAAGTTACGACTAATAGTTTAATAAGCAGAAAATAGTTCTTCATGCCGTATCTTAACATAAAAAAACAAAATAATAAATCAGACTTTTCTGATTTGTGTACATTCAGGTTTAAGGTTCAGTGTAATATATTGACATTATTTTTTTTTTTTAAAATATAATAAAATTACAATTAATTTAATAATAATATGAAAGTTATTCGGCCTATTTTGAAAATATATTATTATAGCCGTTGAAAATGGTATATGTGAAAATTGATTTTTATTTATTTATTTTATTTATTTATTATTATTATTTTATTTTTTTGTTAAGGTCATACTAAAGCATGTGCTGTAGCTGGAAAACACTACTAGCATAAAATTTGATACTAATATTTATAATATTTTATTTATGTATTATTATATATATATATATATATATATATATATATATATATATATATATATATATATATATATATATATATATATATATATATATATATATATATTAAAATTTAAGTGTTATAGAAAAGATAAAAAATATGTCTATAAAATTAACAGATAAAATTTAAATTGAAAGATCATGGAGGATAAATAGACAAAGATAATATAGATAAATATTCATGAGAATATAATAATACCTAATAGAAGCATGGAAATAATGAATTATAAAGCAAACTCTAATTATTATTAAAACTGAAATATTTTATTTCTTTTTAAAATAATTTTGCCATAAGTGACATATCATAGGTTTAGGTAAAGTATTTAATTTTTTTTATAGAATATCCAACTCCATGACTCATCGGACATTAATTTACTTGTTTAAAAATAATCATTGTAATTAAGTAGCTGTCGCGACATATAATTTAATATTATTTTTTTTAAATAGTGTATCATTATTTAATTAGTTTAGTTCATGTAGCTCCAGTTTCTGATGCTACTTTTTAAACTTAGATTATTTATTTATTTATTTTAAAATGATGGCGGGATATCCCACTCGTGTATCGAACAGTTAGTGATTATGAGAGTGAGTGAAGCCTTAACAACAGATAAATAAAATTTCTTAGGGGCTGTTTGTTTATCTGTATTTAAAATATAATGTAAAAGAATATAGTATAAAAGGATTTCAATGTAAAAGGATTACTTTATAATTATTTGGTTGAGAGCTTTACAAATTCATGACTTTATATTTTTTTACTTGATTGATAAAATGTAATGTAAAGTAAATTGATGGTTTGGATATCTACATGGTGCGGTTCTGACCGGCTGGCTACGATGACACGTATGGTCATCAGGCTGGGCGGCATGTATGGCGCGGTGGCGGCGAAGGGCGGGTATGTAAGATTTGGAATTCCTGATTTGGGCTAATTCCAAATACATGCAACGACCTTTCTGCAGATTTGAAATAATCAAATTTTCTTTACTCAAATCAAACGCTGAAATATTAAAAGCGCATTTAGAATGCGATTCTAAAGATTACCAAATAGCCCCTTAAATGATATTTAATCTTGAAAATTTATTAGGATTATGTATATAAATATTATATATAATATATAATATTTTTAATTAATATATAATAATTATATATTAATTGAGTGAGATATAATTAATATTCTGAAATATCTCTCTTAGAGTTTATAGAGAGGAGCCCCAAAAATGTATAAAATATTTATAATTATTTCATGAAAGATATATTAAAATTTTTATTCCATTTTTAGGTTCATTTTTTAGAGAAATTAAAAGAGTATTATCTTATGCATTTTTGAGAAACTAAGGACATTTATGAGAAATTAAGAATATTTTAGAGAAATTTGAAATATAATTCTACATAATTAATCATAAAGTAAATCAATAGAATATGTCTTCACATAGATATAGGGGCCGAACTAGAAAGGATTGAGGGATGGTAATTGCACGCTCATTTTTTTTTTTTTAAATTTTTCTTATATGAGATCAAATTTTATGCTTTTAGGCTCTTTAAAATATTTTTATTCTCTATTTTTATTCTAATATAAATAATTTCTCTCATGATTTTTATATATGAGTTAGAATGTGAATTTTGTCTAACATTCATCTCCCCCATTCATTAATAGTGGGTGCATTATTATATAATCTGTTCCTAAAATTAAGTCAACATAATTAATTTTATGTCCCCACCTTAACTAAACAACCATATATCACATATTAATATTAAAATGGATATCAAACCAAATTTGTGACTAATAGTTTAATAAGCAGAAAATAGTTCTTCATGCCGTATATTAACATAAAAAAAAAAAAAACAAAATAATAAATCCGACTTTTCTGATCTGTGTACATTTAGGGGTGATCGGCATCAATTTTATTTTGTATCTTTTGTTTTGTTTTTATATTAATTTTAAAATATATTTATTTGATATAATTTTTATATGTTTTATTTTTGTTTTCAAAATAAATAAAATTATTTTTAAAAATATTCAAAAAATTTAAATATTTTAAATATTTTTAAAAATAATAATAATCATCAAATATATTTTACTTTAAAATAATATATAAACAAAACATAAAACAAAAAATAAAAAAGATCCCAAACAGCCCCTTAGGTTTCAAGTTCAGTGCAATATATTTTTATTTTTTAATATAGAATATAATTACAAATGATTTAATAATAATATGTAAATTATTAGGGGGATTTACATACATACCACCGAATTCTTATGTATTTAAGTATTTCACACCCAATCTTTAATTTTTACTTAAATAGTCTTAAATATTTATTATTACACAAAAATACCACCATATTTTTTCAGTGAAATGACTTTTTTTAAAGATAAAAGTTTGTAAATATTCAAAGTGAATATAAATACAAAAGAATTGGTATGTATGTAAATTTTCCAAATTATTATTCACATTTTGCAAATATATCATTAATCGTCATAGCCGAGGAAAATGGTACATGTGAAAAATGATATATTTTTTTCTCTCTCTCTTTAATGCAAAACTAAAGCATGTGCTCTTTTCAAAAAAATAATAGCTGGGAAGCACTAGCATGACTTTAGTGTTTCTAATCATTTATTTATTTATTTATTATTATTGTTATTATTTGGCTTCTGCTTCTCGTGATTGGGGTTTTATATAACGAATCCAAATCAATAGTTTATTTTCTTTCGTGGGATTTTATTTGGAAGATTCAAATACATAGCACGTATTTCCAATCTAAATTTTAATATTTATATTTCAATATATTTTATTTATGCATTGATAGGATCCTGAATATTCTACTAGTTTAAACACGAATCTTGATGTCGAAAGAATCGATTAATCAAGACTAAATCGATCGTATTATCAAATCGACTCTTAAATATGGAGTCTTTATAGTCAAATTGACAAGATCTAACAAGCCCAATATATCATAATTCTGACTTCATTTGAGCATTCAAATACACAAAATACATCAGATGATCAAGGGAATCATTTTGAGTCGTCAGATGGAGGAATGGTTCAAATTTTGCATGTATTTACAAAAACGTCACCCCTCTAATCTATAAATAGTCCCTCATTCTTCACATGAGAGGAGGTCAACCTAAAGAGAGGAGAGAGCTCTAAAGCTTGAAAATCCTCCAAGCATCGTAATCTGACCCGCCGACCACCCCGTGGCCAACCACCGTCGTTGCCACCACCACTGGTTATCACCGCCACCGCTTTACCGCCATATCGTTTGCCATCTGCCGGTTACCACCATCGCCGCTCATCCTCGCTGACAACCGACAATACGCCACGCTGACTACTATCGCATTACGCTGACCATCGCTAACCATCATCGCGTACCAATTACAATCTCGCGTCATATCAATCCGTTGCCGGTTATCTCACCGCCATGATTTGCTGCCGACCACCGCCGATCACGCTGGCTGACCATCCGGCCATCTCCGCCGATCACTACACTAACGATTGCTACGCCATAATTTCATGAGCCGTTGTTCTACCACTACTAGAATGTTACACACAACAATGGTTATATAGTTGTTGTCGATTCGATTCATTATCCGCTCTTCATATATACAATTCGTAATCCCGTTATCGAGAAAATTTTGTACTCAAATATACATAGGAAGATTTTACCGGGCTAGGCTTTTTTCCCTCTTTCAAGATTTTTTCACATTTTAGAGTTTTCTTATTAATTTTTCAAACATCTGGTGTGACAACAAAGAAGTAACTTTACGCTACCGCGAACTCGCTTTCTAGCAAGGCTTGACGCCTCGAGAACAGATTCTCATTATTTCATCTTGTATGGCGATCAAGTTTTCCAACAAGATCAAAACCACCATCGAGGTGGAGCATTTCAAGCTTTTAAGGAGCGCGGGCAAAGAATGAAGATTCATCAAACTTCGTTCCTTTAGATTTTGTCAAAAACGGGGTGGGGGTAACTCTTAATCTCAGAGGATTGCCCATGTGAATATGTTAAGCATCTAATCGATTACCATCCCATGAAATAAGTCAAAGTTGGAGAATATTTCAACATTGAGAGGAGATATAACTTTGAAAATTATGATTTTCCAATCATACTCATGGAAAAATAAGACCAGTTAAGAAGCAATTTTACAATCACAAACGCGATGTTTTGATTGACCTCTTCTTCATAACGCCATCAAGTAATACTTTGACAAACAACCTTGATGGGCCAAAAATCCTCAGTGGATTCAATTCGATCTCTTCCATATAGGTTAACATCATCAAGTAAAGACTCTGACAAACAACCTCAGATAGATCAAAACTTCGCACCTACTCCACACAGGTTAGCGTCATCGAGCAAAGACTCTGACAAACAACCTCGGATAGATCAAAACTTTACACTTCCTCCACACAGGTAAGATGTCAAATAATACTTTGGCTAATACCTATAATAGGTCAAAAGGTTCTTGGTGGACTTCCCACGACCTCTTCCATACAGGTTAACATCATCGAGTAACACTCTAACAAACAACCTCGGATAGGTCAAAAATCTTTAGCGGATTCACCTCTTCTTCCATATATAACGCCATCGAGTAACACTCGACAAACAACCTCGAATAGGTCAAAATCCTCAAGAATTCAATTCGACCTCTTCCATACGTGTTAACTTCATCGAGTAATACTCGACAAATAACCCGGATAGTAAAAAATCCTCAGATTCAATTCGACCTCTTCCATACAGTTAATCGTCGGGTAACACTCAAACAACCCTGGATAGGTCAAAATCACCATCTACTCTTCAAAAGTTAACGCCATCGGTAACACTCTGACAAACAACATCGAATATGTCAAAAATCCTCAACGGATCCAATTCAACCTCTTCCATACAGGTTAACATCATCGAGTAACACTCTGACAAACAATCTCGGATAGGTCAAAATTCTCAATTTAATTGACCTCTATATGTGTTAATGTCATCTAACCGACAAACAACCTCGGATGGGTCAAAAATCCTCAGTGGATTCAATTGGACCTCTTCTGTGCAGATTAATGTCATTAAGTAACATTTTGACAAACAACTTCGGATGGGTCAAAAATCCTCAATGAATTCGATTATACCCCTCACATGCAAGTTAACGATATTAAGTAATATCATGGAGAATAATACTTTGAAATTATTTATCAGACTTTCTAAGTTGCTCGAATGACGGTTCCTAATTAACGCTTCCCCATCATCTTGGCAGTTATCAACTGTTGAACCATCCATTGAAGTTTCAAGAAATCCAATTTCCTACAAGAAGAAGTAAGAACTATAGACCGCCGACGATGATCGGCCGTTTGCCATCGACGGTCATCAACATCAACCATCGCCGCTTATCTCGCTGACTACCGACGCTCAGGACCACTCGACGGTCCGAACACCTGCCGCGCAACCACACCGCTATCACTGTTACCGCCGGTCACTATCGCTCGTGCCGAACCATCGTCGCCATTCCATGGCTACCACTTATATTCACCGCCATCTCGCTAACTATAGACGTGGCCGCCACTGCCGACTACTATCGCGGTTATTAATTACCTCGCCGCCGCTAATCACCACCGCCGGACGCGCTGCCGCCACCCGGTCATTGCCGCCATCACTATCACGCCATCCACCATCGACTATTGTCATTATAGAATCGCTGTTCGGTCGCGAGTTTCGCCAGATGAACTACGGGTCTTGATCGCCCGAATCCGGCCGGTCGACGATGAGGACGCTTTTTTTGAGAGAAATCGGAGCCTCGCCAGACAACTATGGGCCTTGATCGCTCCAAACTCCGGTCGACGAGGACGCTTGATGCATCTTTAAGGAAAATCGAGTCTGGCCAGAGTGAACTGGGTCGCCGAACCCGGCCGGTCCGACCATAGTTGACGCCTCTATTGAGGAAAATCGAGCTCGCCAGATGAACTACGCCTTGATCGCCAACCCGGCCGGTCCGACGAGGAGCGACGCCTCTTCGAGGGAAAATCGAGCCTCGTCAGATGAACTGCGCCTTGAACTCGCTTGGTCCGAGAGGGCTGACACCTCTTTTGAGGGAAAATCAGAGCCTCACCGTATGAACTACGGCCCTTGATCGCCTCCGAACCCGGTCAATCCGACGAAGACAGTTGACGCCTCTTTCGAGGGAAAATCGGAGGCTCGCCATATGAACTACGAGCCTTGATCGCCGAACCCGGTCGGTCCGACGAGGCCAGTTAACGCCTTTTGAGGGAAAACTGGAGCCTCGCCGTATGAACTACGGGCCTTGATCGCCTCCGAACGACCTTCTCTTGAGAAGAAAAGGAGTGTGCCTTCTCCCTTGATCCTAGGGGAGTTTTTATAGACCCCATATAATGGCAAAAAGGAACAAAAATCAAAGAAAAATCGTTGAAAACGGACCAAAATAGACAAAAATAGACATTTTGTGCACGCTGCCAAGACTGCCGCTCACAGCGACCGACTTTCTACCGATGCTGCCATGACTTATGACTCGACTGAGGCCCGCAGACCCATGCTAGCGAGAAATTGAAGATCGTTTTCGAAGTCGACTAACTGGTTCAATCGAGATCGACTCGAAGCAATATTGAGCCGGTCATTTAATTTTTGATCGACTGAAGCCGAACTGTAGCTCGGCGCGAAGCGGATCAAGACGCAGCTCGCTCGCCGGCCGCGAGCCCGAAAATAATGTCCGCCCCAGATCAGATCTAACGGTTGTTACATGAAAATGGCTTAAAGTAATCTATATGTCCAGCGGCGTGCATTTTCAGATTTCATCATCACCGCTCCTTCCATCAACGTTTTCACGCCCTCATCGTTTTCCTGATCAACTTCCAACTTTCTTTCAATCCTCTTCCCTACACTTGTAAACTTCATCTGGATCCTCCTCCGCCACTTCCATCCATTTCTATGGACCACCTCCTGCCGTTCAATATCTCGCCATCACCAAGAGGGACTGATCCGTTTCATCGAGACCGCCTCACCCAGTGTAAGACCTCGACGTGTTCGCAACCACCCATCCCGGCTCTTCGCCGCAGCCTCCATAAAGGCATGTACAACCGCTTCAACCGCAGCTGATCTGCCACCTTCGATGAAAGCCGCTTGCTTACATTTCGAGCCGTTTGATTAACCGGCCATTGATTGAAGCCGGCTTATTCCGAGTCGAATCGAGCTCGACTTCGATCCGACTGCTTCGACTGAACTTTTGAGCTACAACTCGAAGCTCGAGCCATTTTCGACGAGCCGATTCGAGCCGATTATGGCTTGCTCGAACACATTTTACCCATGCTGTTGCCGTTTGGCGTGACCACAGCGACTAAACCGACATGTGCCGCGCCGATCGGTTCCCGCCGGCCTCGCCATCGCTTCTCTCTTCACCCTACACAGCTCGCCTGCGTTTCGCTGACCAGGCCATTTACAAGGCGTCTGCATGAAGTCGCGGCGCAGGCGTCTTGTTGACGAAGCGTAGTAGCGTGGCGCTGTAAGCGCCATAAGTACCCGGATGGGTCCATAACCCTAAAATCTTGTGTGTCTCAGATACATCAGAGCCCCGCTTGTTTCCGTGATCATAATCTTGTGCTCCCATGAAGATTTGTTCTCTTAAAATGTATAGTTAATGGACCGACAAATTTCATTGAAGAATTTGCTATTTTCAAGTATTTGGCATATATATTTTTGAATGACTGAGATGATGTCATCCAAAAATAGAGGGGCAACTGATATGACCCTGAAAATTCTACTAATCGAAGCACGAATCTTGATGTCCAAAGCAATCTGATTCTGAATCAAGACTAACCTAGATCAAGCGCTTATTATCAAATCGATGCTTAAATATGGAGTGTCTATAGTCAAATCGAGCGTCTTGACGAGCCGGATCTAACAAGCCCAAAATCTTATAATTCTGACTTCATTTGGGCATTCAAATACACAAAATACATGAGATGATCAAGAGAATCATTTTGAGCCGTCCGATGGAGGAGTGGTTCGGATTTTGCATGTATTTACAGAAACGTCACCCCTCTAACCTATAAATAGCCCCTCATTCTTCACATGAGGGGAGGCCAAGCTAAAGATAGGAGAGAGCTCTAAAGCTTGAAAATCCTTCAAGCATAATCATGTTACCACGGCCGTCGACACCCGCTTGGTTTAACCATCGCTGCCGCGGCCGCCACCACCGCCGATCATTGTCGTCGGTCATCACCGTCGCCGGTCAACGCCGCTGACTATCGTCGGCCATCTCTGCCGGTCACCACCATCATCGCCATATCATCGCTGACCGACGCGGCTGGTTATTCGCCGACTACCGCGCCAGCCGCGGCCATCGCCAACCAATGTGCCAACTACCGCCATCAATCTCGCCTCGCTAACTATCGCTGGTTATCTCGCAACTACCGTTGCCGGTCATGCCACTACCGTGTGCCACTATCGTATTGCTGACCACTGCCGCTGACACGCTGCATACCGTCATGACATCGCTGCCATTGCTTGCCGCCGGCTACCGCCACCATCGCCGACCATCTTCGCCGTTATTTCACCACCACGCATCATGACATCGCTGATCACCGGCTGTTCACCGATTTTACTACTTTCAAAGAATCGCACTTTAATCATAGGGTGTTTACCTTCTGAGATCCCATTGTCACTTCTCATATACAATTTATAATCCGTTATCGAAAAATTTTGTGCTCAAAACAAATACATAGTAGAAGATTTTCTTGCTGTGATTTTTTTCCTCTTCGAGATTTTTACGTAGTAAAAGAGTTTTATTATTAATTTTTTCAAACATTCAGATGTGTTTTGAACAAAGAAAGGCCAAGAAACTTTTATTTTAATACAACTAGTTTTCTAGCACGCAACATGCATGAAAAAAATAGATTCATTATTTAAAAATAATAATAGTAATATTTTTGTATAATATTAAATATTAAAATTTAAATATTTGATTTGTAAATATCAAAGAATTATGTGATGTGCGCTTTGATTTTAAATAAATTAGTACAAATAATTATGAAAGATGAGAATTTATAATTAAATAATAATAATGATAATACAATTATGAGCTGCAGAGAAGATTCGAGTTGAAATGTGGCTTCTGTTGCTGACATGTTCGCTGTTGAAATTTGCATAATTTGTGACCTCAAAGGAGTTGTGGTTCGGGCCATAGGGATAGGTGAATCAATCTTCGAAGTATAAAAATATAACTAATAATGGATGCTATGCGGGAGTCACGCTCGCGGGCCATACAGAGCAGCAAATTAATCAATATTGGAGAAATTTTAGTCACAATAACTTTTAAATTTTATATTAATTAAGATAAATTATATATATATATATATATATATATATATATATATATAAGATATATATATATATATATATATATATATATATATGTAATCAATTAAATTTTATCTGAAATTCATCTCAGAATAAATTTCCATAATTATAAATTTATTTTGATTAAATTTCAATTAAAGATTCTGAGAATATACTGATTGAAATTTTAGTGCTTTGGTCTCGATTTGCTTTTTGATGTCTCATACATTAAATTTAAATTTGAATATATGCCAAATTTGTCTTATAAATAAATAAATTAAATTATATCTTCAGAATTTTTTAAAATAAAATTGAATTCATGAAGTATATTTTTAATATAAAATAATCTCCGACTTTTAATTAATGAGATACGTGTATTAAAATTACACCATCTACCTTAAATTATGTAAAATTTATTTCTATTGAACTTCTTTAAAACATATTATTATTATTATTTTAAATTATTTGAGTTATTTTTATGTCAAATTCATATATATATATATATGTGTGTGTGTGAAGGAAAACTATAAGAATTTGGATTATTTTTCTGCTGATTAGTTTTGTCATATGTAGGCCTTAGATGCCTTCAAAGTCAAATTATTGTTATTTTTGAATAGAAATTGGGACTTTGAGCTGGACAAGGCGAAAGTCATAAACAATAAAATTTTAAATAATAATAATAATAATAATAGTTAATTTTAAATAAGATTAAAATCATTAGAATAGTTAAATTTAAATCAGCTTAAAATTGACATTGAGCAAACTAACCACAGAAGAATCCATGCTCGTTTTTCAAATTACTTATTTGTAATTCTTTTTATTTTACTATTTAAATTTTATATTATTCTATATATTTTTCATAAAAAAATAAAACATAAATGGTAGTCAAAGCTTATTCTATATATTTTTTAATTTACTAATTAAATAAATTTAATACTATTTATTCTATTTTTAAATTTCCATGTACTATTATTAAAAAATTTAAAAATTAAATCTTTCTATTTTTTATTATTAAATTGCGTCCACTGCTCGACAGGTCATAAATCAGGAGAGTGTTTCAGAACAGCAACGTTGATTCCACTATTGGATGTCGACTGGCAACCTGCTTTGTCAGACTATGAGTTTTAATACAAATTTAATATTATATATATATATATATATATATATATATGATTTTTCCTCACGATCAATATATCAAAATTGGCATTTCAGTCATTGAAGTTTATTAAACTTTATTGGCCCTGAATTTTATTCCTAGACAGATCTTCGTAAAAATTATCCAACACACAGTTATGATACGTAACACGTTATAATGAAAACCCGCTATGGAAACCAGGCCAGCCGCTCAGAACCACGCATGTGCTCAAAAGATGCGCCCCGCTTCGGTCTCTGGAAGAAGGTTTGCAATGCAATATTCGCAATATCTGGCCAACTCCAACCCAGAAGTTTCCAAGCGGCGTGAACCGATCTTCCGAGAACCTCTGATCTTCAGAGAAGAGAGAAGGTCTTTCTACCCCCCGGAGGCGATCTCCTAAGGCGGTCTTCTGAAACATCGGTACCATGATGGGGATCACGCCATAATGACCGGTGGTTCTGAGTTCTCGCAACCGATTCATCCTTTCAGAAGAATGGCTCTATTTATAGATTTTGGAGTGTGCTTGTACTGTGGAAAACTCCAACCACTCCCATCGGACGGCAACGATCCCTCGTGACGTGTATTTTGATGATCCGTGCCTTTAATGATGTCTAATTGGGTGATCTTGATTCGTTGGATTCCTTGACGAGCCGACCGATCTATAAATATGTCCGCTTTTGTGACCATTTGGCGGATCGTGATCCATTTTCATGTTCGATGAAGCCGATCGACCATGTTTATGTTGTGATGTTCGCCTTCAGATCGGGCTGACCGTAAGTTCTTAACGGCGGTTGATCAAAGCGCCGAAAATGCCTTGAGATTCGATCGATTAATTTTCGAGGTCGCTTGCTCTCTATTTTGACATTATCTCGGCCATCCAAAAATATATGCCAAATACTTGAAAATAGCAAATAAAATTGAGAGTCTATCAACCGCGATTTTGAGAGAACAAATCTTCGTAACAACATAATATTATAACTGAAGTCGCGCGGGTCGCAAATGCGATAAGTAAAAAGTGATATTTTGAGGTTATGGACCGTTCTGGATACTCACTAAGTTTCAGCGCTCGGGACCCATGGGCCTCACGAGCGCGCATGGGCGCGATGCGCGGCGAGCCTACGGGCGCTCATAGGGTCTCCTCCTCCGCTGCCGCGGGTCAGCGTCACGGTCGGGTCGCCCGCTGGTCCACGTCACGGCCGCCACGCGTCATCGCGGCCATGTGGGCCATGCACGACATGCGCGAATGCGACCACGTATGACATCGGGAAGACGTCGTATGCCACGACCCACCGAATGGCCACGGGCAATGTGGATCCACGCGTGGCCACGACAGTATACGGCACGCATAAAATAATGCGCCAATATCCTTAGGAGGATCAAGCGCCCGATCCGGTGGCCTGCCGTGATTGGTCAGGCTTACAGAATACAATACAAGGCTGACCATGGTCTGTTCAGGGCCTTGTTGGGTCCGAATCGAGCATGGTCCAAGGGTTTTGAATTGTTTTTTGGGTTTTGGGTATTCTTTAACCCTGGGTCTATAAACACCCCTAGCAGAAGAAAAGGAAACCCAAGCCCTCTCCCTCTCATCTTCTCCTCTGAGGGAGCCTCCTCCGGGTTGAGTTTGGGCACTCTTCGGATCAACCTCCACCTCATCTCACTCGAGTGCATAGCCTCCTGGGAGTTTTGGGCACTCTCCTTGGAATATTTTTCCTCTCGATCGTAGGAGTTGCCTGTTTGGAGATGGGTGATAATATTTTGAAAGAGACACGTCACCATTAACTGAGGCAGCGAGGGAACCTTCTAAAATGGGAGGCGATGCGATCTGAAACGGCTTACCTGTGGAGGTTGCAAGGCGAGGCGAGAAGATGAATGATGGTGGTCGGCCAGTAAGGGTCACGGGGACCTGCGAGGGTGGTCGGCGAGGATAACCAACGACGATGGTGGTGACGGAGATTGCTACGACGGAATCGGTGACGGGTTAGTACCGACGCAGGGTGTGTCGAACGGCAACTGAGACGGTCGTGCGTCAACCGACGCCGATGTAAAGATTGTTCGCGAAGCCAATCCAGAGTGACCGGCCGAATTTAGTCGCGGCGCGTGCCAGAGGTTGGCGGCCGACGCAGGTTGCGGAGCGGCACCGGAGACGGCAGACGGTAGCACTAGCCGTCGATGGTGGTGACCGCCAAGATTGCCGGTGATGGCCTGCGACGGTAGTCCACGCGCCAATGGAGATCTTTGATCCGAGGTTGTTTGTCGAGCGACTCGACGCAACCGCATGGAAGAGGGAATTAAATCACGAGAATTTTGATCTATCCGAGGTTGTCGTCGGTGCCGTGACTCACGCATTAACTGTGGGAGAGGAATTCGCGAAGGATTTTGACCTATCCTGGTATTGTTTGTCGAGCTGCACTCGATGATGTTAACGGTTATGAAAAAGTTGCCTATGAGGATTGCCAACTTATTCAAGGTTGTTTATCGAGCTACTCGACGCACAACTTGCACCAATATATTTATAGAGGTTCTCAGAACCTCATCTATCTGAAGGTATCGAAGCACTCGATGATGTTAACTCGCGGAGAAAGTCAGAAAATATGAGGATTGCCAACTTATCCGGGTTGTTTATCGAGCGTTACTGACGATGTTAACGCGAATATATTTATGAGAGGTTCTAACCTCGATCTATCCTTGTGTATCGAGCCGCTACTCAATGATGTTAACCCGGAGAAAGTTGTAGGCGCCTATGAGGATTGCCAACTTATCCAAGGTTGTTTATCGAGCTACTCGATGTTAACTCGCGGAATATATTTATAGAGGTTCTCTGAACCTCGATCTACCGGGACGGAAGCGCTACTCATGATGTTAACTTATGGAGAGTTGCGCCTATGGCGATTGCCAACTTATCCAAGGTTGTTTATCGAGCGCTTCGACGATGTTAACTCAGATAGATCAATCAATTGGGATCGATCTTTCCTCGAATGAGATACAACAATATGATCTTGAGTCGTGTTTTAAAATGCAAGCGTAGTAAGAAAAAAGTCACAATATGTATGAGAACGATTTGAGAGATGTGATGAATCTCGATAATTCTCTCGTTTCACGAACCGCTCTACAAACAACTGGGCGAAATGATCGGACGGACCCCTTTTAATAGAACCGCGCGAGCCTGTCCTTTGAGAGTCCGGGAATACACAAGACAGAGTCATTTGCACCGAATGTGCATGATCGCTCGAAAGTGATCGATATGCTCGCAGACGGACGTGCAGCATCGTAGTGGTCCATGCCGAAGCTTGAATCTCGCCGGGCATATTGAGATGATCTCGCCGAAGGGGACGAAGCTTTTGGAAGAGGGCGGAGAATGGATCATTGTTTGCCGGAACTCTTCCCCGCACGCCGTCGTAGTTCATCGCGTATAAGATGACGTGGAGTTTCACCAATACGAGGCTGAGCCATTCGTGTGGGGTGAGTAGAACTGGCGGTATCCAGAAGTTCAACATCTGGATGTGGTGCCAAGGGGTTCTCTACTTGTTGATCCGCATTCCCTGCAATCATTCTCGTGAAGAAAATCTGAGTATGCCGAGGTCGGCGGAACCTCGTGGCTCTTCCAGCGCGTGTTTTGTTTGGCCCTCTCGCAGAGTCAAGAATTTCGCTCGGGAATCCTCCATCCTTGAACGCGATCTTCCAAAGAGGGCCCGAATGGACCCCGCTTACCAATCATATTGAGATATAGCAATGGGGAACCGTTGTGACGGCGCTAAACCGCTAGAGAATTTTATTCCTAGATGCTAGATCTTCGTCAGCTCAAAAATTATCCAACACACAAGGTGAACACGTGGGTTATAATGGAAAACCCGCTAAGGAAAACCACGGCCTTGCCTGCCCCAGAGAACTTTCACTATGTGTTCAAAAGATACGTGTCCTTTCGCTAGTTCGGAGAAGAAGGTGTTACAGGGCGAAACAATATTCCGAGTAATACTCCAACTCCAACCCAAGGGAGAAGTTTCCCAAAAGGCAGAACCGATCTTCCGGAGCAACCTCTGATCTTCGTGAGAAAGGAGCAATCGGTCTTTTCTAGTCCCTCGATCTCCTAAGCCTCGATCTTCGTGCACTGGTGGCAGCGATGATGGGATCGCCGGCCAAGGTCGACCGGTGGTTCTCGAGCTCTCTCGTCAAATCAGATTCTCCTTTCAAGGTGAGAATGAAGCTCTATTTATAGATTTTGGGAGTGCTTGTAAATTGTGGAAAACTCAACCACTCCCATCTGACGCCTGAGGCGATCCCTCGGTGTATTTTGATGATCCGGTGCCTTAATGATGTCGAATTGGGTGATCTTGGATTCGTTGGATTCCTGACGAGCCGCCGACCATATAAATATGTCCGCTTTTGTGACCATTTGGCGATCGTGATCCATTTTCATGCTGACGATCTGGAATTGATTCGGAGCTCGATCAGACTATGCTTGATGTTGTGATGTTCGTCTTCTCGAGACGGTCAGTTTGACTGTAAGTTTGCTGAAATCGGTGCTTAGATCGAAGCGTTTCTGAAAATGCCTTGAGATTCGTGCTTGATCAGATTAATTTTCTGAGGACGGTTTGGATTTTCCATGTATTTACAAGACTGCCACTCTTCCAAATCTATAAATACCCCGCATCTCCACCAATAAAAAAGGACTTTTGGAGACCAAGTGAAGAAGGAGAGGAGCTCATCCATTGCTTCGACCTACGTGAGATCTCCGCTATTAATCACGCCAAATTCGCCACTTGTCATCAACCGACCGAGGTTGCTTGCCTTTCTTATTGTTAAAATCGAAGATGATCATAACAAAACGGATAGGTCAAAAAATACCATCGTCCGTTTATCCACCATTACCCTGTCGCCACCATCAGCCCACGCCAACCCGCCGCCGCCATTCCCAGGAGAGTGCCCAAACTCCCACCGTGGGAGGGCTATGACTGGCCAGTGGAGATGAGAGATAGAGGGTGGATCCAAAAATGCTAAAACTCAGGGGAGGGCATGACACTCGGCTTGGTAGAGATGAGAGGTGAGGTTGATCCAAGAAGAGTGCAAACAAACCTCCCAGGGGAGTGGCTATGCACTCGGCTGAGGAGAGGAGACAGAGGTGGATCCAAGAAGAGTGCCCAAACTCCGGGGAGGGCCATGCACTCCCTTGGTGGAGATGAGGAGGTGAAGTCGATCCAAGAAGAGTGCCAAAAACTCCCACTGTGGGAGGCTGCACTGCTGCAGAGATGAGGAGGTGAGAGGTCCAAGAAGAGTGCCCAAACTCCACCGGGGAGGCTATGCACTCTAAGAGGAGAGATGAGAGGAGATGAAGTTGCCTTTTTTTACCCAGATGATAGGACCAGGGTAAAACCCTAAAAGACTAAAACTCAGTCGGGCTTCAGCCTCTGTACCCATAATACAGCAGTATGGGATTGGCTACACGTTAAGCCAGGCTGTGGCCCGGCCGCTCAAGGCTGCTGCCTGGCATGGTTCTGTCCCAGCCTGTCTGACACTTGGCCCACAAGCCCCGAGAGCCGCGACCGCTTACTCCACTTGCGGTTCAAGGTGCGCGTGTATTAAGGACGTGGTTCATGACGTATTAGCGCCACGCTGTCTGATCGGCCCAAGGCTGTGGGTTCGTGAATGGTTCAGCCGCGGCCGGCTAACGTTTCGTGATGGCTCGTTGCCGTGGTCGCTGACGCGGCTCAAGGCGACGGTTCGCCACGTCTCACGCCGCTTTACGTGGCCGCGACCCGCGACCGGACCGCACTCGCGGAATTCGGCACCTGTTGACCTATCATGGAAGGATTCTGGAGCGCCTGTATGCCGTCATAAGCCACGCGCTGGCCGGGCGTCATGGATTCTCAGGGCGCTCAGGGTCCCCGCTCAAACTTCCAGAAAGTGTCCTCAAAATATCTTATTCACATACTTATGCGCATTTACCGCATCGCCTAAAGTTATAATACTGTTATGAAGATTCTTCAAACGCACTGACTCAATTTCATTTCATATTTTCAAGGGATATATTTGGACGATAGAATGTCACCCAAAATAATGTAAAAAATCGGATACGCCCGAAAAATTAATCGATCAAGCACGACCCTCTGGATTTTCAAACGCCGAGCAAGACCGATTTCGCTTACAAACCGACGGCCGTCTCGAGAAGGCGAACATCACAACATCAAGCATACCGATCCGATTCAATCGACTCGCATCAAGCTATCGGGCATGAAAATGGATCCTGATCCGCCAAATGGTCACAAAACGACATATTTATGTCGACAGCGGCTGGCCAAGACGAATCCCCCAATCCAAGATCACCCAATCTACATCATTAAGGCACCGGATCATCAAAATACACGTGGATCAGGGGATGGGCCGTCCATGGGAGTGGTTGAGTTTTCCAGCACGAATTTACAACTCACTCCCAAAATCTATAAATAGAGTTTCATTCTTACCTTGGAAAGGACGGAATCGATTTGAGAGCTCAGAACCACCACGACCTTGATGCCAACGATCTATCATCACCACCAACAATACCGAAGATCGTGAGTCCGCTCTAGGAGATCGCCTCCGGGACTAGAAAAGACCAAGCACGCTCCTTTCTCCGAAGATCAAGAGGTTACTCCTAAGATCGCCAGCTTCTTGGGGAAACTTCTCCTTGTTGAGTTGACCGATATCGCTCTGGAATATTGTTTCCTCAGAAACACCTTTCTCCAACTAACGAAGCAATGACTGTATCTTTGAACATGGTTAAAGTTCAGACAAGTAGCCTGCTTTTTCCCCTTAACGGGTTTTCCACGCGATAACCCTCGTGTTCATATCCCCCGCTTGTGTGTTGGATAATTTTTGAGGACTTAAGATCTCGTGATCACCTGAATAAAATTCTCAACGCAACAAACTTTATAATTTTATTAAAACAAGAGACCAATTAATACTTGAATTAATGTTGAGTTTTGTAACGATGCCTATCATAATTATAATTATAATGGTTCGTACAAATTTGGCCGTCGTTAAAGAATTTCTAAAATTTAAGAGAGATTTATTTTTCAAAATTGGAGATTCATATTTCTATTTTTAAGAATAATGATCAATATATTTTAATAAATAAAACTCAAATTTATAATATAAAAAAAGTTTTTTTTTCTAGCATTCACAGATTGATATTACTCTGAGGTTATTTTGTGATATGATCCGTTCATAATTTATGAAGTCATCACAACCTGTCATTAGAGTTGTGCATTATCTGGTTTTATTCAAAAAATTAAATCGAACTAAAGTTTTTAAGTAATTTGGTTCGCTTTTTGAATTTAGTAATTGATTTTAATTAATGAAAACTTTGGTTTTGATTTTGGATGGTTTGTTAAATAAAATTTTGGATAGAATTAAATAAACCAAAAGTAATTATATGTAATATATATTATTAATTTAATTATTTTATCTATTATACTTATTTTTATTTATTTTTCAATACTTAATGATTCCTCTTAGACTATTATCTAATTTTCTAAAATATTTTGGCCTCATAATATACTTAATACGATTCCATCAACTTCTAAAGCTCAAAACATCATTCAAGTAAAATTAGTTTTAAATTTTATCGCAAGAAGTTAATCAGTTTTGATTATATTTATATTATTTTGCTTATCTTATTTATTATACAATACAAAAAATATGCAAATAATTTTTAAATATACCAACTTCGTTTATCCAAAACCAAACCAAAATAATCGCCAAATTATTATTTGTTTGGAGATTTTATTTTATTTTGGTTTAATATATTTAGAATCTAAAACCAATCGGTTTTAAAAATTTATCATCCAATCCATCCAAATCAACCAAATGCACACCCCTACCTGTCATACAGATAAAATAATAAGTTGCTTTCTTTGCTCGCTAACATGCTTTCATCAAATTTAATTAAAACACATGTTTACAACATATTTGAAAATTAAATAAAATATACTAAACAAAACAACAATTCAAACTTTTTAAAGATCATTGAAGCAACATTGAGTTATTTAATTGCATAAATATTTGATTGAAGATTTTATTTTAATTTCATTTAAAATTAAAATGAGCTCTAATTTTTTATTAATATTTGATTGCCTTAATTTTAGTATAGTATAGATTGAGTTTTGAGTACAAAAATATTTTAAAATTGAGAGTTAGATTTGTATCTTTTTCTTTGTCTTCTTGATTTCTTGTTGGGTGCCATTAAGGATTATACTGTGAAGTACGAGAGATTTATTATAATCTAAACTTTTAGTGAATTCTAGGATTATAATGATTTTTAGCTTTCTTCAAACCACATAAAAATCTCTGTATTCTCTTTCTTTATTTTTTATTATTTAATTTTACGAAAGCATTATTAGCTTATACTATCAAAAACTAGAAATCTGATGAAAAAAAAATTATTCATTCGAGCATTTTATGAACAAGTCAAATAGTTAAATTTTAATAATAATTTCATCAAAATATAAAAGTAATATTTAATAATACATGAAAAAGATGCAATTTTCTAATCACCTATATTTCTCCTGCCTATCTTCAAGATTAGATATTCTAAAATGTTTTATTTAATTTCTCTTTATTTTTTTCAAGAATTTGTATCTAGAACTCAATCAAAAATGTTTTAGTTTGAATTTCTCTTCTTTATTTATTTTTTTTTCAAAAGTATGAGCTGTTTGTATCTTCCACACTATTCAAACGTATCAAATTACTCAAAAGTACTATCTTCCTCTCAAACTTCTTGCGCATCTCTTGCATCCTATTCTTTCTTTTGCTCTCTTACGGCTAAATTTTTAATTTAGGGCTATTTTAAATTTTAATTAGTAAAATGAGCATTAAAAAAAAATTTAAAACTAGGCATAGTCTCGTATTCATAGCTTAATGGCACCACGCTAGCCACTTCGATTAAATTTTATTTTAAAAAAACTATGGATCATCCGCGGTATTTTAGTCATATCTTAGAAGTCGAGCTGAAGCAGTATCATTGAATGAACGGAAATTTCTAATTTTGTTGACTAAAAAATGCAATTGTAGCTCATTACACATCAATTTTTAAGAATATGGATGAATACAAAATAACAACACTAGAAGAATTTTCTATAATATTTTACCAAAAAACATCAGATATCATCAAATCTAATATTGTTAATGCAATTCACATCTATTTTTTCACATCATCAATTTTGTGTATCCAAATAGAAAAGATACATAAACTTGAGAATATTTCTTTCCATAAACTTAAAGACATTGATAAAAAATAATAGATATGACAATCTCATTACAAAACTTGCTAGTTAAAATATTTATTCAGAATTACAAATACTTAACGCTTGACTACTTCTCCAAACTTCTCAAATTCACATTTGAACACCATCAAGATATCACTTATCTTACTCTGGCCAAAATACAATTTACTCAGAATGATAAATATATAACATAGAAAATCATTCCAACAATGACATAATAGTAATATGTACATGGAGCTATCATCCAATCAACAAATAAATACGACAAGTGAGGACATCTAACATGACTGCGATGGTGAAAGTGTCACTCCTGAGTATACCGAAAGGTAATGTCGAACGGCCTCGAATAGTGTTATGTCGCTTCATCTTTGTCGGGTCCGCTCGATCATAGGTATAACCTCGCATCTCGGTGATACTCCTCTAGTGGGGGGTACACTGGCAAATGCGATATGGATGAGGTGATACATTGAAGGGCCGAAACAAATGTAAAACATGGCTTCATGAAAATGGGTAAGCTAGTGTGTCAAATGCGAATCAGAGACCGAGATCTAGTAATCTTTAATTGCATCAAATCCGTAGCATATAGGTCGAGTCTTTGCAGAAGAACTACTACTTCATCTGCACTTTGTATCTCTATCAAATGTATATTCTTTTGATAACTCATCAGCTATTGATCGAATGCTGAAAATCAATGTCCTAATCTCTCCCGAAATAAGGCTGAAAAATATCTGTGTGTTGAAGATATGATGTTCATGCTGCATAAAACAGAATGTATTTCAGTAATCATTAAATATAAATATTTAGTTAACATAAAATTTTTTAGTGTTTACCATTAATCTATCTCTAGGAGCTCTAGAATAGTAGGTGGTAGGAGAAATAGTTGGAGCCCTCAGCTTGTACAATGAAGCCCAGTACTGATATCACCTCATGTATCTACCAACAGCCAAGTCAACGGGAGGTGTAACAACATCCACAATGACAACCATGCCATGTCTAACCTCCCATTGTGATATATAGACCTGATGATAATCAAACCAATCAACATCTGCCTTCCCGTGACCATCAACTCGCTGAAAGAAAGGATCTCTAAGCGCCACATTAACTCTGAGATGCACTATCTCAAAGACACACCTGAGGTACCACTCAACTCTTTTTCATCCGAAATAGCGAGCCAAATATATCTTATCCATCCAAGTGCAAGACACTGCGGCATTCAGTATAGCTCCCATACCACCTACAACATTAAAGAAAAATTAAATGACATATATATATTGTAGAGGTGATAATATGAACAAATTGTGCTCTTAGTTATACCGACTCTATAGCAGTCCATCAAGCTCATCTCTATACACTCTAACATGGGATGGTGTCATCTCTCGTAGGTAACCCTCATTCCACCTGCAACCAATGCTCAGCCCATCCAACTCTACCGGAAAGGGTACCTGCAATGTGGGTCATCCAACATGTACATGCTCCCAAGATCAAAGCTATAATAGGTGCAGACATCCTGCCATGTTGGTCCGCTTTGGTCTTGTGGCCTCATTCAACTACCTATATAAATGTGCTAACACAGCCTCCTATGGAGTACCTGCTGAACAAGCTCAAATCCTCCAATAGTGGTAAATACTGCAAATGAACCTCGAACCAGATGTATCTAGCAGAAGGAAGCATCCAATAGTGAACAAAATGTAAGCTCTGAAGTGCATCAAAAAGTCGACATCCGGTAGATCTAAGTATGAGTCCCTATAAAATGTTCACCGCAGCCAAGGTAAAGGTAAGTAAGTCCGTGCATGCGTCTACCTCATGCAAAACGTGGATGTCACATGTGGCTATACTGGATCATGATATATAACATCAGGCTCTAGATGCCTACCAATGAGCTCATCACAACAATCGGGCTATGAGAACCATTACCTATCATCCCCTATCACTGTAGGTCTGATAATAGGAGGCCTGTCAATTCGCACGCCTAGAATCATGACCACATCCTGCAAAGTAACTGTCATCTCACCAACTGCAAAATGAAATGTGTCATGGTTGGCCAGTAAAGGCAAGTGGTGATCATGTCTGATATACTGGAGCTGCGAAACACAAACTAGCCTAGCATCGCGTAGTCCATCCATAAATCTGGGACAGTTCACCCGGCCACTCTTTAAATATCAGATGATGTGATGATGCCTCAAGAACTATCGCCTATAAGATATGAATAGAGGAATTAATAAAAAATACATTTGCATTGAGCTAGATTTGACAAATAATAAATCATACCATCTGGATGCAACCGCGATATCATGCAATGAGGCGATGTTGAGTAAAGTGGTGGGCTGTGTCTACTCGAGGCTCCTCGGTTCGACGTCTATGCCGACGTCTACTTGCTCCTACTTCCTCAGTTACCATTTGACCTGTTTGATGCACAACCTCTACAAATACATCTCAATATCATAAAAACATAAAACATCAAAAGTAAAGTGCAGTAGTATAGAAAAAAAATAGCTTAGAACTACACACTAACAAGAATACACTGCTCAGAAATAAACAATATCAATAAATAAACAACTACAACTGAGAAGCAAATAACAACCCTACATAGTAGACACGTCCTACATACACAGGTCCACAGAGACATAAAAAAAATTAAACTAAGAACACAGCTTACAGTAACAACAACATTACAGAAATAAACTGCAGAAGATACAAAAAAAAAATACAATATAGACGTACACACTCGGAAGAACACCTAAGCAAAGGAGAGGTGACATACCCAACAAATAAAAAATAAAATAATGCATTAATTCATCGCTAAGTCCCACGAATTGATTTTACAGACAAGTAGCTCTATTATGGCCAACATTTTTTCACACACATATTCTGTTACTTTGTTGCACATTCTCATTGTGTTCAGATATCTCCTTATCTTCTTTGCCTGATCGCTTCTGAGATTAAAGCCGGAAAGAAGAGACCGGACTTCTGTCAAAATTTAGCCATCCACTACTCCAAAGATTAAGGCCGCCAGCCTCTTCTCTCTCCTTTACACGCATGAAGAGAACAAGCCGCTCGCCTCCTCTTCTGCTTTCCTTCGCATGCAAAGTGAGAGATCAGCCCCCATCTTTCTCCTCTCTTTCGCGCACGTAGAAAAAGAGATCAAGGTTCTAAAATATCTTATATAGTTTTATTGTTTTTCTTGGTTTTTTTTCGGAAGTATCTCATTCTGTGCCCCCTCAAGCCCAAAATGAAGTTATATGGAGAATCATTCATTTGAAAATTTGGGGGTGGATTTACAAAATCTTTCGTCAACTCTTAGATTATGTATTATAATTTGTGAGTTTATTCATGATATTCAAGATTTAGTTTGGAGATTGTAGTTATAACGAGGCCATTGATTCAATTTAGGCTGGTTTCATGAGTACTCTAATTGGTTAGATTCTTGTGTATCTTAATATAAAACATATATTTATGTTATTATCTTTGGGCTAAGAAGCTAAGAGAAAGTGAATGGCAAGCATCTAATAAAATTAAAAAATGATAGATTTGACCTTCTGGTTAGAAGTCCAAACAAATGCTTATAATTATGTACGATGAAATTGTGAGAAATTGATCAAATAAAATTAATATAATAATTTTGTAGAAGATTGTATGTGAAAACCAAATAAGAGATGAAAGTTTAAGCCTTATTGCAAAGAAATCCACACACAGTATTTAAAAGTGAAACAAGAAAACTCGAATTTTATGTGGAAAATCAAAAGAGAGAAAAATCACGACCTAAAGAAAAAAACTTTCACTATATATTGTTTTGGAGTAAAGTTTTCCTATAACGATTACATAATTGTATATGAGAAGGACATGAATCCCAAAATCGGACAACAATCATATAAGTCACGTCGTTGTAAACAATTGCTAGGTAACAAATGATGGTGAAACGAAACGACCTAATGAAGGGTAAGGTCACATGATATGATGGCGACGGGAAGGAAGGTCAAGATGGTGACACGATTGTGCTGGATCGGAAACCGTTGTACATTGAGATATTATTGAAGCTATTTACATGCAATCACCACTCTCTCCATCCTGGCTCAAAATGATTCATTTGATCATGTGATGTATTTTAAGCATTTGAATGCTCAGATAAGTCGAATTATAAGATCTTGGGCTTGTAGACGCCGATTCGATTTGACTATAAACACTCCATGTTTAAGAGCCATTTAGAGATTTAATTGATATCCCAAAGTTTCAAATGATATTTTAAATGCTTGATCTCAACCAGTTTCAACTTAGGATCAACTTACTTTTGACATCAAGATTCGCACTTCAATTAGTATTTATGATCATATGTAAATTTTTTATCTAAGAGAAATTAATTATGTAAAATTTTTTATGGGACATCAAGTGCATTACAAAATTGAGAGTTAATATATGACAAAAAAATAATATTGTATTAAAAAAAGGTTAAAAAAATTTTAAAATTAATTGCTGGATGACATTAAAAAAAACATAGTACATTCAATGTTACCTTTTGAATCCTCAAACCACCACCTCTTCTATTTAAAAAAAATAAAAGATTTACATATCACATAAATTTTATATATATATATATATATATATATATATATATATATATATATATATATATATATATATATATTTACTTCAATTTTCACATCATATCAAAATATCATCATCCTCATCAAGAAGAATATCATCAATAATTTGTGGCTCATAATGTTAAAATCATTTCAACTAAATTAAAACTAATGATTTTTTTCTTTCTAAAATATAGTGTCAAAAATAGCACTAAACGTGATTAAAAGCAGGCACTAAACAAAGTCGCCTGAGGCTTAATTTTAAAATAGGCTAATTAGTAATCATAATTAGCGATTAGGCACTTTTAAAAAAAAATAGACATCAAAACTCCAGTCGTTCAAATGCCTCAATGCAGACGCCCTCAAATTAGGGGGCAAAACCAAGCTCTTTTTTTTTTCTCTCCCGATTGTTGTTTGCCGTGTGGTCCGGCCGGCCAAGACGCCACGGGCTAGGAGGGTCAGCCACCATTAGTGGTTTCCGGTGGTGAAGAAGTGGATCTCAAACATTTTACGCCGATTTAGGTAAATTTTACCCGAAATGAAAAAAATGTTAGATTTTACTTTGAATGTGTTGTTTTTATAGGAAATATGGGTTAGATCTGATTTAGTTGGTATTTTTAAGCTATGTAGTTTGATTTTTATAGAAAATATGTGTTAGATCTGATTTTGAATGTGTTATTTTTTAGTTGAATTAATGAGGTTATTTTTTTTTATTAGTTTATGTCATATCTTTTGCTCAATATGTATGATCTTTAGTTGGATTAAGTGCATTCCTTTTGTGGTGAAAAATTTGATAAGATCAAAGTTTGATTAGTTTGTGCGTGATATTTAGTTTATGAGAATTTACTTGTAATGTTTCATTAGTTTGTGCGTGATATTTGTTGATGAAAAATTTGTACGTAAAACTTGGTTTATTGATAGTGCAAGTCCTTGAAGTGTTGTAATCAACATTTTAAAACATCATATTTGCCACATGAAAGTCATTGTAGTGTTGTTTATTCAAAATCTGGATTGACTTTAGGAAACATATACAACACCATGTGGGAGGTGAAATAATATTTTAAAATATTTTAAATTATTAAAATTCAAACATACAAAAAATCTTGTATATTTAAGTAAATGTGTAATAAAAGTGAAAACACAATTTAATCTTGTGCCTTTGACTACTAATCAACATTTTGATTTAATTGCATTATTTCAAGTTTAAAATCATAATTTTAATCCTCCTTACTCCTCTAAGTGATGGAGAAATTGTAATAGCATAACAAAATTAATGGGGTAATCAAAATCTAAAACAATATGAAAACAAACCTATTAAGTTATGTCAAGATATAGAAAGAAAAACTAAAAGAATTGCTTATTTCGCACAAAATGGATCTAACAAAATATATATATATATATATATATAGTGAACAACTTTGCCATGTTACAAACAATTTGATAAATTACATAAATGCCCAAATGACCTGCAAAAAGTTTGAACTTGAGTAGCTTACCACCTTACAAAAATTAAAAAAAAAAAACAATTTATGAATTGTGCTAGAAAGAACTTTTAGGAATAATTTGTTGAAGGAATTTTAAGAAAAGTTTCATTAGCCTCTAATTACCAGAGATCTTAGATTTATGGCTTAAAAATTACCAAGTTATGCTATATATATAGATCAAAGTGTATTTCTTGTTTATTTTTTTGTGTAGATTATATTAAATTTGTACAACAAAAGTTTGTAAGGTCACATTAGAGATGTGAAAATAGAGTATAAAATTTGAATTATTAAATTTCAGCGATGAGTTAGCCCCATCATTGTCTTTATCGATTTAAACTATGTAAATTCATCGTGAGAAAGGACATCATGTTTTGTTATTAGTTGGAAATGAATTGATACTTTGTATAGTGTTTTACTATGGTGGTGAACTCGAAAGCCGATTTCATTCCAACATATGTTGGGGAAAATCCCAAATCAAATCCACAATTAATTAATTTGAATTACGTAGAAAAGAATAATGGTTGAAGCTAGATCCAAGACACCATTGTTAACTGGTGTCGCTTTCTTTGGATTATTGCACATTAACGAATCTTGAAGTGCATGTGTGCAACCTATTGTGATTTATGTTGAAGTTAACAAATGGGAGATGGGGAGGTAACAATAATGGAATGTCGATAAAAGCAAAGACAGTACATCACACCATCTTCTCAAGTGGAATTCTCCAGTAAAGAAGAGAACATGATTATTTTTCGGGACAAGTTCTACTATAAGTGAGATGATATGAATCCACCATCTCAAGATTGGATATGAAACTATGCCTGGAGATAGTATGATGACGAAGAGGATGATAGCGACCCAGAGCAAACAGCTTTGAGGGCCACAGAACCATCCCTCAGGGTCAGAGATTTGATTGCTACAATTAGAACAAGTCACATCAAAGACTTGACACGTAATAATGACTAGCGTAATGCTCAAACAACTGAGAATGGGATGAGAACTCACATTTGATGGCCTAATAGCAATTCAATCTTTGAGGAGGAGAACTATATTCCAGAAGAATTGGCTGAGGGTATCTGTTTTCATGAGAAGAAACAATTACACTGGCTGTCACAAACAATAAAGTATGTCATCTATGCTCAACAAATCAAAATTCTGTCATGCACCATTCTCAGTAGACCATGTTTGTCATGCTTACATGCAAGCTCAATTAAGAGGTTGGGTGCATGGAGGATTGGTTTCAATTGGGTCACCTCATTGTGCTTTTCAATGCTTAATGTCACATGCAATGTACATCGAATTCATTATTTTCATAACCGCAATCGACGATCTAAAGCCCAAGAAATTGTAAGATTATTGAGTCCAAGTTCAATATAAGAGTGTCTTCATGAAAACCCAGATGCACGTAGAAAGCAAAGAAAAGGAGATATTTGGTAGTTGGGAGGAATCTTACAAATCTTTGGGAAAATTCATGCAAAGATTGTTCATGCCCGTGTCCACTAATGTAATCAAATAGATTCCAATATTTCAGGATGATTTGAGCCTTCAAACAATAGCGATACCCTTATGTCTAGATGGCACCTTCCTACTCAAGTATAGAGGTTTTAATGCGGAATCGATGCAAATAATGGCTTGTTCCCATTAGTCTTGTGAAATCGAGTGCATTGAGTCATGGGTATGGTTTCGCATTACAAAATTTGATCCCACTTATTTATAAGGGATGATCTCGCCTCATCTCGCATAGTGTGTCTTGTGGTACAGAGAGATCTTTCCCTCAAGACATTACTTTTGCCCGCCATTTGAGGGAGAACTTTAAAAAGCAATAATTAGGGATAAGTGATGTTGAGTTCATATGTCGAAGATGTACATTCGAAATCGATGATATTGAATTTTTTAAAAGGTACATCTAACATCAAGAATAAGACATATGATACTATATTTTAAGCAATGGTCCCTAACTCATGATGAATGTTATAGGTATACAATGACCATAAAATGCAAATGAGTGCTTCAAGTTGAAAAGAGCACGCGATTTACCAATTCAAGCCTTGATGGTATTATAACATAGTTATTCATAAACGGAATCAGCCTACCACTAAAAGGCAACAAGATACCTTGTTCTCCCGCATTAAACAATGCGTGATAATGAACGAGATGCAAGAGAATTCCCCAAATTCGAGGATAAGCAAGGACGAAAGTCAAGTGTTTGATGTCACAAGCGTAAACCTTCAAGGTTGAACTAATTGAAAACTATATGTTCCATGCACAACCAAGTCTTACCACACGTACAGAATTTTCGGGACAGCAAGCCATGTGCAATTTGTCTCACCTTATTACTGCCAAAACTACATTAAAACCCAGTGAATTCCATGATGATGAAGAGTGAACAATTCAAGAGGGCACATACCTAAATTACAATCCTCCAAATGTCAAGAAGTCGTCACTAACAGATATAAGAATTCAATGACTAGAGCACTTCTAGAAGTTCAAGGATTTTTTAGTGTGTGTAAGATTGTTGGGCACAATAGTCTACATGTCCTCAAACTAGATCAAGATTGTAATTTATTTTAGTTTATATGTTGTTATTTAGGTATAAGGTGCTTGTAGTACTCTAATTTTATTTCTATCGTGGAGATTGTGATTTGTTTTAGTTTATGTGTTATCGTTACTTGTTATTTGGTTTAGTAAATGTTATTTCTGTGTGTAATACAATTTAATTAAATACAAGTGCAAACTCATGGTTTACATGCAAGTTTAATTTGATGTTTATCTACAAGTAAATTGCTTACTTATATGCTTTCATTGTCATGTTTCTCATTTTTTTATTCTATTCAATTGTCCGCTAAATTTATAACAGGGAAGATGTCATGATGATGCTCCTCGTCCCCATGGAGGAGAGAGGAGCAGAGACAGCATGGACTATGGACCACCTACGAAGTTCACCCCAAAGATACATGTGGCGTGTGCATGATCATCTTGATATGGTAAAGGGTTTTCTTAGAGTTTTGTGTTTGGTTTTGTGCACTTTATTAATAATCGACGCATTATAATCATAATTCATTTGATTGCAGGTTCGTGTTTGCGCGACTTACGATAGGGAATGGCTTAACCCAGATTTATGGATGTCTATGAGTCGGCAGATCTCTCGATGCGGATATTAAGCTTGATCATCACTACGGCGGCGTTCATAAGCGTTCACTTCCCTAGCAGAGATACCTTTCTAGATTTGTGATGATTGAGATTCGGATGATGACCACCCATGATTGACTGTTGTTGGTGGTGCGGTGGGCTTAGTCAAATTGTTCGATGAGTTGATTGGACATCCAAAGCCATCGCCATTTATCGGATCCGTCCATCCACATATTACATCGAAGTTTCGCAGATGTGCGCATACTTATATTTTTACGATGTTACGATGGACATACTACACTCGTAATTTTGATCTACCATCTCCATATGCATGAGCCCATACTATTTTCTATTGGATTGTTTTCTTGATACTTCGGGTTAGGTTCATTTGCGATTCATTACTTGAGGATATCGACACATTTAGGGGGTTGTCTTTGGGTTCAGCTGTGCTCGCTCATCTATATAGGGAATTACATGAAGCAACCAAACCAAAGCACGAACATGGCCTGGATCATTCTTAGTATGGGCCTGGGAGCACACTCATGTGGGAAGACTATTCCATACCCCATATACCGCTTAGCGTTGGTTTTGGTGGAATGAAGGATATGTTTGAAATGCCATTATCCAATATCGAGTCTATAGGATGAGTTAGATGGACTTCTACAGAGTCGTATGTTGAATTGATGTAATAATATTTAGTTAACTCATCACGATCTTGTAATTTGAAAGAATAACTTATGTTTTATTTGCGTCATTCGAGCCATATAGACATCGATCCGGGCTGTTCGTGGAGATATGTTCTGTGAGGAGATATGGCAAGCTAGAAAGTCAGATATGTTGGAAGAGGGTAGAGTGGTAAATTCATCGTGCTCGCAGCCATGCCTCCATCGACCGATAGATAGATCCATCATTACGGATGGAGGAAAGAGCGTTGATTGGGTTGAATACCACCACTCCTTCATTCCATGGGAGCACACCGTTGTCATAGGACATCGCGCAGATCGAGCCGTGATGATCAACCGCATATGAGTGGTATCATTCATGGGCATCATTTACATGCTTCGTGGCACCAACAAGCATCTCCCGACATATTACCCCGAGCACCGGGGAACGAAGGGTAGTATGTATGCAAAGTATTATAATTATATTTTTCTATTAACAACAAATCGATCTAAAACTTCTATATGCGAGCACATCTTGAAGACCGAGGATATATTTCGCTATTTTGGTAGAGAGATTAAGATAATTTTAAATCTTTCAACCATTATGAAGAGTCGGACTTGAGGCGAAATATGCATATCTGTAACACATACCGCATCAGACGCATGTGAACATGCGTCATGGATGGGTCATCCTCGACACCATGGTGGGGCGAGATCATTTTCACCACCCGATTCATATTAGAGGACAATGTGGTCTCGATGAGAGCCACGCAATTGAGCATATAGGACTCATCTGGTCTCCATACATCCCATGAGGTGGTATGCGTCACGCAGGGGGTCGGCGATTTACCATCCACTGAAGTTAGGGTATTCTGACAACCTATCGGGGTGGAAGAAGAGGAGGACCATCAACAACATCATGATCGAAACGCAATCACATTACACGGTGGTAGCATGGCGCGATTCCACCCAGACAAAGTGTTATCTTTCTTATACAATGGAAGGTGTATGTCACTTATTATTTTATTTGTTATCCCAGTCATTCATGTACTTCTATTATTATCCTACTTTATTATTTGTATATTTTGATTAAATTAAGATGAGAGATTCAACTAGAATTACAAAGATTCACATTTTATATAGAATATAATGAGAATGTTTGATCTTATCAAAAAAAATAATATATTGTAAGTTCACACATCAAGAAAACTACTTCGCAGAGATTCAAAAGTTGTCTTTTTTTTATTATCTTTTCATAAAACCTTCTATAATGCTAAACCACACCCAATGTATATGGCCAAAAAATAATACGATAATATCTTGAATTTTGTAATCGTAAGTCAGTATTTCTAAACAATCATCGAAAGATTTGCTCAAATTTGTTAACATGAAAAGAATTTTCATTATCTTTCCAACGATACAAAACGAAACCAGACTCTGTTGAGTCGGAGCCAAAGCGGCACTATTGTGGTCAATAATACAAATTATTTTTAAATGTTTTAAGTCAATCAATAATTATAATTACTAATTTGCTTATTTTAAAAATTAAGCCGCTGCCAGCATCCCTAATTATTGGCTTAAAACGTGACCAGAAGCAATGCATCCACTGTGCATTATGCCTGCGGATCTGTCAGCTAACGTCGCCTTTCATCTACAGATAAAAAAGAAAAACTTTGGGCGAGAAACCAAACGCAATTGAATTCATTTTGAAATAAACATAATGCAAAAGCAGTTAATTAATTTTTCTATTATAATTATTTTAAAATAATCTTTTAATTAAAATTTAAATGAAAAAATTAAATCTATTTTATTTTTCTGCTGAAATGTTATACTAAGCCGATGATACTTGTCGATTAATTGAATATATACTTTGAATAAGTTTATGTTTCTAATGCTAATATCGGTATGTTAAAGAATGCCAGCAATTGCTCTATTAAAATTGACCCACTTCCGTTTATTCAAAACAGCTGGTTTTGTAACATTTTAATAAAGAAGTTATTATTATATTATAAAACTTTGGATAGATAGAGAGAATTTGAAGATATAAATTTTATACAATAAAATGCATTAAAGTTTTTCATAAGCAGTGAATCAATTTAATTTTATCACTTTATAAATAATCTACGCATACAAATGAATCGTGTTTAGATTTGCAGACGATATCACTTTAAATGATACTTTAGATAAGATATATATATATATATATATATATATATATATATATATATATATATATATATATATATATATATATAATATATATATATATACATATATTCAAAATAATGTATGTATGTATTTTTATTATATATGTGGTATCACCTAGCAAGCAAGTTTGATGAAGTGTCAAAGTTTGTGAATTTGATGATTTTAATCACTCATTAAAAAATTTTTCTAAGGGTATCATTATGCCATTTAAATGATTTGATCCAAGCTTAACTTTTTATTATGGGATTTACAAACATATCATATGTATCTATTATTTAAACTTTAATATTTATTTATAAAATACTCAAATCTTTAATATCATATAAAAAAATTAATAGTGTTAAATTTTTAAAGTATGTGCTTATTTTTATCAAATGTTATGAAGTGAATATAGTAGTAAAGTACTACATAAATAAAAATTAAATTTTAAACCTGGGATGTGTGAGCACTTGAAAATTATGTGGTATATTGCCTTTTTTTTATTTTGATTTCATCTATTTTTCTAAGGTAAAAATATACCTAATTATTTTATATGAAATGCTCTTTCAATTACATCTAATTTTGAATGTACTCCTTTAGTAAATTGTACCATGCATGCGGTTTACCATCATATAATCTTCTTCATTGTTTACTAAGCATGCCTAAATATTCTCAAAAAAATATTGAGATTGCACCAAATATATTTTTTTTCATTTAAAATTATTTCCTTTTGTGAATATTATATTCATAAAATTTTACCTTTGAAAGGCATTAATATTTTATGTGTGAACTTAATGATTTGGGAATGATAAGATTAGTGAGGTCAGTGGATTATCTTCGAAACATAGCATAAAAATTTGATGAGATCTCTTGAGGATCAGATCACGAAATTTTTTTTCAATATTACTCATAGAAAATATTAAAGCAACAATTGGCCAAAATTTTATTTTTAGAAATAGAGGAACCTAGAAGTTATTTTAATTGAGAATTTGTAATGCTAAGGTGCCTTGCACATAATCATATGTCTCTCAATGGAAAAATCCATACTTCCCATCCAATCATTTTTCAAAATTATCTCAAATGAGACATTATATTATCATTTTTTACATTGATTAACTTTAAGCACGAGAATAAACTTTGTTATTTGTTATTAATAACTTCATGTGAAATTATATCAAAAGAGAAGGACAAAAATGTGACAAAATGCATTGAAAGTTTCATCCCATTTATCACTTAATCAACTCTAAATGATTTTGATTTATTAAAACATTGTTTATAATAAATCAGTTTCTAATAACAAGGACACAATAATAGAGTTCGTCTATTCCACGTTTCAAAATTATTGATATAATTTCAACCTTTTTTTTTAATGTAGATATCTGTTAACGGGCAAAATTCAAATTTTGCTCGTTAATTAATCAGCCTTCATCTCCACAGCCTCCATAAACTCCTCATCCTCAACCAAAGCATTGAGCGCCGCCGCCGACAAGCAAACTTCCAACGCCATGCTTCCTTCCCCCTCCCTTCCTGGAAAAACCGTCACCTTCCCATCGACCTTATTCCCACGGCTGCTCCGCACCTCCGCCGCCCCCCATCCGAAGTTCCTGAACACATCAAACCTCGGCGAGCTTCCCGTGATCAGAATCGTTTCGTTAGGCTTCCTCTGCCTCATCATCCCCGGTGTCTTCGCCCAATCTTCCAGCCATTTTATGGTGTTTTCCTCCGTCGCTGAGGCCACGACCTGGTTCAGCTGTAGCGCTGCCCAGCCCAACCCGTTTTCCGCCAGTTCACCGGCCCGAGCCGTCGCTGGAAGCCCAAGCGCAGTGTTGCCCATATATGTTTTAGGGAGAGGCGGTGTAACGCGGTGGCGGTGGCCAACGATCACCACGTAGGTGGTCTCCACGTCCGGCTTTAGTCCTCGTGTGGCCAAATGTGGGCGAGCAACGCCTGCGCAAATAAAATTAGAGTTAGGAACCATTTGCTTTTTTTGCAATTTTTAAAAATTAAGTATCATTAAAATCTTAATTATGTAATTAAGTATTGCTAAAAAAAATTTAAATATAGGTATAATCACCCAATTAATGGCTGCTGAATCTGATAATTACGCCGCAAACTGAGGCCAACCTTTTTTACATAATTAAGAACAATACTTTTAGAGCTACTTTAGCTCTTGCCCAATTCAAAGAAGTTTAGCTTTATGCCTCAATTGGGTTAGATTTGGTATAGGTTTTAATCGAAGTTGTTTTCTTTCATTTAATCAACCATGCCTATTCTAAAGCTTTCACAACAATGACAAAATGAACTTTTTTATTTACAAGTTTTCATTCCAAGAAGTAAATAGTACATATTTACAATTGATAATACGTAAAATAAAATGAAATAGATAAGAACAAAATATAGTACAGACGCATAGACTATCCTAAAACACCTAACGCCTTTTGTCGCTCATGTGGAATCGCACACTCCCCAATGTGTTACGGCGATGGACATCAGATGACTAATGCTAGATCTTCAGCAAGCCTCAGATCGGATCGCCCGCACGGAAGATAGGTGGCTATGACTCATATGTAGCCCGACAGAAGGATGACATAGCGACGCCTCCATGGTGGCACACTCGTAGTTCCGATCCATAATATGTCCCCGATATGTAATTGTAAGTCTCTACATAGCACCTCATCTATCGACGGCTCAACTCGGTTGATCTACACCACCGGGTATGGCTAAAAGATGTCCCAAGTCAAAATGTCACTTACACAAAAAATAGTATGAAATTAGCCTCACAACATATTAAATTCAAATGAATACTTATGTTAAGACTTACATATATACGCTTCACCTGCGCTCAACATAATAAGTGGAGGATCTGTGAGGCACCACTAGAGAGAAGCCCACGATCGAACCAAGATATGCACGGCTACAACCGCCATCCCCACATCCTCATAAGCCTCGACGAGTAATCCTCCGCCTCTCCCAAGTGGCAATGCACCCCATGGTAATCAACTCGCTTTTATCCCAACCATCGACCCTTTTGAAACTAGGGTCAACTGCCACATCTACTCCAGGAATCAAGACTCGACCGTAAATGTCTCTCAACCTCTTCCAAATGAGACTGACGTGATAACCATATATCGAGTCACAGCATGTGAGAGACGTATCCTTGACTGCTTACGCCTCCGAGATCACTGCATATATTAAAATTATGTTAAATTAGAATATGCATTATAGATATTTGAAATGTAATATGCCAACATGAGTATGTAGCAAACCATCCATTTCATTTCTATATACTCGCAACGTTTGCCATCGGATATTTCGCTCCATCTATCCACACACTTTAAACACATATATAAGCTAAAAATTTGAAAGTGCGCTAATAAAATATATATCAACCCACACCGCCAAGATCAAGAGATAGGGCACATGTAGAGCCTCCCACATGAATATGCTCCCAAGATCATATCAGAGGTAGAGTGTAGCTGTAGCTCGGTGGCCTACCGACTCATACGCCTATATAGGTAGTTAGAACCGCTCCACCCATAGCCATCATAATTGAATGTATCCGTCCTCTAAAGTAGATACCGTAGACCCTAGAAGAAACACCCAATAAGAAATATAAGCACGCAGTACCTAAAATTCCTCTGCTCGACATGAAATGGTAGTATCGCATACATAATGTTCAATCGCCTACATCTCGCAAACAACTACATGTGGGCATGGCTACATATATGATATGATTACATAACCGAATTACAAAGTATTCAGAAATCAACTCAATGATCGAGAATTGCCAAAACTTCAGAGTTGATGTCGATGTTCACAAGTTCGAAAATATCTCTCCCTTTCAAGACTGTATTGTGATACCATTTGGGTAAAATGGACAAGTTGGCATCATCTTGCTGAAATAATAGTCTTTTCAACAAGTTATAGTAGGTAGAAGTGATTAGAGCAATCGATAAACCAAAGTCCGCTTTCATGACACCATTAAAACACTCGATGATGGCCGTCCATAATGCATTCCACCATCGTGTACAAGTGACTATTTAATAGGGTCGCGCTCCACAAGCCATTTGTGAGCTTCTTCTTTCACATTTTTAATATCTAACATAAAATCCATTGAACGGCGGATATCATCAATATTCTCATATACATCTTCAAAGCATAAATTCAACATCACCATTCCCCACCACGTATCTTCTTAAAATTTTCACGCAGATGACGCAACAATGTCGAAGTCGCCATGGAAACATTTTTCTACATCCACGTAATAAATAGCATGTTTATCGATATTACGCATGATCACGTCAACAGCAATATATCATAATGCGTAATGTCAAGAACCACAACCATGAATCAATCAACTGACTTAAACAAAGAAGGAAAACAACTCATTGCTTCCATCGATTCTAACAAAGAATATAACATACAACGATACTTGCCTAATAAAAAAGTTATCTCAAAGATCTGTCGGCTTTTACGCCCATTGAAGGACCAAATGCCTAAAAAAAGTCTTTAAGCACTTGGGATCAATTTGAATCGTACAAAGTACTACAACCGATTCCATAATAAAACCAAGAGTCCCAAGACTCTTCACCGCCAAATATTACTTTTATTGCCTTACACCTTGCATCCCAAGCCTTCATGTACGAAACTTTAACATTGAATTTCGACTCCATTCTACCTATAATCTCCCTATGTTTCAGATCTATATGATGCCTGATCACAGGTATAATGAAGTAAGTTATGAATTTTGAACTACACCATGACTAGCATTACTACATACATCTAATTTTCTCCAACTCTGGATATTCTCCAAGCACCCCTGGCTGCCGCTACAATGCAAATGCATGGTCTCAGACTATCATTGCATAGAACTGTAGTTCTTTTTTAGAGGTAATCGTTTAGAATTGATATTATTTACTATGCATCACCCAACAACAAAGAAATTGAAGACTTCATTTACATAAACACATACCTTCGGTCACACGAGATTTCAATATCATCTCAGATGGGATAATCTGCCAAAGTAAATATCGTTATCTCATTCTGAAGGAACACATCTAGACATACTCATTTGTGGACAACATCTGACTCTCACTATCAATATTTCAGAGTGAGTGACTTTTTAAAAGATCATGGCTGTCTAGATTCCCAAGCAAAGTGACTTCTACCCCGAAACAAATCATCATACACTATCCCGCTAACTCACTACTAAATCATCGCCATACCGATACTCATCATCGCTTGCACTTTGAGGCATATGTTCCTTCCGAAAGATAAGCATCATCGCTGCCACAAAACTCATAAGTAGGACGATAAACTATCATATTAATTATTACAAGTATAAACATGGAAATGTTAACAAGGTTATTACACGGGAATCAACTCATCAAAGCAGCGAGAGCAGCGATGAAATCATGTATATGCGTGGTATATCCGAATCTTTACCGGATCAACTAATGTGGATGCAACATTAACATCCTCCACACATACAACACTAATATCTAAGCTTACCGGGTAACTTCATAAACACATCGTCGATATAACAGACGTTATAAACTGCTACCCAGGGATAACGACAAAGAGTGATTGTATGATGCTCAATCAATGTGTCTCATAATGCTTCTTTGTTTCAATTCCAAAGAATGTGCATGACGTAACCTTGACCTGACGATTTCGACCTCTCACTTAACTTGATCAGATACTTTATCCATGAAAAGGATCACAAAACAAATTCTCTATTCATTCTTGCAAAAACAAATTATATAAATAATCAAAAATTTATATCATCATAAATAAATACTACACTACTTATCATCTGAACAATACTAACACAAACCTACAAATCAAATCCTAAACAAAATTCTAACCATACAATTCTAATCTCTAGCACAAATACTCTATTAATTTATAAATGGATAGAAATAAGGATTTATCGTGTGTTCATGAAAAACTACGGGGATGTGCGCAAAAAATGGTAGAATCCGTCGCAAGAAACTTCCCCGAACAAAATGGAGCCGCTGGAATCGTCGTCAGAAGCTAATGTTGGCTTCCAAATAAATTATATGGGAGAGAGAGTCATCAAACGGCGTGGATGCGGCTATCAGGAAGAAAGAAAGTTTCTTTCGAATACCCGGAGAAGACGGCACAATGCAGGTGGTTGGAGCTACGCCGACGACTGCCGAGAAGCTTCGAGATGGAGAGGAGCGTGCTCGGAGGGACAAAACCGACGGGCACTGCTCTTGGGGGCGGCGAAATCCATGGTCGGTGGCAAATCAAACTCAAACAAAGAGGAATAGGTCGAATCGATCGCCCTTTAAGATTTACCACGCTCACTAGCTTCAAGACTGAGGTCACCAATTAGTGGGCGACTGACCTTAGTTTAACGTGACAAAGCCACGCCACATTCCGAGCATTGTCCCCACTAATCATATACTTATATTTAAATTTTTTTTAGCAATACTTAATTACGTAATTAAGATTTTAATGATACTTAATTTAAAAAATGCCCCTCGATACATTCGTCGGAAGGAGGATAGATTTCTCTGCTTCATAGCTGTTTCTCAAGCACATGCAGCTGTATCAAAGAAGCCCTTAAACAAATCAAGATTAAGCGTCATGTACAATTCAACATCCAAGTACTAATTACTAGAAATCACGCATAAATATGTATGTAGTTGTATGTTCAAAGGTTCATTTCAGATTCACAACAAGTTTATAGATTTTTATCAATATAAAATATTTATATAAAGATACATCAGCAAAATGTTAGAAAATTGAGATTTGGAGTTCTAACCATCTCCGGAAAGATAATTTGAAATTAAAATTTATATTTTTTTTATGCACTTGAAAACAATTCTATCAATTTAGAGCTAATTAATTTATCGAGCCGAGCCAACTCTGACCTTCGATTTCATATTAAGTACAAGAAAAAAAATATTTTAAGACGACTTGTCATCAAAACAGTTTTAAATATTCTTAATTTATATAGAGATTAATACTAAATTTTATATTAAAAGGTGCTAATCTTAATATAAAACATACACGTATATATATGTGGATATTTGGCCGGCTTAAAAAGAATATAATATAAAATAAAAATAATATATTTAAAATATTTTTAAGTTATTTATTGGTGGAGATTAATAAAAATCCTACGATTTATTTTTGGTTTGTTAAAAAAAATAATTCAAACTAAAATAATGATATTTGTGGGTGCCTATGATGCCATAGAAACCGAGCAGTAGAATAAGAACTTTTCGTTATGCTCACATTTAGTTAAAGAGCTAAACAAAACGGTCGCTGAAACAACCAGCTTTTTTTATCCCTATAGAGAGAATTCGAATCCTGCCAATCTTTCATACAAAAATTTTAACCACCAAGCATTCATTTGTGATATGTAAGTGTATGTATATATAATAATAATAATAATAATAATAATAAATAATATAATAAAATTAAAATAATAATAATAAAATAATAATAATAATAATAATAATAATAATAATAGTAATAAATAAAAAAATAATAGTAATATAAAATAATAATAATAATAATAAAAAAAAAATAATAGTAATAAAAAATAATAATAATAATAATAGTAATAAAATAATAATAATAATAATAATAATAATATAATTTTTTTATTTTGAGCAAATCAAGTCGAATATGATCGAACAAATGATTGTTCATGTTCGACTTGTTTATATATCGAGTTTAAAATATCTATTTGTGTTCGGCTCATTCGTTAACCACAAGCCACATAATGAGTCAAATATGAGTTATTCGTGAACTACGAATTTTTTTGACAGCCCTATGATGAACAGTGATAGGAGACAAATGTTATCGTTGATGCGTGTATATTATAACAGCAGTGATGATAATAGAGACGGATAACTGATAGGTGATACTTAGCGATAATGAAATAGATGATGGTGATAAAAAAAATTATAAATCACTTAAATTAAATAAATTTAAAATATATCAAGAATAAATGAAATAATAAATTCAAAATTTATTAATGATAAATAGTATTATAAAATGAAGTCAATCAAATATTTTATTTTTAAAATATATTAATTTATTTTACTTTATATTATAAATATAAGCAATCAAATGGGTATTAAGTACGGCCCAAATGGCTGCAATATCGGGTCACAGTCCGCGTTTTCCGCACAACTACACGTATTGGGTAGGTCGACAAGTTCAAAGTTCCCCAGGTCACGTCGATGCCAGCTTGTCGACACGATAACCACGTCAACCAATAGCCGGCCTTCCGCTGCGCACGTTATGGCGTGGGCACACTTCAGGTCGGTCGGGGGCAAATAGAAAGCAATAAAGAGGAATAGGATCGATTAGAGTCAATCGATATTTTTAGATTTATGATAGATATAATTATTCAATTAATGGACGATTAATCTTAATTTAATGTGATAAAATCACGCTACGTCATCTCTAATATGATTAAATCAGTCGCTCACTAATTAAATAACTATACTTATATTTAAAATTTTTAATAATACTTAATTACATAATTAAAATTTTAATGATACTTAATTAAAAAATGCCCTAATTTTTTTTTGAAGTGAAATGTGAAGTATAGTACCTACATTTGTCTCATGGTCCAATTGTTCTATCATATGTTGGATGACAGTTATAATTAATTTAATATCTTAATTGATGTATCATTTTAAAATTTTTAAAATTAAATTATAAATAATATGAAATTTTGATCTTAAAAAATTTATAATTGAATTAAATATTTCATCAAAATAAGTTCATTAACATCAAAAATAGATCAATATAAATCCAATTAGGTCTAAGCTATTGACCTCCATATCATTAGAAAGCCCACAAATCAATAATTCTCTAAATATTCAAATCGGCTCAAAATGCGACCGACATCGCCAAAATGATCAAAGCGAACTCATTAAATGACTTCGCCGTCAGATTCGTGAACGCCGAAATTGATCGTAAGATAAATATTGCAAAATCTAACGAAGCAATCGATTAATGAAATATCAATGTATCGACGCCGCGATATCGGCCGAAGCCGATGACCAAACGCCTTTCATTCATGAAATGGATTGCGTTAGCTTCAAAACATTGAAAACTATCAAATAGACTATTCACGCTTAATTCAACGAGTACGTGCCAATGCCAATAATAAGACACAAATCGAGTTGAAATGCACTACGCCTCTAAAATGGTGAATGACCTCCGACGACGAACGGACTCGCCATCGCTCAAAACATCAAAATTGATCGAATATAAATATTGCACAACTTAATGATCAACGATCAAACGTCAAGCGCCAAACAAACTTACACATATATGCCGTGAGGCACCGACACATGCCAAACGACCCCTGTTCGGAAAATTGATTACGTTATTAGCTTCAAAATGTCGAAATCTATCAAATGAGCTGTTCGCACTCAATTCGGACGAGTCTGTGCAAATGTCGAATGATTTGAAGTGATATCGTACAAATCGAAGATGAAATGCACAAGAGATCACCAAAATCAACTCAAATGACCTCCAATCGACAAACGGACTTCGCCATCATGTTCAGAACGTCGAAACTGGTCAGAGTATAAATATTGCACGACTGATGATCAACCGATCAAACGATCAATCACAATACGCCAGCATATCGAGAGCAGAGACGCCGACAAATCAAACGACCCTCCGCTCGCAAATTCGCGCCATTTCAAAGCATCAAAATCTATCAAGTACATCGCTCGACTCACCGGACGAAGTCCGAACGAAAATCAAGCGTCAAAGCGCGCGCGCGCGCGGAATAAAATGGATTCAATTCGCGACGTCAATTTAAACCAAACCCGATAAACGGATCAAGGCTATCAGATCGCAACAAATGAAATTATCTTATATATATATGTATATATATATATATATATATATATATATATATATATATATATATATGTATGTATATATATTGACTATATGAGTTTATCAGTGTAAAATTCAAATTAAAATTATTTAATTAATTTAAAATTTATTTAAAATCCCTAAATTATTCTCCCCATGCTCAACTCTCTCTTTCTCCCATTCAATTTTCCTTCAACTGTAAAAAATAAAGAAAAAAAAAGTGACGGTTGGTTTTTTTTTTCTTCCCATTCCCACCAAGTCCTTTTCATGCATTCTCTCATTCGAAAGGTTTTCTACACAGGTAATTTCTCCTTGAATTCTTCTCCTCCTTCACTTCCTCGTCCCACTGGCGCAACTGTGTAAACGCACATCTGCTCCAGCCTGCTGTCCCACTGACCTGTTCCACCGACTGCCTCTCACTGCTCGGCCTCCTGGTACTGTCCGATCCTGTAGCATCCTGCCGGCTGCAAAGCCCTGTCTCCTCACTGCGCCTCCTGGCATCCTCTGTCTGCGTGTCCTGCCTGGCCCATCCCACGCTGCCCTGTTCCAGCTTATGCCGCCGTGGACTGCTCCTGGCCAGCTCATACACACGCTGCCTGGGCCCAGTCTGTTGTTTCGCCTCCATTGCGGTGCTGTCTGATCCCGCCTGCCGGCCTGCTCTCCCATTCCGCCGCAAGCACTCACAAAACTGCGGCCTTTTCCGCCGCAAGTACCCGCAAAATCGTGCCGCAATCCCGCGCTCCGACCCGTTTCGCTCCAAACCCGCGACCCGCAGCAAAACCGCTCTGCAGCCGCTGTTCCGGCCCGCCTCCACCCACAGCCCGTTCCGCTCCAGACCCGCGCTGCATATCTGCGCTGCACCCTCCTCCTTCCCACGGCCCGCCAGCCAGCCAACCTTCTTTCCGCAGCCCGCAACCTCTTATCCAGAACCCGTCTAATTTTCACTCACAGAATCAAAAGAACATCATCAAATTAATTCTTTCACTGAGTCACTCTCACTTTAGACTTCCGCACCATAAACCGAACATCATCCAAGAGAAATTCTTCTTTCGATTTCCCACACTTCTCGCTTTACGTCAGACTCTTTTCTTTATATCTTTATCAATTGCACCCAACCTTGTTCCTTTGCGTAGCCAAAAAATGCGCCGAATATATATGATATATATATATATATATATATATATATATATATATATATATATATATATATGCTTTACGCTTTAAGACCTCAGGCTCAAGAGAGTGTGATGAGATGAAAAAATCTCTGTTGTGTCAAGACCGCCACTCATTGTTGGGCTGTGTCACCCTAGACGAATGCCAAATTTTGTCTAATTTCTAGACTTAGAAAAAAAAAAGGTGGGGAAGGAGGGGGATGGGAGAGATGAATATATATTGCATTGTATATCTTCTTTCAAGGTCTCGTCAGCATCAGAAGGCACGACGAGATTAAAAAACGACCGCTGTCGCAAGACACCGCCGCTACTCAAATGGGAAAACGTAAACCAAAATACTCGATGCGCCTACATGGAATGCCAGAGATGTGCAAAATCTCTGACCAAAGAAAAATGGGAGAGTGAAATGAACTGACTTAAAAGTACTAAGTAAGGAAACATGCAACTAATTTTAAAATAAAAGCGTCAAACAAAAAAGAGGGGTGAATGAATATATATGATTTATCTTCTTCGTTTAAATGCCGCTTTCAAGAGAACGCTGACGAGATGAAAACTCATGGGTGACGAAGATATTCGCCACGCTTCAAGAGAGCATACCGAAAGCCAAAATACTCACGATGTGCGGGATTTTACGAATGTAACTAAATTTAAACTAAAATTAAGACTTAAGCAAATTCAAATGAAAAATTACATAAACTTAAGTCAAACAAAAGAATATATAATAAATATGAAGATAAACGTTAAATCAAAGAGAAATAGGGGAGTCTTTAAAGAAAGAAAATAGAACACTCATTCAATATGCAAGTGAAATTTAGGGAGACTAATATTATACTCACAAACTCTAATAGCGATTCTCTATAGCTTAAATTGAAGTAATGAGTCAGTTCTCTTTTTTTGTAGATTCCTCAAAATTAAAGAAGCCTTAATTAGAATTCGGGGAGACTAATACAAAACTCATAACAAACTTACAATAAACTTAAAGCCTATAAAATTTGATATGGAATTAAAGATGAATTCAAATTGGGTTTAATAACTATTATACAAATATGGATGATTACTTAATAAGCATGGGTAAAATAATAAACACCTAAAATCGGTAAGGAGGAAAAGGATGAATAATATATTACATCAGTCTTCTTTCGTTTGGCCTCTCAAGAGTGAAAACCCCAGGTATCCTAAGACACCGCCAAGCGCTGCATCGAAAGCCAAAATACCCCCGATGCAACCCCTACACGAGGATGATGCCGAGAGGCTGCCAAAACTACGTCAAATCTTTTGACTTAGGAAAAATGAGAGAGTGAAATGAATTGACTTAAGAGTGCTAAGTAAGAAAACATCTAGTTAATTTTAAACTAAAAGCGTCAAACAAAGAAGTGGGTGAATGAATATATATTGCATTTATCTTCTTTCAGGTTTAAAGGCCTCGTCAAGAGGGTGACGAGATGATGCCAGGGTCGAAGATGTCACACGCCAAGAGGGCACTGTAAGCCAAAAACACCCGATCCCCCTACATGGACGACGGAGACTGCTGAAATTTAAACTAAAATTCAAGACTTAAACAAATTCAAATGGGAATTACCTAAACTTAAGTCAAATAAAAGAATATATGATAAATATGAAAATAAATGTTAAATCAAAGAGAAATAGGGGGGAGCCTTTAAAGAAAATTTTGAAAAAAAATAAAACACTCATTCAAAATGCAAGTGAAATTTAAGGAGCCTAATATTATACTCACAAACTCTAATAGTGATTTTCTATGGCTTAAATTGAAGTAATGAGTGAGTTCTCTTTATTATAGATTCCTTAAAATTAAACAAACCTTAATTAGAATTGAGGAGACTAATACCAAACTCATAACAAACTTGCAATAAACTTAAAACCTATTAAATTTGATATGGAGTTAAGGATGAATTCAAATGGTTTAATAATTCTTAAACAAATATGGAGGTTATTACTCAAGCTAATAAGCAATGGCAGCAAAGCAATAAATCGACATAACCTATCAAAAGTGATGTAAATTGAACATAATCAAGTTGGAAGAATTATAAAAATTCAACAAGTAAACAAGTAATATTTTAAATTACAATCTAAATCAAACGCCTTGCCACCCAATCTACAACTCTTTGTACATAAAAAAGACGATACTAAATCCATTCCTATAAAAAATCATTTAATCAAAAATTAAGAGATTTCATTCTAATTATGAATTCTAAAATCAACGAAACCACTAATTAAGTAAAATTATTTAAAACTATAAGTACTTGCGTTCGGAAGATGAGATTTTAATTGTATAAAAGCAAGCTAAATTTGAATTAAATGAAAATACAAAATCAATCTCATAATTCAAACATCAAAATTATACACAACATGTATCTTTAAATTCAAGTTCAGCTGAACGGTTTCCCTATTTTGATCTGTCCCAAGTTAACAAAAATTAAAACAACCTATAATAAGAGTTTTAAATTAGTGAAATATCTGAGAAATTGATTTTATCAGATGACAGTAGATATAATCCTCTATTAACAGTAACGATAGGATCTAAAGCTCTTAAACATATTCAAATTAATCAATTTTTTCTAATCAAATCAAATATTAATCTAAAAAATGGCTTAAATAAAATTCTATCATTAAAAGCTTAAATCAAAACTCAATCTATCCACCTTCCGCAACTGTTTATTTAGGGTGACAAATTAAGAAAACTCTAGCTCACAAAGGAGCCAATGTCAAATCAAATGTTCTATTATGTTCACTCTCAATCATTCTCACGCCAATGGACGCTATGTCCTCTCGACTGTGGTTTGGCCAAGAGGCTCCATGATGAAGTATTTACCGTAGTCTTCTCGACGGTTTTGGCCAATCAGCTCCATCAGATACGACATCACTATAGATTCTCTAATGGCTCGCCTTTGAGTCATGAATCATGTGGTATATTTGATAGGCAAACAACCCTCTATCAGTGTGGGCTCAAAATTCACCCACCTCTTTGATGAGAAGAGTGTGTAATTTTAAGGAGATAGAATAGTAGATAAGACACTAGATTTCGGCCCTCATTTGGTGAGAACTTTAGATCTCGGTTCTAGGTTTCATAAGCCCCTATAAGCACTTCCCCTTAAGTGAGAGAGAACTTTCGATTAAGTGTCGTTAGATCGTTAATGTGTAGCGTATAGTCGCACCATATGGAGTTTTAGAATTTAAGATATGAATTCATCATTTTAGCTTAAACCGGATGGTTGGGGGAATGATAACGTACCCGATCTAGATCACATGGTTCCTTCATCCCTCACGCCCTAGTCTACTTACTGGAGGTAGTCAACTTAACCCGACAAAGGCTCCTCATCAAGAACACGCCCAAGAAATCCTGCACTGGCTTGTTTGCAGAGTCTCTACCTACCGAGTTGTTTGTCCCATCAAGTACCCTATGATTCACAACTCAAAATGCCTATTGGGGAGCATATGGGTTACGGTCATGATTTTAATATAATGGAGTCTGCCAAAAAAATACACGCACTGAGGACTATACCATAACTCGCTTCATATGGAGCTTGTCGCCAAGTCACGCAGCTTCAGAGGATACGCCATCCTCAGATTGAGAGACATCAGAACATACATTGATTTGACATTGGCTCTTTTGCGAGCTAAACTTTTCTTAATCTGTGACCCTCGACAAACTATCTGAAGGTGGATAGATTGAGTTTGATTTAAGTTTTTTAATGATAGAAATTCATTTAAGCAATTTCAATTGATATTTAAAAATTGATTAATTTAAATATGTTTAAGAGTTTTAGATCCTGTCAACTCAAGTAATAACATAGATTAGATCTACCACCGACGTAATCAATTTTGATATTTCACGACTTGAAGCTCTTTTATAGGTTTTAAGTTATATCCCACCACGACTAAACCGAATCAACCCAAGATCCTGTGACACTTTAATAGATTCAAAGATAGTGTGGCACATGTGTATTTGAGTTTAGGTGATTTTAAGTTTGAGTTATGAGATTGATTTTGTATTTTCATTTAATTCCAATTTAGCCTGCGCAGCCTTTTCAGACATTAAAATTTGCACTTGAAATCTCTATAACCAACAGAATTTAAATTAGCTAATTTCATCTAATTAATGAAATTATTGATCTTGAAAATCCTAATGAAATTCCTTAAATTTTTTTGGTGAAATGAAGCATTAGGATTTGATTTTGATTTAGTATCGTTCTATTTCATAGATTTTGATTTTCTTCGCTGCAGGTATGTATTGAAGATCCGGGTGGCAAGAATGTGTTTTGATTTAGATTATGATTTCACAATTGGCACTTAGTTTGATTATTGAGTTTTTGTAATTCTCCCCGATTTGACTATGTTTAATTTACATCAATTTTGGTAAGTTATCTGATTTGTTTGCTTTTTTATGCTTATTAGCTAGCATAGTAATCACCTCCACATTTGTATAAGAATTATTAAACTCAATTTGGATTCATTCTTAGATTTTGAGTTTATTGCAAATTTGTTATGAGTTTAGCATTAATCCCCCCAAATTTCAATTAAAGCTTGCTTAATTTTGAAGAATTTGCAAGAAAATGGATCACTTGTTACTTTAATTTAAGCCATAATGAATAAATTAAAGCTTATATGAGTTTAATATTAGCCTCCTCCCAAATTTCAATGTAGATTTAAATAAATATTTTATTCTTCCCAAAATTTGCTTTAAAGGCTACCCCTTTTTTTTATTTTATAAAATTAGTCATAGGTTTTCTTACTTAAATCTCCTAAATTAGCTCATTTCATTCTCCCATTTTTCTAAGTCAAAGATTTGACAAATTTCTAACCTCCGATCATCCCCATATAGTGGGCCGACACGCTCCGGCCGAAAGATAGAGTGGTGTCTTACGACACCACAAATTTTTTATCTCGTCATACCATCGAACGAGGTCTTCAAACCTACAAGAATACATACAATGCAATATATAATTATCCCCTTTTTTTCTAAGTATAAAAATTAGACAAAATTTCGACAACATTTTATCTAGAGGGAGCGACATCTAACAACCTGTTTGGCTCTAAGACGCCTCTAATCGAACATATAGTAGTGTCTTGTAACACCACAACCTATTTTTTTTCATCCCCTCTTCATCCGAAAGTAATAACGAGGTCTTCAAACCCTAAAGAAACAAAGATATGATATATTCATATTCACAACCACACAGCCCCTCGATATGGCGCTTTGCAAGACCGTAAGGCAAAGTAAAGGAACTGGTTACACATATGCATGGGAATGTGCGTGAGTGACTAAGGAAGAATTCGCCATCAAGATTTCTATTGTGACTCAGTGGAAACCAGGCGGCTAAAGTGAGGGAAGCAACGCCAGAAATCAAAGAAAGAATTCGTCTGTTGATGATTTTCTTCCCATTTTTTGCGTGAAGTGGAGACGGCTAAAGCAAAGGGGTGATGCAATCGAAGGAAGAATTACTCTTGACGATATTCTTTCCGACTTGATCACGGTGCAAGGGACTAAAAGAAAGCGATCGCTCGTGATTTTCTTCATGCATTTTGGAAATGTGGATGTTGCTTACTTGGATCAATTTGAAAGAAGGTATAGGAAAGCCAGTCGTGGAAACTGGGCAATTTGTGGAAAAGAGGCTGGGTTTCTGGGTCGTGGAAATGGTTGATCTGTGCGAGGATGGGTTTACCGTTCTCAATGTGGGGCGGTCGCGTGTCTGATTCCGTTCTGATAGAGCAGCGTGCTATAGAGCGGGCGGAAGTTCGTACTGAGTGTATGATAGCGAAGCGTGAAGCGCCATTCGGGCTTGATCGCAGTGGAGTCTGACCGCTGAGGTCAATCTTGCGGTCGCGGAGAAACGAACGATTCTGGGGAGAAAGCGGCCATGAACCGAGGAACTTCAGAGAGCGGCGGTCGTGGATCGGGAGAGCGCCAATGACGGTTACGACTGGCGAGATCGATACTTGATCATATGTGAGAATGCCAGAAAGCGAGGCGGAAGACAGCGATTCGGCGAGGCTTAGCAACAATTACATGATTTCCGCGTGGATATGGGAGAAAATTCGAGAAAAAAAGGAGGAGCTTTTACTTTTACCTTTCTAGGATGGGCAATTTTTTTTTAGATGCAGTTAAAACGAAATTAATTAATTATTGATAAAAAAAATTTAAGAATAGGTCTGGTCATGATTCTGCTTCACGTCGAAGGCGGCGTGGCGTGGTATCTGCGTGAAAAGTAGCGGTCCGATGGTGGGCGGCTAACCCGGTCGCTGGCTTGGCGGCGGCTTGATATCTGGAACCGGTCGCCTAATTGGGCGGCGGCTATCGTTTTAGGGATCGACCCCGTCGACAGTTTTCCGATTTCTTCCTCCAAACTCCGCTCTCATTTCGCGGAGCAGCCGTAGTCAAACCGAACCGTCCTCGCCCTCTCGAACTTCGGCCCGGCAGGTCTCCGCTTTGCATTTTTTCCACCGTTTAAATGAAACTTTTATTTTTCCGGTATTAGCTTTGGACGTTTAACTACTTCCTCTCATTTAACGGTGGTTGGAAGTCAACTTTAGTGCAGATGAATAGAGAATTTGTTTCCACTAATACTTTTCTATGGAAGCGGTATCGATGAGCAATTGATCAAGTTATGTGGGAGGTCAATCGTCAATTAAGGTTCGGCGTCCGCGGCACTTGCGGCATTGAAGCAGCGAATTATGAAGCTTGCACATCGATCGGGTGCCACCTTTGTCCTCTAGCAGTCGTTATCCAGTGAGTAGCGGATTTATAGCGTCTGTCATATCTGACGATGACGTTTGTGAAGTTACACTTGTGAAGCTTCCGTCGATGTTGGTGTATGTCGAAGTGGAAGATGTTAATATTGCATCCACATCGGTGATCCGTAGTAAGGTCGGTAGATATATTGCATCTGCGATTTCATTGCACAAGAACATCCGGGGATACAACGCAGCTCTGATGAGTTTATTCCCAGGTAGTTTATTGTCATAATTTATCTGATTAAACTTGTAACAATTAATATGATAATTAGTTCTTTGAACTTTAAGTTATGTGGCGATGATGATCTTTGTCTGGTTCGGATGAGCGTATGTGTACGAGAGTCTTTGCGGTTGGAGATGAGTATCGGTATGAGTAGTGGCTCAAGTAGTGAGTCGGCGAGGTATTAGTGATGATAGTATTGGGTTAGAACCACGTACACGAGAATATAGCGGTCATACTCTGGCGAGAAATCACTCATTTATGATATTGGCGGTGAGAGTCAAATGTTGTCCACAAGCGAGTATGTCGGATGTGTAAAACTACGGCGGTGGGACAACGATGTTTACTTTGGCCCATCGTAGCTGTCAAATGATGAAATTGAAATTCCAAATGACATTCCAGAAGGTATGTGTTTTTTTACAAGTAAGCGGAGTTTGCAATTTCTTATTGTCGGGTGGTCCATAGTAAATAATGTACAATTAGAGCGTTACCTCTAACGGAAGAACTACGGTTGTATGTATGCGTACGATAGTCTACAAGGCCATTGGCGTTTACATTGTAGCGTGAGCGATTAGGGGTGCTTGGAGAATATCAAAGTTGGTGAAAATCATAGATGTGTCAATGCGGTAAGTTCATGGGTCATCGTGTAGTTCAGTTTCATAGCATACTACATCAAACGTGATCGGGCACCAGTTGATTTGAAACTAGAGAGATTATAGGTAGGATGGAGTCAAAATTTAATGTTAAGTTTCATATATGAAAGCATGGGATGCAAGGTGAAAACAATAAAGCAATATTCGGTAGGCAGGAAGAGTCTACAGGTTTATATGCAATCGGTTTCTACTACTTTACTCTGATGCAATTCAATCTACCATGCCTAGCATTTTGAGACTTTTGGGCTTTGGACCTTCAATAATGGGATGGAGTTCTTTGAGACTGTTTTAAGCAGTACATTTGTTGGGCAAGTATCGTGGCACATTATTAACGCCGTAGGCATCGGCGGCAATAATGGGTTGTTTCCTTTAGCTTTTGCTGTTGTGGAATCAGAAAATGTTGATTCGTGGTTGTGGTTTTTTGTTGTGCAGCATGATATGTTACCCGTAGTGTCTAGTAGGCGTGATTTATGCATAATATCGATAAACATCTGTCTTTATGCGTGGATGCAAAGAGATTTTTCCTTGGGCGCGCATAGGCATTGTTTCGCCATTTCGCGTGAGAATTTTAAAAAAGTCGTGCAGAGGAATTCTTGATGTTGAGTTTCTATGCCAAAAGATGTACATGGCGGTAACACGATGATATTCAGTTCAACAATTTAATGCGACATTAAAAATGTGAAAGAAGCGTACAATTGGCTTGTAGAGCGTGACCACGTAAAATGGTCACTTGTGCGATGGTGGTATGCGTTATGGGACAATGACAACGAATGCATCAGTGCTTTAGCGGTGTCTTGGCAGACGCGTGGTTTACCGATTCGGTTTAATCACTATCTACTATTACAACTTAGTAGCTTTGTTCATGAAACGATTATCCACTACTTCAAGAGGAAGTCAAACTTGTCTATTTATACCCGGAGGTTCTCCACACTATACAACGTCAAAGAGAGGCTAGGCATTTCCCTGAACCTGTAAATATCAACCCACGTGAGATGCATGTTTTTGACAGGTCCAACCGATCATTCAGAGTTGATTTACTAGATAATGGCCTATGTGTTTGTAATTGTGGCAGAACAATCATATATCATTGTCCATGCCCACATGTCATTGTCGCATTGGGATTTCGACGGTTAAACCATCTCCGCGTTGCTCTATACACTCTGTTGTATAAGCTCACATACATAAATGAATTTCATACTCTACGGATCGATCGATTGGCCATCGCTCGGTGAAAGAGCATGGATTAGTCCGCGTTGCGACCCCTAACTTTCGTAGAAGGTCGGTAGAGCACGAATAGATTGAAAACACAATGGATGAAAACGCAGTTCAAGTAGCGAACTTGTAGCATATGCAAAATATCACGGTCACTTCTGGTCCCATAACATTGGTCGGCGGTATATTTTCCAATAGGACAATGCTTGTTTTCCCTTTCAAGATTTTACAATATTGACACTAATTTATTTGAGATTCTTTCTTTGTTGACGATGGTAGAGAACCCGCATGCTTGACGTCGGCGACATATCTTTGGCGTCATGAGGAAGACGCGGTAGTAATATGGTGTTGGTTTTAGGACAATGTCTGTACTACATTTTATTTTTTTGGTTTGATAACCAACTTCATAGTCATGTACAAGTTAACTGCAACTACGGCATAATGAACATTTGTTTATTGTCCATTTGTGAAATGAATTGGGTTATTAGTGTATGTTTATGTGCTCAAATTGGGAATTAAATGTGCCAACTTGATAGGATGGAATATGCTTGCAAGGCTTCTAAAATGTTGTATGAAAAGAATTTGATATGATACAAAATACTATATTTTTGTTCTTATATACTTAAATCATTATCCAAACGGTCAACTCTTAAGCACAAATGCACTCGGTTCATTGATGAATACTCAAAGAGATGATGTTTTCGCGGCGAAGGTCAAGCGGGCCGGATTTTGAATAAGCGAAGCATTGGGCGATTGGTGATCGAAGCGATCGCCCGATAAGCGGCAGCTCGCCAAGTAAGCGGCGGCCGATAGCTGACAGCTTCGATTAAGTGAAGCGGTCGCCCGTTCGGCGGCTTGATTAGCCATCGTTCTAACCGTCGCCGTCTGGCGGCAGCTTGATCGAAGCGATCATGTCTGCGGCGCTCACTTCATTTGGCGTATAATGGCGATCAGTTAACTACAGGAGGGTAAAAAAAATTTCATTTTATTGATATCTTTGGCGGTAATCTCACAAAAAACTTTCTTTGAGCAGATTATCTCCAGAATTTCTTGGCGTAATTAAACACGCAAGTTAAAGTTTAGACTTTTGGTTAAACATTTTCTATTTTTGCCATCTTTCTTCTTCATACCTCATGGGGTACTATTCTAGTGAAACAATCTTTTGGAAGAATATCAACAAAGGACTTTAATAGGTGCAATACTTTAATCTTTGGGCTATTCCTATATGCCTGTAAGATATTAAAGAAATATTTATAATTGACTTATTTGGATTGTTGACTTAAATAGGCTAATAAATCAATAACTGCATATCATAATCAGCACCAACGATGAGTATTTTAAGTAAATACATTAACTGCTATGTACATAAAAAAAAATTTAGAAACAAAACTTATAAACATTTATTATGTCATAATCAAGGTTAACATGTACATGACTATGTCGTTGTAATGAATCGAAAGGCAAATGTAGTACGACACTTTCCTAAGCCCTACCGGAGACAACCTTCCTCCCTTCTGCTGCGAGATTGCACCACTCCGTGTACCGGTCGACGAGATGGACGATCACGTAGGTGATCGCGGCCCTCTAGAACAACATCCTCGACTATGCGACATATCATCTGATGTGAATATAGGTGGCTGAGTCCGATATGTAGACGGCCCCGATCGCGACGGCGCTGGGTATCGTAGAAGGAACTAGCTTCGGCTGCACGGAAGAAGGACCCGATCGCTGGAAGTAGATGGACGCGCTCAGCCATGCCCGCGGCGACACCCTCTGTGCACCGATCCGTAATATGTTTATATGTACACCGATCAAGGTCTCGCATATCACCTCGTATCTATCGACATCGCCGTAAGTGGTGATGATCATTAACACCAAATAATAAATATGTCCCGCTGCCGATATGGTCCGCCTATGCAAAAAAAAAGGAATGTTAAATTATCACTTTAAAAAATATTGAATATTTCCTATATATCATAACTTACATAAAGACGCTCCACTGCGCTCTAGCGTAGTATGTATAGGTGGATCTATCGGGGCAGCCAATAAGTACAAAGAAGCCCATGATCTCAAATAACGCATGTATTGATATAGCGATTTATCGCACCTCATCTAACCCATCGACGGCAATCCCGACTCTCCCAAAAGCTATGTGTGACTCGGTACTCAACCCCAGACGCTACCCACCATCGACCCTTTGAAACTAGGGTCAACCGGGCTATCTACTGGAGTAAGGCCAAACCTAAAGACTGTAAATACCACTCAACCCTCTTCCAAATTGAGCAAGAGGGACTCGTATAACTATATGTCGAGCACGTATATACAATGATAGATTTGCTCGACTGCCATCAGACGGCTCCCAGATCACCTACACGTATGATAAAAGTATGTTAAAACATAATGTAAATAATGATTAAGGCTACAATGTTAAATGCAGATTCAACTGTGTCCCGCAAGCCATCATTTCCTCGTATAATCAACATTCGCTAAAAGGCTGCACATACTTGTCATTCCACGCACAGAAAGCTTTAAACATAATTATAAGTCGCATAATTTGAAATTGTTAACAACACGCACTCAAACCAACGCCGGACCGAAGCTCTGGGATATGGGACATGTAAAGTCGGCCTACCTACATGAATATGCTCCCAAGCCCAAATCAAGTGTAGTAACCGCCCATGTTACCCCTGGTCTAATCGACTCGCAACTCTCTATAGATGAGCCAAGACGCTCCACTATGACATCATGCTAAAATCATCCGAGATCCTCCAAGAGTGGTAATCGTAGGACCTCGAACAGACGCATCGTGCAATAAGAAAGCCCAATCGAAATAAAATATAAGCGGACGCGGAAGAAGTCTTCGTTCACCTATCATATGACTCAGAGAAAGTCCACCTCACCTCGTGGCATGCATGTACATGCATGTGCGCGCCATCCAATGTCGCCTCGATATTCTGAAAATCGGTCATGATACATCACGCCGTAATGGGTGTCGCCCTAACAAATCATCGCAAAGAATCGGCCAAGTGTCCCATCTCTTCCCTCGCCAATCACAACGCCTATGATAGGTGGTCCATCAATGGTAGACCTAGAATCATCGCCACGCCCCGCTGCCATCTCACCTACAACAGGTGGAAGGTATTGGCCTGGAGACCATCTCAACCAAGGTAAGCAACCGATGATCCGGATGAAGCGTGACTCCACGTGCCCACGATCTAGCCTGATGAATCTCGTCATGTAATGGGCCACTCCTTCAAAGATAAGAAATGCGCGCCCGCACGATGCTCAAAAGAAAAAGTTAGTGTCCCAAATAAAAGGTAAGCGCGTAACACATTCCGCAAAATAACAAATTCACTTACAAGATCGGGGTGGCGGCCGATGCCTACGCAGGAGGCAATACTAGGATGAACCTCGAAGGTGCTCGCCTCCAATGGTGGGTGCCTCCTAACGCCTACGTCGCCGACGCCTAAATGGCGGTGCTCCTCGCCATCGTATCACAAAAAAGTAGAAGATTATTGTTTACAATTAGCTACATACCGCAAATTATGATAAATAATGGATCAACGCCTAAATAAAAGCGAAATTAATCTTAAGATAATGAGTGGGAAATCCACATAGACAAGTGCTTTTTTTGAAGAATAATTCGACTACATGAGAAGTATCAACAATCTTATAAATTACAAATAAATTATTAATAAAATGAACTACTTAGTTAAAAAAGGATTACTTTAGATTTGGTAGGATAATTTTAAAACTATAATTTTCATTTTCACAAAAAATAGTTTGAAAACCGGTCTCATTATCCATTGATTCATCATCAAAAAGTTTTCTCATCATTATTAATGAGATTTAGGAGAAGATCCCATTTGATAAGAAGACAAATCCTCTTTGTCTATTAAACGAATTATCACTAAGCAAAAGTACCATCCAAAATAATAGTTAAAGAAGGGTAGAAACTAATTTATTAAGCAAAAAAAACACTTTGCTGCATTATCAAGAAGCTCCATACAATCATGTTTGCCCAAATTCAAAGAAGATATAACAAGATTTTCTTTTAAATATTTTATTAGGAAAAATAACAACCATTTTCTAGATTTTCAACAGAATCTCCTTATAATCTGAAACTAAAACAAAAAAATCATCCACTTGCAAATTTTCAGAATAATACAAATAATAGTATGAAACTTGATTACTCTCCAAAATACTTCAACAATAATTTCACTACAAGCTTATCACTACAACTTACATTACATTGAGGACACCATTCAAAAAATTAGGAACAACATTAAAACACCAATAATATCATTCATAACACCATTACTATTTTCTTTTAAAGCGCTTTTCTTTTATCATAGTTTTATATTATACTAGAAACTTTAGTAGGATAATTTTAGTAGAATAAGTTTCTTGTATCATAAAAGTTTCAAGGTTATACCTATGCAACATCACCTAACAAACTGAAATGCAAAAAAGAAATAAGAAATCAAATGTAGAAAATGACATTTCAAAATGGTAGAGACAAAGAAGCATATTTGATATTTGTGTTCGTAAGCATTATAAAATAAGAATAATATCAACTCCCAAACAATGGCATGAATGTGGAACTTAAACTTATGCTATATGTTGAAATCTTTAACATGTTCTCTCGACTTAGTGCAACCAGATCGAAAGTGATAAAGCAATAAAAAATACCTAGAAGAAGTCAAAAAAAAAAAAAATGCACGCGGAGACCCATGCCGAGAAGTTCGAGAGGGCTGAGGATGGTGCTCTGCGGGCTCCTTCTACGGCGCTCACGAGGAGAGCTGAGTTCTGAGGAAAAATCGAGAAAACCGAGGCCTGGGTCGACGATCGATCGGCCCTAAAAGTGCAGCCGTTCAATTAATGACCGGTTCAAGATATTGAAGCCAAGATCGCATCGGTTGAGGCCGCATCACATACTTTTCACGTGGAGACCGCATCACGCGCGCCACGTGAGAGCTGGCCGCCAAGATTGCGACGTATCTATTCTTAAATTTTTTTTTATCAATACTCAATTAGCTAATTTCGGTTTTAACCGTACCTATTTTAAAAAAATTGCCTCTAGGATGTGAGAGGGGAATGAAGGAGAGAAAAACCGAAATTTGAAATGAGGGGCTGGAGAGAAGAGTGAGTGGGTTTTCTTTTCAATTTTTTTTTTTAATTTTAAATTAGGGTAATTTTTTAAGAAAATTGAAAATAGGGGGGAAATGGGGGTAATTTGAGAATTTTTTAATAAATTTTAAATTTATTAAATATTTTTATATGGGTTTTGCACCGATAAATACATATAGTCAATATATATATCAATTTATGATAATTCTGATATTCTGAACACAAAGGCATGTTTCACGATCGATTTCCTCGTTTAAAAGTGAAATACTCTCGAAATGCTGCCACTTTTGCTCGCTCGATTTTTGTGCAAACTCGTCCGAATTGAGTGGGAATAGTCTTATTTGATAGATTTTGCATTTGTCAACGATGCGAACAATAAACGGTCATTTTGGACATCATCGTAGCTGACTTAATATAATGCACATTGATAAATAGCGCTTAATTGATTGATCCTTAAACTTTGCAATATCTATATTCTGATCAATTTCGACATTCTCAATACAACGTCAAGTGTTTGTCAATCAAGGTCATTTCAATCATTTTCTGACGTCATATTTTAAGCTGATTTGCGACTGCCGCTCAAGTCCAAATTAATTGAGCTTGACTTTGACTTTATGGCACACATATGGAGGTCAACACCACACGTGTCTAATGATTTTGACGACAACATACGGTTTCGATAAAGATCGCCGTCGTCCTCTCCATTTAAGACCAGTAATTACGGCGGATGATGGAACCATGGGATCCAGATCGAGCACGCATCATTCCCCAACCATCTAAGAAATGATAAAATTCATAGATTTGCGGTTGAGAATTTTATTAGAGCCAGCAAGTGGCCTTATCCCGCCTCAGAACTTTACTATGTGTTCAAAGATATGTCTCGCTTTCGCGGTTCGAGAGAAGAGGCGGAAAAATAAATACCGAAAGTGTAAAATAATATCAACTCCAACCTGGGAGAAGTTTCCAAAAGCGCAGAACGATCTTCTGAGCAACCTGATCTTCGTGAGAAAGGAGAATCTTTTTCTAGTCTCCTGGGCGATCTCCTAAGCGGCGAAGCTCGATCTTCGCACTACGGTGGCACTGGTGATAGATCGTCGGCCAAAGGTCGACCGGTGGTTCTCGAGCTCTGGTCTTCAAATCGATTCTCCCCTAAGGTGAGAATGAAGCTCTATTTATAGATTTTGGGAGTGTGCCTAAATTGTGGAAAACTCCAACCACTCCCATCTGACGCCAAAGGCGATCCCCTCGACACGTATTTTGATGATCCGTGCCTTAATGATGAATTGGGTGATCTTGATTCTGGATTCGCTTGACGAGCCGCCGACCGACTATAAATATGTCGCTTTGGTGACCATTTGGCGGATCAGATCCATTTTCATGCGATATTGACCGAGTCGATCATCAATTACTACGCTTGATGTTCTATGTTCGCTCATCGGTGACGGCTTGATCAGAAGCCAAATCGGTGATTAGATCAAACATTTCAAAAATGCCTGAGATTCGCGTCGATTAATTTTTATCGCTGTCCTATTTTGGGTGACATTATCTCGCCATCCAAAAATATATGTCAAATACTTGAAAATAGCAAATTCTTCAATGAAATTTGAGAGTCCATCAATCAAGATTTTGAGAGAACGATCTTCATAGAGCACAAGATTATGACTACTAAGTCGCTGAGGCCGCAAATGCGTAGTATGCGCGAGATTGAGGTTACGGATCCATCCTGCGCGAACAGAGGCCATGGGCGCTCAATGGCGTTGGCTATACAAGACGCCACAAGACGGGCCATACCACGGGCACGCGGCATGCATGTGGCGTCAGCGATTCTGCCGCATGGTCTCAGAAGGGCTGGGTCGCGAACTGACGCTGAACGGGTCGGATTGGTCGCTACATTTCATATACGGCCAATGGGCAGAAGATCTCGCTGGAACTACGGATCGGGTCGCTGGTCTAGAATCGCGGCTGATCGACGGCCATGGGCTGCTGCTACGGTCGGAGCGGCATGACCCGGTCGGCTCATGACATCTGGCCACGTATGCCGCTGGCTGCCGGGCGGTACGGCTATGCTGGCGGCGAAGGCGCTACGGCCATGGCACATGACCGTTTGGCACCAGATCGCTGGGCATGCCATGAAGGCTGCCATGGCGGCCTGGCCACGGCCCAAATGATCGCTTTTGACTGCCAGCCGATTCATTTTTTACCCTTTTGCCCCTAGAAAGGGTCTATAAAAACCCCCCTAAGGTAAGAGGGAAAGGCACACTTTTCTCATCTCCTCTTAGAGTGCATAGCCCTCCCCCTGGTGGGAGTTTGGGCACTCTTTTTGGATCCACCTCTACCCCGAGCCAGAGATCCGATGGGGAGTTTGGGCACTCTGATCAACCTCTACCTCATCTCCACTGCCGAGTGCATACCTCCCGGTGGGAGTTTGGGCACCTTCTTGAATAATTTTATCTCGATGCACGATCGCCGTGATGGTCGCAGAGACCGAGCCCGACGGGTGGTGACAAGAATGGCACCTGAGTCGACGACCGACGCCGAATATGGATGACCTAACGATGCGACCGGCGAAGATTCGCAATGTGGTCAGAAGGGATCCTTGGTCGCGAATGACCGCCGACGGTGGCCAGCCGGACGACGATGATGGTGTACCGACGGGTTAAGGCATGCCGACGAATCGGCGATCCGTCGGATGACGGCGATATGGTGTGACCGGGCGATCACGCATGGTCGGCGATCGATGACCGAGTCGCGCGACGCTGAATGGTCTGACCGGACGATTTATCCGGCGTGGTGGCGATACGACGAATGTGGAAGAGGGTTGACCGCCAGATCAATTTAGGGCGGTCGGTGACCCGATGAAAACCGAAAGAGGTAATTGACCGCGATATTTTGACCTATCCGGCGGGTTTGTGACGGCAAACCTATAAAAGAGGTGAATCTGGATAACACCTTCGGCCGGTGGCGACGCACGATGTGGGCGCCGAATGAATCCGCCGGAATTTTGACCTATCCGGATTGTTGTGTGTTACCCGGCGACGCATGATGGAAGAGTGAAATCAAGCCGGGATTTTGACCATCCGGTTTGCTGGTCGACCCACGACGCAACTGCGAGGGAGAATCTGAGATTTTGACCCATCCGGTTGTTGTCGAAGTTTTATCCGGCGACGTTAACTCATGAAGAGGTCGAATTGAATCCGCCGATTTTGACCCATCCGTGTTGTCGGTGTTACCCGGCGACGAACTATTGGAAGAGGTTGAATCAATCCGGAATTTTGACCCATCCGGGTTGTTGTCGAGTTACCCGGCTGACATTAACCAGATAAGAGGTTGAATCGCTGGGATTTTGACCATCCTTTGTGGAGTTACCGACGCTAACCTATGGAAGAAATTGAATGGGATTTTGACCCATCCGGTTGTGTCGTGCCATGACGACGCAACTGATGAAGAGGTCAATCAATTGAGGATTTTGACCTATCCGGTGGGTCGCGTGTTACCACGCAACTGGAATTGAAAATACATTTTGACCCATCCGGTTGTTTGTCGAGTGTTACCCGATGACGCTAACTCAGATGGAAGAGGTGAATAACTGAGGATTTTGACCTATCCGGGTTGTTTGTCGCGTGTTACCCGGCGTTAACTCGTATAAGAGAGGTTGAATCAATAGATTTTGACCCATCCGGCGGTTGTTTGTCGAGTTACGCGACGCTAACTCATGGAAGAGGAATTGAATCCCGAGGATTTTGACCCATCCGGGTTGTTTGTCGAGTTTATCTGACGCAACTGTAGATAAGAGGTCAATTGAATCCGCTGGGATTTTGACCTATCCGGGGTTTGTCGGTATCATGACGCAACTCGCGGAAGAGGTTGAATCAACTGGTGATCTTGACCCATCCGAGTTGTTTGTCGGTGTTACCCGGCGCAACCTGCATGGAAGAGGTCATGGAAGTCCACCGTCACCGTGAATGACGGCGATCGGAGTAGTCGGCGGAATGACCGCACGATGGTGATGACCGCCGGCGATGGCAAGGACATCACGCCATCGACGGCGGACCGGGTAATGGTGGTTGGCGGGGATGGTGGCAATGACAACCGCCACGAGTCGGTGGCGGCGAGACGCCGATTCGTGGGGATGGCCGCGATGGCGACCGCAGAGGTCGCCAAGATGACAATGTCCGCATCGATGTCGATCTAATGACCACGACCGTGGTGGTGACCGATGGTGACCGGCGATGGTTCATGGTGACCGACGGAGATGGTCTGTATCCTCCTTCTTGTAGGAAATAAGATTTCTTGAAACTTCAATGGATGGTTCAACAGCTGAAATTCGTTAACTTGCATGTTAGAGATATAAAATCCGAGATTTTGACCCATCCAAGGTTGTTTGTCGAAAGTTATCCGACATTAACTGTGGAGGTACAAAGTTTTGACTTTTCCTAGTTATTGGTCGGAATATTATTCGTCGACGCTAACCTGTATGGAAGAGGCCGGAAGTCCACCAAGACTTTGACCTTTCCTGGTCGGTTTTTGCTCGATGGTGTTAACCCGTATGGAAGAGGTCGCGGAAGTCCACCAAGGACGCTTTGACCTATCCCGGTTGTTTGTCGAGTGTTTACTGATTTTAACCCTGATGGAAGAGGTCGCGAAGTCCAAAGGACGCTTTGACCTATCCGGTTGTCCGAAAGTGTTTTACGATGCTAACCCATTTATATCGAATATTTGTAAGCCAGAAATGTGAGTTGACCATCGATCTTTGCCTTTTCGCTTGGGAATTTGCTTATCTTTGAGATTAAGAGTTGCCCCCTTGGGGTATGTTCGCATGAGTCGCATTCTTTTCCAACGGATATCCTTATTGAATGGGTCTTCGATTTCTTCCTTCCGGTGGCACTCTTGGTGTGCCTCTACCGCGGAAAGTGGCGTAATTCTGATTTCAATTCCTGCTTTAAAGGTCGCTAACTGACGCTATCCTCTTCCTAGCCAGGATGTTCACATGACGGTTGAGAGTCAGATATTTCCTCTCTAATTGAGTCATCCGAGGTCGCCGAGAGGTTTTGGGGAGGTTGTCGCTTCTTCTTTTTTTTTGAGATGTTTGAACATCACCTTGGGAACCTTCTTCCGCTTGTCGCTTGGTGGTTCAAACTGTCGGGATGAGCAGCCGCTGCCAGAGATTTGTGCTCTATTCTGGACCAGTCGCAAGATAGAATGGACCTGCTCCGCATTAATGATGAATAAGTATCCTGAGTCCGAGAACGCCTCAAAAGTTCTCGGATCTACCGATGTTCCGCTTCGAGGAGAACCTCGAAGTATTCTTCGAGGGACTCTCCATCGCTCTGACCGAGAGATGTGATGAATCGATGATTCTCTTGTTCGCCAGAACCGCTCTACAAAAAATCAGCTCTCCAAATGATCTGACGGACCCCTAATGAGAATAGAACTGCACGAGCCCTTTGAGAGTCGCCGGAATACACACAAGACAGGTCGACGCCGAATGTGCATGATCGCTCAAAGTGATCGATATGCTCGCATCGACGGCTACGCCATCGTAAGGGTCCATGCGGGAAGCTTGAATCTCGTCTAACGTATTAAAGATGATCTCGACGAAGTTTTGGAAGAGGCGGCGGAGAATGGATCATTGATTGTCGGAACTCTTCCCGCACTCCGCCGAAGTTCATCGCGATAAGGTGACGTGGAGTTTCACCGACAATGAGTCGAGCCATTCGTGGGGTGAGTAGACCGGCAGATCCGTAAGTTCAAAGATCCGGATGTGGTGCCAAGGGTTCTCTACTTGATCCGATTCCTGCAATCATTCTCGTGAAGAAAATCGATTATGCCGAGGCCGCGAACGTGGCTCTTCCAGCGTGGAACGCTTTTGCCGGCCTCTCGCAGAGTCAAGAATTTCGCTCGGGAATCCTCCATCCTTGAACGCATCTTCCAAAGAGGGGCCCACCACCTCACCCGGGGACGTAAGTCCTATGTAGAGAAGTGTTGGAGACTTGGCCCTGATCCGAGAATGAGGAGCATTGGAGCGCAAACCCCGCTTACCAACCATATTGAGATATAGAATGGGGAACTTTTTCCCACAGACGGCGCCTGCTGCGCAGAGAATTTTATTCAGAGATGAGATCTTCGTAGCCCAAAAAATTATCCAACACACAAGGGATATGAACACGGGGTTATACGCTTAAGTGGAAAACCACTCCTGCACCAGAACTTTCACTATGTGTTCAAAAGATACGTCCTCGCTTCGTTAGTCTGAGAAGAAGGTGTTTATAAATAAACAATATTCGAGTGTAAAAATACATATCGGCCAACTCCAACCCAAGGAGAAGTTTCCCAAAAGCGGCAGAACCGATCTTCGAGCAACCTTGATCTTCGTGAGGAGAACCGGTCTTTTCTAGTCCTCCTGCATCTCCTGGGCGAGCTCCCGATCTTCGCACTACTGGGCACCTGATGGGGATCGGTCGCCAAGGTCGACCGGTGGTTCTCGAGCTCGGTCTTCAAATCGATTCCCCCCCCTAAGGTGAGAATGAAGCTCTATTTATAGATTTTGGGAGTGGCGTGCCTTGTAAATTGGTGGAAAACTCCAACCACTCCCATCGGACGCCGGCGATCCCCGATCGACGGTATTTTGATGATCCGGGTGCCTTAATGATGTAATTGGGTGATCTTGATTCGTTGGATTCGCCTGACGAGCCGCCGACCACTATAAATATATCAATTTTGGTGACCATGGATCAGATCCATTTTCATGCCCGATAGCTGATGTCGATTCAAGCTCTGATCGTATCACGCTTGATGTTTATGTTCGCTCATCGAGACGGCCGCTTGACCGTAAGTTTGTCAAATCGAGATCAAACATTTCAAAACGCGAGATTCGTGTTTGATCGATTAATTTCGGATGTATCAATCTTAAATTCAAACTTCTATCTACTACTATACACTACGCTTCTAAGTGATCTAACCACTTTTTAATCAAAAGACTTATCGAGATAATAATTAACTATGGCACTTATAGAAACCTGTAACCAAATCTAAAGTCCTGCAAAACGAGAAATCTCCTAGTGTCTTATCTACTATTCCATCTATCTTCTTAAAATTATACCGACATTTAAAATCACACTCTCTTCAATTTCAATATTTATGGAGAGGTCCGTGGCTAATTTTCGAAGCCCACATAAGCTCAAGAAAGATACTTGAAAATTTCAAGATATTAATTAGATAATCAACTTATTTTCAAATTTGACATATTTTTAATCAAATCGAACAGCTAATCGAGATGAATCTAAATATTTATGAGTTTCTTTGACAATAAGTAGGTGTGAACTTAAAGTACAATTTAATAAATTTTATAAATGTAAATTTAATTATTTTTAAGATGAATAAAATTCAAATATTATTTATCATAACAACTACTACATCTTTAAAAAAATCATATAACTATTTTTTTGCAGCTCAAGTTTTATAAGATTAAAATAATTTAAATATGTTAGAATAGAATTTATAAAATAGTAATATTTAAAGTCCAAAAAAATTGTAAATAAATTAAACTAAATATTACTTAAATCATGTTTAAAATAGGAAACCAGGTAACCTTATTATTATTATTATTATTATTATTATTATTATTATTATTATTATTATTGTTTATTTTTAAAAATAAATTTAAGAGAATAAGCCCAAATTCATTCCAAAAGGGCGTAATAAGTACGATGAAATATATCAGAAAACTAACAAAATGAAAGACTAAAGGAAAAAAGTCGAGAAAGGAGCCTAAAAGACTGCACCTGGACTCAAAAAAATAAGGCCAACATTCAAAAAAAATGGCCAGATCAGATCGATACTCTCTGCGACCCAAAATACCAAAATCAAATACACAACACTTCATCAGCAACCTAGACTGTCATCCAGGTATCAAAGATAAGTGGCAATTTGAGACACAGCATCAGAATGGCGAACCCTAAGCCCAAAAAAAAGCTACAAGGTTGCAAAACAGGTCACCAGGATGAAGAAAACACCAAACTTGCAGAGAGGGCCGCTTAAAGCGAAAAATTTATCATCATCCAGAGAAACAAAATTGCTGCAAAGGGCCAATCCAAGAAAAATCCCGAAGAATTATACATCCAACAGTGAGGTAGAAAAGGGGAGTTAGAATTCTAAATTCATCCACTGCTTAAGAAGCAATCTGGTTTGAGCAGGTCAGGTGTGCTTGAGCTTCCACCTCCTCGACTTAAATGCAACTTGAGATTTGTTTTGAGATAACAAATCGAAAAAGGAAAGAGCATCTTTTTTATGAAACCTTCGATTCCTCTCCTTCCAAATGTGATAAACCGTCATGTCAATGATAAGATAACTAAGGCTCCGTTTGGCTAAGTTTTTTGGATTCGAAAGTTCTGGTTTAAAAGTCTGAAAAGCTATTTATCTGCTTTTGAAAGAGCTAAACTTTTCAGATGGAGCTAAAACTCAATTTCAAAAAGCACACTATTCAAACGGGTATCAAAATTAAAAATTCAGGCTCTCAAAAGCAAAACGCACTAAAAAAGCTCTCCCAAACGGAGCCTAAGCCTCTTTGTAGCATTATGATCCAGGTTAGAAGTGGAGCTTAATACTTGTTACAGGGTTGTATTCATAAGAAAAAAGGATCCATTTGGCAGAAGGTGTCTAATCAAGCTCATGGAAACGAGACATTTAAAAAAAAGCTGAGCATGAGATTCATGTGTCATCTTACAGAAACAACATATAATATTAGAGCACATGCCATGAGCTGAAAAAACGTCAGAGGTCCTAAGACTGCGCAGAAAAGCCATCCAACATAAAATTACTTGATTAATAGCCATGCCTTTAAACCAAATTTTCCCATACCAGTTGACTTTAGGGAAGTTATCAGATATAGTAGATTTAATCAAGCTAGCATAAATCTTACTTTTGTCCTTTCCATAGAATAGAATCACCCTCCGAGTTGATAGGGATTCTCCTTATTTTATCATGGCAGTTGAGGTATTTAATTCTCAAATCATCCGAGAGATTCCACTTTCCATTTAAGTGGATAGTCATCAAAAATGAAGCAGGAGGGCTTCGGAAAATAGAGAAACAATCAGGACCAACATTTCCAACAGGGAATAACCATCACACCATGGATCAAAGAAAAGAGAAAATGAGGATTCATTACCCACACAAAATTCTAGTTTGTCATTTGACAGCCACAAAGACAACACAAAAGATTTGTTAAGGATTTTCCAGAGAAATTTAACCTTACAAATAGTATTAAGGGTAGTGCAAGAGGTAAGAACCGTTCCTCCCTATCCCTTGGTAAGGTGGTTTTAGCTCATGAGATAGTGTGCATTTTCTTATTATATCCACTGTGATAGAAAAAGTTTACAGTGAGGGAAGTAATCTTATTTATTACTATTATGTGATGAAAAAGTTCCACTTAAACTTAAGGGAAAATTTTATAAGATGGTGGTAAGACCTGCAATGACTTATGGTACAGAATGTTGGCCAATAAAAGAGAAACATAAGACTAAGTTAAATATTACAGAGATGAGGATGCTCAGGTGGATGAGTGGCTTTACCCTTAGAGATAGAATACAAAATGAGTATGTTCGGGAAAAGTTGGTAGCTCCAGGTGGTAGATAAGATTAGGGAGAGTCGCCTTAGATGGTTTGGCCACATAAAGCCGGGCCGTCCAGACCGATTAGGAGAGTAGATGCATTAGATTTGCTTATGTTAAGAATGGTAGAGGTAGACCTAAAAAAGACTTGGTTAAGATGTATAAAAAATGATCTTAGTATACTTGAATTAAATGAGAATTTGACACATAATAGAACACAATGGAGACGAAGGATTCATGTAGCCGACCCCACCTAGTGGGATTAAGGTTTGTTGTTGTTGTTGTTGTCCCTTAGGACAAGCTACAGATCAAAACTAATAGGAAAGGAGACTATTGATGGAAGCCTTGATCAATTGAAATCGGCCATCGAAAGAGAGAAGTTTGCTCTTCCAACCTGCCAACCAATTAAAAAGTTTATCTAATAAAGAGTTGAAGTGGATAACCTTTAGAGGACCAGGAGTGAAAGGAAGCCCAAAATAATTAATAAGGAAGCTAGCCGATTTAACATTGAGAACCCTACAGAATTGAGCAGTTAACCAAATGACCCTCGAAAAACAGATAAGAGATTTGTCACTATTGACTGTAAAACCCATGCAAGCTGTCAAGGAATCAAGAGCTGATTTAACAGAGTCGACAATTGAGGCATTAGCCCTCCCTATGGCCAATAAGTTGGGAAACCCCGCAGTCTCCAAAAATGAGAGGACTGTATCTGAAAAGGTTAACTTCTCTGGCCAGAAGACATGAAAAGGAGTCCGTAGCCAAAGTGAAAAAGGAAAGTAGACAGTGAGCACCCGTGTCTTAAACTATTGGAAGAAGATATTTCCGATTAAGCATATCAAAAACTTTCTTCAGATCGAATTTGGCAATGAACCTTTCATCATAACTGGAAGAGTTGAAATCATTACAGATTTCATGTCCGCACCTTGCAATTAATTTATAGAAGTTATTGCATAAAAAGATCGATCTATAGTTAGAAATAATATTAAAGTGTTTAATCTTAAGGATAAGAGTGATGAGACTATATTTGAAGAGATCAGGCATATTCTTAGCACTAAAAAAAAAAGTGCTGCTTTAAAAAAGTTACCTGCCAATGATACCCTCGTAACATCGAGAATTAAATATTCATCATTTTAATTTTCAAGAATAATGAGTACCTGTAGGGAGGAGATCCTCTTAGCGCCCATCTCCTGGTTAGCTTGAGCCTTGAGCCGCGCGACGGCCCTGCCGGAGAAGTGGAAAAAACACTCTCTCGTCGGCGGAAGCAGTTCCCGGCGAATAAACTCGGACTCATCTCGGAATGGAAGCACGATAGGAGGAGGAGTAGACGGAAGAAAAAAGTGCTCAACCACCGGCAGCCCAGCATCACCAATATTAGCACCACCTGACCGCGTAAGCGAAGACCATATATTAAAGAAATGCCAAAACGATGTACCATCGGCGACACTGTGATTTAGCGAGCAAGCGAGAAAGAGAGATCCATCGGCGAGGATATTGGCCTGCACGGCCAGTAGGGGAAAGGAATGGCCGTCGTGGTTCACGATGCCATCGAGTGGGAACAGAGATTTGACGGCGGGTGGACTGAAGAGCGAGGAGGTAAAGTCGGGTGCTGTGAGGTGAGCAACGGAGGCGTGGATGAACTCGGCGCCAGCGTCGCTAGAGTCGAGAAAGATGGAGAAGACGGGCTGGCGGACGGTGGTGAGGCGACCGGCGAAGGGGTAGAATAGATCTAAGGTTTGGGAGAAAGAGGAGAGGAGGCGGGGGATGAGGACGTTTTGGATGGGGATGGGTGAAGGGAAAAGGAGGCCTTTTTGGATGTAGTTAAGGGAGAGAGGATTGAGATCCCATTGGTTCAGATGGATTCTGCGGCTGCGGGATTCGAAGGCGGTGGGCGATGGGGACGGACGGATTATGTGACGGGAGAGGATGCGGACTTCTTCGGCTTGAGGTTCGGCCATGGCTGCTTTCTCTAATACGGAGTCTGGAGTTGGCGGTATTTTCGCTTTGATTTATGTTTGTTGAATGTATATAGTGCAAGGAAATGATGCATAAATATTTTTAAAAATAAAGTATGATGACACGGGTCTAATACGGACATGAACTGATACGATTTTGATATTTAATTAAAATAATATTAAAAATTAAAAAATAAATGTCTTAACTAATTGAATTAATATTATAAAAATACTTTTAAATATAATTTATTACATTTTAAGTTATTATAGAGAATTTTAAAATTTAAAAATTAAATTTAAGCCAAAAAAAAAGAATAATAAGATATATTTATTATAAATAATTTAAATTATAAAAAAATATAATTGAATTTTTAAATTTAAAATTAATAATAAATTTTATTTATTAAAGTTATTAACATATAATAAAATAAATTAGATACATATATTACTATATTAATTAATTTAAATTTTATAATAAAATAACTTATTTGTTATTATTTAAATATTTTATTTATTTAATTTATACCTATTATTTTTAATTATTATTATAATCATGCTAATATGTATATGTATTCTATATTTTTAAAAATAGAAGTATGCATTATCCGTGTCCATGTATCATAGAATATAAGTCATCTTAGACTAGTAATTGAGAGGTTTAATTTTAAACCAAGAGATCTTGGTTTCAAATTTTTGTATATGTGTTGTGTATGTGAATTTGTGATTAAATTCACTTAAATATGTAATAATTAAATTTAAATATTTAATATAATACTTAAATATGATATCAAAAATATCAATAATTGTTGCGGCTAGAGTATTTTATTCAGGTAGATGCGAGATCTTGGCCGCTCAAAAAAATTATCCAACACACGTTATGGGATATGAACACGCGTTATCGTAAAACCCGTTAAGGAAAACCACCGGCCTTGCCCACCAGAACTTTCACTATGTGTTCAAAGATACTCGCTTCCTCGCGGAAGAAGGTGTTCGGAAATAAACAATATTAGAGAAAGATAATATCTCCAACTCCAACCCAAGGAGAAGTTTCCCAAAAGCGCAGAACGGATCTTCGGGAGCAACCTTGATCTTCGGAGAAAGGAGCTGAAACGGTCTTTTCTAGTCCCCGATCTCCAAGGACGGCTCCCGATCTTCGCACCACGCTATGGCACTGGGTGATAGATTGCCTGCCAAGGCCGACGGTGGTTCTCGAGCCTCCTTCCAATCGATTCCTCTCTAAGGTGAGAATGAAGCTCTATTTATAGATTTTGGGAGTGGTGCCTTGTAAATTGGAAAACTCCAACCACTCCCATCTCTGACCCCGATCCCCGATCAAACGCGGTATTTGATGATCCGGTGCCTTAATGATGTCTAATTGGGTGATCTTGGATTCGTTGGATTCGCTGACGAGCCGATCCGACTATAAATATGTCGCTTTGTGACCATTTGGCGATCAGATCCATTTTCGTTCGAGCTTTGATCCGAAATGATTCGAGTTCTGATCGACTTGATGTTCATCGAGACGCCGCTTGATAAGCTTGCTAAATCGATAGATCAAGCATTTCAAAATGCCTTGAGATTCGTGTTGATCGACACTCGAGATTATCGGTTCTATTTTGGGTGACATTATCTCGCCATCCAAAAAATATATGTCAAATACAAAAATAGCAAATTCTTCAATGAAATTTGAGAGTCCATCAACCGTGATTTGAGAGAACAAATCTTCATAGAGTACAAGATTATAACTGAAGTCATAGGCCGAAATGCGCGGTGTATGGGATTTCGACTGATCCATCCCGAGGCTCATGGCGCGTTACCGCCAATATGCTACGGCGCAATACGCACGCTGGCTGGCATAATGCTACTAACGGCTGGCGCGCTGAACCATGATGTCACGGCTGCTACGGTCGGCGCTGGCCTCGCCCGCTGATCGGGTCGCGGGTCGATCTGGTCAATGCGGGTCGGCTGGCTGTCGTTACGCATTGAGGTCCACGGTCGTCTTTCACCGAGGTTTGGCGCGGCTATCCGTGTCACGGCACTGAGCTGGCCACATGATGGGCATGGATGCCAGGCTGGCTGGATGGGCTGGTACGCATGGACGGGTATGGAGCGCTGGCTGATATGGCAGGCACAGGCATGACGGGAGGCTGCTACACATGGCAAGGAATGAGCTGGGCCGCAATGACTTGCTGAGGTTTTTTTACGCTTTCCCTAGAAGGGGTCTATAAAACCCCTGTAAGAGGAAAGGCACGCTTTTCTCATCTCCTAGAGTGCATAGCCTCCCCTGGGAGTTTGGGCACTTTTGATCTCCTCTCCCTTAGAGTGCATGCCTCCTGGGAGTTTGGGCACTCTTGATCTCCTCTTCTCCTCTTAGAGTGCATAGCCTCCCCGGTGGGAGTTTGGGCACCTTCTTGGATCAACCTCACCTCCTCATCTCCACCAAGCCGAGGTAACCTCCCCGGTGAGAGTTTGGGCACTCTCCTTGGAATAATTTTCATCTCGATCGTACGAGTTGCCGGTGTTTGTAGATGGGTGAGACTCTTTTGAAAGAGACACGTCCGACCCTTGTAACGGAGGCAGCGACGAGGGAATCTTCTAAAAATGGGAGGCGACATCAAGGCCGCAGATACGCCGTCCGTACGTTCGCCGACCGTCCGGGGAGGCATCACCGGAGACTGGTCAATTTAAGATGCACGGCGATGGTGGTCGGCCATAGTGGTCGACGGGGACCTGCGAGGGTGGTCGGCGAGGATAACCAACGACGATGGTGGTGACCGGCGGAGATTGCCGGCGACGGTAATCGGTGATCTGGTTACCGAGGGTGTGGTCGCGAAAAATCCAGAGATGGTGACGGTCAATGGCCGATAGTAAAGATTGCCGACGGCCAATCCAGTGATGTACCGCACGGGCGGCGACCGCCTACGATTCACCAGTGGTGTCGGAGCGCAATTGAGACGGCAGAAGTCGAGAGCAAGCCGATGGTGGTGACCGGCGATTGCCGGCGGATGGTCTGGCGAAGGGACCGATGATGGTAATCGGCGGGGATGACCGATGATGGTTGCCGGCGATGGTTGGCGATGGTAGTCTACGCTGACCGACGACAGATGGCGGTGACCGACGATGGTGGCTACCGACGACGAATCAACCGGCACGAATGACGGTGAACGAAAGATTGACGCAATGACCGGGCGCCTGTGAGAATGACGCGATGACCGCATGAATGGCAAAAGGACCGCGAGATTGATGGCGGTGATGGACCGACGACCTGCAGTCATGGCGGGTGACCGACTACGTTAGTCGATGGGTGACCGGGCGATGGTCGGCGCCGACGGGGATGGTGGCAATGCAATCCGACGCTAGTCGGCAGCCGATCGGCGCCGGAATCCAGCAATGATCTTTGCCGGGCGGATGACCGCCAGCATGGTGACCGACGGAGATTGATGGCGGCGGTCGCGAGAAAGACCGACTCACGGCGATGACCTGGCTGGGTCGCTACCGTGGTGGTCGAACGAATCCGCCAATGGAGATCTTTGACCTATCCAGGTTGTTTTCGAGTGTGACTCGACGCATGGAAGAGAATCAACTGCCGGAACCTATCCGGGTTGTTTATCTGATTACTCGATGATGTTAACCTCGTTATGGAGAAAGTTGCAGGCGCCTAGAGGATTGCCAACTTATCCAAGGTTGTTTATCGAAGCTACTCGACGATGTTAACCTCAGATGGAAGAGGTCGGGAAATCCACCAGGATTTTGACCTATCCGAGGTTGTTTATCTGGCGCTTTACCGATGATGTTAACCTGCTATGGAGAAAGTTGTAGCGCCTATAGAGGATTGCCAACTTATTATCGTTGTTTATCGAGCGCTACTCGACGATGTTAACCTCGTAGATGGAAGAGGTCGCGAAGTCCACTCGACCTTTTGACCTATCCGAGGTTGTTTATCGAGCGCCATCGATGATGTTAACTCGTTATGGAGAAAGCAGTAGGAGGATTGCCAACTTATCCAAGGTTGTTTATCGATGCTACTTCGATGTTAACTCTATGGAAGAGGTCGTGGGTCCACCACCTTTTGACCTATCCGAGGTTGTTTATCTGAGCGCTTACTGATGATGTTAACCGTTATGGAGAAAGTTGTGCCTATGGGATTGCCAACTTATCCAAGGTTGTTTATCGAGGCTTAATGTTAACTCAGATGGAAGAGGTCGCAAGTCCACTAAGGATTTTGACCTATCCGAGGTTGTATCGGGCTTACTCGATGATGTTAACCGTTATGGAGAAAGTGCGCTATGAGGATTGCCAACTTATCCAAGGTTGTTTATCGAGCTACTACGATGTTAACCCAATAATTTATCCCTTCGAACTGATCTATCCTCCGGTTGTATCGAGCGCTACTGATGATGTTAACTGCTTATGGAGAAAGGCGTATATGAGGATTGCCAACTTATCCAAGGTTGTTTATCGAGCTGCTACTGACGATGTTAACCTGTATGGAAGATCTCGAAGTCCAACTCCGGATTTTGACCTATCCAGGTTGTGTATCTGAGCGCTTACTCGATGATGTTAACCCGTTTATGGAGAAAGTTGTAGGCGCCTATAGAGGATTGCCAACTTATCCAAGCGTTGTTTATCAAAGCTTACTCGAATGTTAACCAGATAGAAGATCTCAATTGAATCCGAGATTTTGACCTATCCGGGTTGTGTATCTGAGCGCTTACTCGATGATGTTAACCGTTATGGAGAAAGTTGTAGTGCCTATGAGGATTGCCAACTTATCCAAGGTTGTTTATCGAAGGCTACTCGACGATGTTAACCTCAGATGGAAGATCTGAAGTCCACTGAGGATTTTTTGACCTATCCGGTTGTGTATCGAGCGCTTACTCGATGATGTTAACTGTTATGGAGAAAGTTGTAGTGCCTATAGAGGATTGCCAACTTATCCAAGGTTGTTTATCGAGCTACTCGACATGTTAACCTCAGATGGAAGAGGTCGGAAGTCCACTAAGGACCTGACCTATCCTGCCGATTGTAGCTTATCAGTATCCATGAAGCTCAAAGATTCCGATGTCCCGATGTCGCATCAACTAGTTGGTCAACGGAAGGGGAAGCTATCTTTTGGGCATGCCGCTGTAGTCGATGCACATTCTCCGTGAACCGTTGGCCTTCGACTAACACCACTAGCCAACCAGTGGGGTAGTAGACTTCGAATGAACTTGACTTCCGTAAGTTTGCGATTTCTTGTTCTATGACCTCGCAATCGCTAAGGTTCTTTTCTTACGTATCCGGCTTGTAGGTTGAGTCAACTTTGAGGGAGTGCGTAATGACTTAGGGTCAATGCCCAGAATATCAGATGCGCTCGAGGCAAAGATATCTTGATTTTACGAGAAAATCTATTACGATTTACGTCGTAGGCGACGATCCCACCTTCACCTTTCGATGGATCAACTTACGAGATAGGAAGACAAATTACATCTTCAAGGAGAAGCCCTTTGAGGCATCCTCATCTCGTGAGTCGAAGTTCTCGATGTTGAGATTCTTGGCGTAAATGGTGGGCTTGCTTGATATAACCGCTTGTCTTTATCTATTGATTCCACACTTGCCTTGCGGTGGTGTAGGGAATTTCATCTTGAGGTGAGACGCAGTGTGGTAGCGAATATAAATGAGAGGTCTCCCAAATATTGCATTGTATGCAGCGGACTCGGACTTGACTACAATAAATTGTATCGAGTGGGTTTGTCGAGGAGAAATTCTCCAAGGGAAGGCGGTGTCCCTTCCACATATGCGGTCGATTATCAAATCCATGATTGGGACGTGGGTTGAAGCTTCTCTCTTTCATACCCATCTGGAAAGTGGGTAAAAAGAACATCAATGAACTCCCATTGTCGATCAATATCCTTTTAATATTGAAGCATGGATCGCAGGCCCCTGCGACAAGGGGATCTTGATGTGGGATGAAGCCTCTAGATCTAAATCATCAAAGGTGATAGAATGGTTGAGACTTCTTACGGCTCTTGAAAGGCGGCAATGAATATTTGTAGATAACGCGGCCCTCTGATTGTTTATCTCTCCGACGCTTGGCGGTTCCTCAGCTGGTTGCCCCAAACATTTCTTTGGGCAGTGGGTTGGTTTTGTATAAAATGGCCTAGATACCCACGTATTAGTCTTTCAATCTCCTCCCTTGGGGCACTCTTGGGTGGTGTGCCCATTCGGTGAAAGCGAATTTCTCTTGATTTCCAATTCTTTAAAGGTGGCGGCCCTTATCCTCTTCTGAATAGCTGGATGTTGCGGGGCGTGTTGAGAGCGGTATATTTTCCTCTGAGTCATCGAGTCCGGTGGGAGGAGGTTTTGGGGGAGGTTCTCTTCTTACGAGATGTTTGAACATCATCTTTGGGAACCTTCTTAAAACTTCTTTGCTTGGTGGTTCAAGCTGTTGAGATGAGCGATAGCTTCGTCGGAGATTTGTGCCTCTATTGATTGGACAGTCGACATAGGAATGGGTGTCTCCGCATTAATGATGAATAGAAGTATCTGGCGGAGTCCTCAGAAACACGCCCCTCAAAGTTACGGATCTACTCACGGTATCTGTCGGGCCGGAGGAGAACCTCTGGAAGTATTCTTTGAGGGACTCTCCATGGATTACGGATTAGGAGAGATGATGAATCCACGATGATTCTCTTGTTTGCGAGCGCTGCAAAAAATTTGACTCTCCAAATGATCGGACGGACCCTTGCGGCGAATAGAAGAGCAATCTGCTTTGTCCTTTGAGAGTCGCGGGAATACGACCAAAGCAGAGTCATTTGCTTGAATATGCATGATCGTTCGATGATATCTTTCATGCGGATCGGTTTATTGCCATCGTAAGGTCCATGTTGGGAAGCTTGAATCTCGTCGAATCGAATGTGCGAGATGATCTCCTGGCGGGGCGAGTTTTGGAAGAAGCGGCGGGAGAATGGATCGTTTGATTGTTTCAGGAACTCTTCTGCACCGATCGTCGTAGTTCATCAGCGTATAAGGTGGCGTGGAGTTTCACGTCTGTTGAATCATTCGATGTGGGAGTAGAGCTGGCGGTATCAGAAGTTCAACATCTGGATGTGGTGCCAGGGTTCTCACTTGATCCGGCATTCAGGGTAATCATTCTCGGAAAATCAGATTATCTTTGAGCGTCATGGAACTGTAGCTCTTCGAGGCGTGTTGGAGCGTTTCTGGTCCTCTCGCGAGTCGAAGAATTTAGATTACGGGAATCCTCCATCCAGAGCGATCTTCAAAGAGGGGACGGACCCTCACGAGCAGTCATTATGTAGAAGTGTTGGAGACTTGGCGTCCTTGATCCGAGAATGAGGGCGTTGGGCATGAAACCCGTTTACCAACCATATTGGAGATATAGCAATGGGAGAGATTCCCAGAGGCCATTGCGTCTTTAGAGTATTTTATTAGGTAGATCGAGATCTTAATTAGCAAAATTATCCAACACACAAGCGGGGGATATGAACACGGGGGTTATCGTGGAAAAGAAATTAAGGCACGAGGCAGAGTCTTTATGTGTTTAAAAGATCTGAGTCCTTGCTTCGTTATTGGGAGAAGAAGGTGTTCTGAAGCGGAAACAATATTATAGAAAATGCTCTGTCTCGGAGAGTTTCCCAAAGCGAGAGCGGATCTTAAGAGCAACCTCTTGATCTTGAGGGAGAAAGGTGGCCAGTCTTTAGTCCCACCGAAGCGATCTCTGGGCAGGCTCACGATCTTGAGCCTTCTTGGTGGTGCGGTGGTGATAGATGCGTCGGCGTTAGGTCGGCCGGTGGTTCTCGAGCTCTCAATCTTCGATTCTCTCTACAGGTGAGAATGAAGCTATTTATAGATTTTGGAGTGGCGTGATTGTAAATTCGTGGAAAACTCCAACCACTCACGGACGGCAGTCGATCCCCTGATGATCGAACGGTGTATTTTGATGATCAGGTGCCTTTAATGATGAGTGGGTGATCTTGGATTCGTTGGATTCGTCTTGTGAGCTCGATCGACTATAAATGTCGATTTTGGTGACCATTTTGGCGGGATCCGATTTTATCTTCCGATAAAACGATCGAGTCGATTGGTACCGGATCGGTAACTTGATATTCATGTTATGTTGCGTCCGAGCAGTCGATTTTATAAAACTCACGATTAGATGAAGCGTTTCGAAAATCGCGGAATTAGATTCGTTTGATCAGATTAATTTTAGAGGACGATATCGATATAAATATATCATATAAATTATTATTAATATATATATATATATATATATATATATATATATATATATATATATATATATATATATATATATATATATATATATATATATATATATATATATATATATATTAATAAAAAAAACTCTTTGAAGATTTATTTCCGAACTGGATAAATAACCCTTGGTGCTAAATTACCAAAAGAAGAAAGAGTAAAAAAAATTAATAGGAATATGAGGAAGATGAACTGGGTCGTAAATCAGAATACGTAGAGTCAAAAGAGACTCAAAATAGCTCAAGATAAGAGCGCCGCAGTACAAGGAGAATATATATATATATATATATATATATATATATATATATGCGAATTTATATAAGACTTATTTGAACTTAAATTTATTTTCTGTTTATTTTTTAAAAATTATTTCTTTAATAAATTTTAAATAAATTATATTTTTAAAATATTCAAAATCATTTTTGAACATTTCAAATATTTTAAAAATAAGTATCATTATTAAATATATTTTATTTAAAATACTTTTTTTAATATATTGACTAATAGCCTAGACATTCAGTTACAAAATTTTATGCTCATAATTTTACTTGAATAATGAATGAGTATATAATTAAATTTTATTTTTAATATGATTTTCATATATTTTTAATATAATTGAACTAACTTTGATATCGATGAGCTATTTTCATTGAGATATTTAATTTAATCATATATATATATATATATAGAGAGAGAGAGAGATAGAGAGAGAGAGGGGTAGATAAATACTTTTTTAACAATGTGTGCAAATAAAAAAAATTGAGAAATATTTTAAAGTTTATTTTAAAATAAAATTTTAATTTGTCGATGCTAAGGGAATAGAAAGAGGTCCATATTCTTCTAAAAAATGCAATTTAAATTTAGAATATATATTATTTAAATGGTCGAACAAAAATGTGAGAGAATGCAAAATCGTTTTTATTTTGGATATCAACTTCTCTTTGAATTTGGAACTGAAATTTTCCAAAAGAAAAGGCCGAACTAAAGGACCGTGGGCCGTTGATGACGTAGGTTGGACGAAGGCCCACTGGACATCAACCGAACTTAATCAGAAGATAATTGAATTTACGGATAAATGATTTATATATTTATATATTTAAAATTAAAATTTTTTTTATATTTTTTATAACATTATAATATCTAAATTAAATTATTTTATATATGAGAAAATATATATTTTGGTTTTTTGCCATTGTGTGTTTTATATCTATGTTCTTATGTGTTTCTTTTATTTATTTTATGAGAAAGGTGAAAATTTTTTGACTTGGCAGAAGATAAATATTGAAGTATTTATATAATAATAAATTATAAATTATAAATTAATTAATGACGAGCTATTCATTTTTTTATTGCATAACTTCTTGTTGTTGAAAAATTCATTTTAATGGAATCAACATAAAAAATAAAATTATAATAATTTGAAATGATAAAATAGAATTTAATGTTGTTGCGTGCTAGAAAATTAGTTGCGGTAGAGTAAAAGTTTTTGCCTTAACGTTGGAAATCAAGCACACGGTATTTAAAGAGTGAACAATAAATTTTTTTACGTGGAAAACTCGAAAGAGGAAAAATCACGGCTGCTTTCGTAAAAGCTTCACTATGTATTTGTTTGAGTACAAGATCTTCCAAATGGATTACGATTGTATATGAGAAAGGGACAACAATTCTTTAACACGAATGACGACGATGTTAACGGCGATATTGGCGATGTTGACGGCGATATTGTGAAGCGATGTTGATGATGATGTCGGCAATAGTGGTTGATGGCCGGCGAGTGGGTCGGCAGTGAGGATCGGCGGTGGCGGTGATGGCCGTGGTTGACCCGTCAGTGGTACGATGTGCTTGGAGGATCTTTAGAGCTCTCTCTCTCTTGCCTCCTTCTCCTTCTTGGGCTCCCTCATGAGGAATGAGGGCTATTAATAGGGTGAGGAGGCGTCTCACGTAAAAACATGCAAAAAACGGACGGCTCAAAATGATCCCCTTGATCATATGATGTATTTTGTGCATTTGAATGCTCAAATGAAGTGTATAGATCTTTGGCTTGTTGGACCGGCTTCGAGGCGCTCAATCTAACTATAAACACTCCATATTTGACTTTTTAGAAATTTAAGCGATGTCTCAAAGTTTTGATAATATTTTAAGTGCTTGATCTCGATCGGTTTGATTTACGATTAACTTGCTTTTCGATTCAGATTGCGTTTAGAGGAATTTTCGAGGGGTCATATCATTGCCCCTATTTTGGATGATATTATCTCAATCATCAAAAAATATATGTGTCGAAATACTTCAAAATAGTAAATTCTTCAACGAATCTGCGAATTCATTGATTATTTTAAAAAGCAGTCTTTATGTAAATAAAAGATTATGACTACAGCGAGATGCCTGATACAAATATGTGTAGGTATGTGCGAGACAAAATTCGAGATTCTGGATGCTGGATATTCTGGCGTTTGCGAACCTGTGAAGGTTTCGGGTTGGATTACGTATTTTTTATGGATTTTATAAGGTGAAGAAGAAATGTCAGAGAATAGTGACAGTGAAAGTGGATCATGGCAATTTCTGACATGAATTTCAATTCAGAAAACAGTCGGCCAGGTGAGCGCATGAATCTTGTATCGCTGGAGGCTTGAGCAGACGAATCTGGAGCAATGGTCCTGGCGATGGTAGCGCGAAATTCCGGTCGCTGTATGATAAAACATGCGAAATTTGAAACGTTTGGTCTGGCAGATACTCTGTGACAATGAGGCGGGCTGAGCGTGATGGACAGGACATACACATCCGATGGACCCACGCCTGTACCCAATCATGAGTGCTTCATATGCCATGTCTATGGTAAATCCATTTTAAACGTTTCTTATTTTGGCCGTTTTGGCCGTTTGAGCAGTTTGAAACGGTTTATGTGGTTTTGGACATTTTTTACCCTTTTAAAGGGCCTATAAAAACTAAGGAGAAGGCACCTTCTCCTTTTGAGAAAGTCATTGGAGGCTGATCAAGACCCGTTGTTCATCTGGAGAACTCAGTTTTCCCTCGAAGAGCGTTGGCCTTGTCGGACGGTCGGGTTTTAAGCGATCAAGGCCAGTAGTTCTCATGAGGCTCTGGTTTTCCCTCGAAAGGCGTTGGGCCGTCGGACCCGGGCCGAGTTTGGAGAAGCGATCCAAGACCGTAGCTTCATCTGGCGAGCTCAGATTTTCTATCGAAGAGGTGTTGACTGCACCGGGGCCGAGTTTGGGAAGCGATCAAGACTCGTAGGCGTTATCTACGAGGCTTCATTTCCCTCGAAAGAGGCGTTGACTTCTTGTCGACCGAAGCGGGTTTGGATGAGCGCATTCATCTGGCGAGCTCAGGTTTTCCCTCGAAAGAGCGCTGACCACCTCATATGGACCAGGTTCAAGGTGATCAATCACTAAATGGTTAGCAAGACTCGATGCTTTCAAAAGAGTGTTGGCCGCCTTATGGACCAGGGGTTGAGAAGCGTCCGGGAGGCGAAGTTGAAGATGCTTTCGACGATGGTGTAGGACATTGAACGGCAGCATGAATCGATAGTAGTTAGCGATAATGACCGATGATGGGCAGGTGGCGGAGAATTCGCGGCGATAGTGTGGCAGATAGCCAGCAGCGGTAACTGATGGTTAACGGCCGAAAAGGCGGCAGCGTCAATGATGCTGTGCGCGTCGTTATGCAGGATGCCGGCGGAGATGTGGTAGCGAAATTCGCAGATAATGTATAGCCGTGAGCGGTAGCCATTACTGCTTAGCGCCAAGAGGTGGTAGCGGCAATAGCAATAAAATGTAATTATGGCGTTAATGGCAGCGAGGATAATCACGGAGAGATGGTGTAGCCGGAGAAAGATGCCGAGCGATAATGAGCGGTAATCAGCAACCATGAAATGGCCAGCATAAGCCACCTGATAGTATTGGCAAATAGCGAGCAGAGGCTGGAAACGGGAGAAATCCAGCAGCAGCGGTAAGCGTCGATAGTGAAGATCGTCAGCGATGGTGGTAACAGCGATTTAATGGCGATGGTCGCGATGATGAAATGAAGTAGTGGCGGCGACAAGTGTTGCGGGGTGGCCTAAGATTCGGCGATGAGGGATTTTTTTACGATGCGTGATGGAAGAGGTTGAATTGAATCCACCGAGGATTTTGACTGCTCCAGATTGTTTATGAGTCTTTATGACGGCGTTAACTTGTATGGAAGAGGTGAATTAGATCAGCCGAGATTTTGACCTATCCGGTTGTTTCGGAAGTCTTTCTTTCGATGCGAACTCGCGAAGAGGTTAGATCAGATGGTGAGGATTTTTTGACCTATCAGAGTTGTTTGTATGGAAGTCTTTTTGCTTTCGAGTTAACGCAAATGGAAGGATTGAATTGAATGAGGATTTTTCTTATCGAGGTTATTTTTTGAAGTTGCACCGATGGCGTTCTATGGAGTTGATCGAATGGATTTTGACCTATCCGGTGTTGTTTGTCGAAGTCTTTTTCGATGGCGTTAACACAGATGGAAGAGGTTGAATTAGAATCCGGAGGATTTTGACCTATCCGGTGTTGTTTGTAGAAGTCTTTGCTCGATGGCGTTAACTGGAAGAGGTTGAATTGAATCGGGCGATTTTTGACCTATCAATTGTTTGCCGGTCTTTCGATGGACGTTAACCCTGTATGGAAGAGGTTGAAGTGGATCATTTGAGGATTTTGACCTATCAGGAGGTTGTTTTTCAGTATTACCGATGGCGTTCTGTATGGAAGAGGTGTGAAGTCCACCGCCTTTTGACTATCTGAGTTGTTTGTCAATCTGCTTTCGAGTCGAAACATTGTGGAAGAGTCGTAGGAAGTGGGCCTTTTGACCATCAGGTTGTTTGTCAAAGTCTTTGCTCGATGGCGTTAACCTATATGGAAGAGGTCGTAGAAGTCCACGGGACCTTTTGACCCATCATAGGGTGACAAAGTCTTTGCTCGATGGCTTAACTTTGTATGGAAGAGGTCGATTAAAACATCCATTTGTGGTTGTAGCCAAAGTTGCTCCTTAACCTGGCTATTTTCCATGAGTATGATTGAAAAATCATATTTTGCAAAGCTATATCTTTTCTCAATGTTGAAATATCCTCCAACTTTAACTTATTTCTTGGGATGATAATCAATTAGATGCTTAACATGATCTTACGAGATTAAGAGTTGCCCCAATTCTGATAAATCTCAAGGAACAAAGTTTGATGAATCTTCGTTTCAACTCTTTAAAGCTTGAATGCTCCACCCTCGATGGTGGTTTTACGATCTTGGGAAACTTGGTCATCAGCAAGATGAAATAATAGAATCAATATCCACGAGCCAACTGTTCGTCTTTGGCAGATTCAAACGGTAGAGTAAAAGTTTTCTCCTTAGTTGGGAAATCCAAGACACGCGTATTTAAAGGTGAACAATAAAACTCTTAAATTTTTTTGAAAAAATCTCGAAAGGAGGGAAAAAAACTAGGGCCAAGAAAAAAGCTTTCACTATGTATCTTGAGTCAGGAGATCTTCCGATAACTGGGATTACGATTGTATATGAGAAAGGGACAACAATGTCAGTAGCGAATGTTGCGAATTTCTTGCGGCAGATGTTGGCGATAATGTTATCGGCGATGTTGGCGATGATGTAAACGAAATGATCTGGTGATGACCGAAGCAATAGTAGTCGTGACGGTGAGGATCGTGGCGATGGCGGCAAATCGGTTGGCAACCGTCAGTGGTGGCAGCGATTATTACTTGGAGAGGATCTTCGGAGCTCTCTCTCTCTTGCTTGGCCTCCTCTCCTTCATTCTGCCTCCCTCATGAGGAATGAGGCTATTTGGAGAGTGGACGTCTCTATAAATACATTCAAACCCTGTACCACTCCACTTCATGGACGGCTCAAAATGATCCCCTTGATCATATGATGTATTTTGTGCATTTGAATGCTCAAATAAAGTCCGAATTGTAGATCTTTGGTTTTTGGGCAAGGCTGGGCGCGCAATTTGATTATAAACACTCTACTGTTGGGAGCTTTTAAGTAATTTCGATGTCTTTAAAGTTTCCAATGATATTTTAAAGCTTCGATCTACGATAGGTTTCCTCGATTAACTTGCTTTTGGCATCAAGATTAGTCTTCGACTAGAGGAATTTTCAGGGTCATATCAAATGTATTTCATTTTTTTTTAAAATTATTATAATGTAATTGTGATAAAAAGTTATTAAAAAATAGTTTTAGGGATGATTTTGGTTTACTACCATCATTAGAATGTAAATTACACAGTAATTTGTTTTTCTTCCAATTATTATATCAAATACAATTAAATTTAATAATAAAAATCAATTTATGCTTTGATATTTATTATAGCTGCAGGATTCTCGCTCATACTTAAAATATAATTCTCATTATAAAATTTTAAAATAATAAGATTGATACATCCTCTAAAATTAATCTCAAGCATAATCTCAAGATTAAATGTTTCGATCTAATCACCCATTTCAAAGAAACTTACATAAAGACCGCCTCGACGAGACTAACATAAGAACATCAAGATACCGATCCGAGCTCAATCGAGATCGCTAACGGCATGAAAATAGATGATCCGCCAAATGGTCACCAAAACCGACATATTTATACCGATCGGTCCGCCGACGAATCCAAGATCAAATCACCCACATCACAAGGCACCATCATCATCAAAATACCATCGAATCGCCGCCCAGATGGGACGAGTTTTCCAATTCAAGGCGCCTTCCACTCCCAAAAAAAAATCTATAAATGAGCTTCATTCTCACCTGGGATCGATGAAGACAGAGCTCGAGAACCACCCCGACACGCAATGCATCTATCACCACCGCCACCACCAGCACGTCAAGATCAGCCCTGAGATCGCCAGAGACTAGAAAAGAACCACGCCGCCCTTTCTCTCAAGATCAAGAGGTTGCTGTAAGATCACGCTTTTGGGAAACTTCTTTAGTCGGAGTTGAGATTGATTTTTCTACACTCTTAATATTATTTCCCCTCAGAACACCTTCTCCGAACGAGAAGCACTGATCTTTCAAACATATAAAAGTTCAGACGGCAAGCTTTTTCCATTAACTGTTTTTTCCACGATAACCCCCGTGTTCATATCCCCTGTGTTGATAATTTTGCCACACGTAAGATCTCGATCACCTAATAAAATTCTAGACGCAACAAAGATAATTATAACATTTACTTTAATAAAATCATGAAAACTGTTTTGATAATTATAAACATTATTAATTTTATTAATTTAATTTTAAAATTAAATTAAAATAATAAATAGTAATGGGCTTTAAATTAGAGTTTATTCTAGGGGTGTGCATTATTTGGTTTTAAACAAAAAATCAAATCGAACTAAAGGTTTTGAGTAATTTGATTCGATTTTGAACTTAATAATTTGGATTTTAGTTTTAATTAATGAATACTTTGGTTTTTGATTTTTGGATCAGTTTGTTAAATAAAATTTTGGATGGAATCAAATAAATCAAAGTAATTATATGTAATACAGTATTATTAATTTATGTATAATATATTTATCTATTATACATTTATTATTATTTATTTTCAATACTTGAAGTGATTTTTGGATGACCATTATCCAATTTTTCAAAATATTTTGATCTCATAATATGATAATATAGTTTCAACAACTTATAAGTTCAAAACATCATTCAGATAAGTAAAAAATTAGTTTTAAATATTTTTTTAGTACATGAAGTAGTTAATTACATTTTTTAGATATTTATATTATTTTGTTTATTATTGATATTATATAATAAAAAATTATGCAAATAATTTTAAATATAGTTGTCGCGTTACCATGGTGAGAAAGAAAGTTTCTACCTTCTTTCGTGAGTCCAAAGACAATACTGCAGTATTTGGGGAACAATAAAACTCAGAATTTTTTTAAAACCCTCAAAAGAGGAAAAACCAGCACTCAAGAAAAAAAAGCTTAACATGATCCGTTTTCTGAGTACAAGATCTTCCGACACCGGATTACTGAATCAGATACGAAATGACAACAGATAAGAATGACGACGACGACGATGTTGACGACGATATTGACGACGATTGCCGACGACATGTGGCGATGACCGACGATAATGCCATTATGAATGACCGTGAACGAACATCGACGACGGCGAATGCATGCGCTACGCAGCTGGTCATTGAAATGTCATCGACGCTGGAGGATCTTTAAATTTCTATCTTCGCTTCACTCTCTCCTTCACTCGCTTTCTCTATACGTAAGAATATGGGCATGGATGGCGACACGTCTCAGAATATATGCAAAATCCAACCACTCTCCAATGACGGCCATGAATTCCCTCGATCATGATGTATTTTGTGATATTTGAATGCTCAAACGGTGAATTGTAAAGATCTGGCTATTTGAACGTCGAGACGCCGATTTGACTATAAACAATATATTTGAGATTTTTTTGAATTTAACGATATCTCAAAGTTTAATGATATTTTAAGATCATCTACCGCCAATTTGATTGAGATCAAGATTCGGCTTCAATTTTGGAATTTTCGGGTCATATCAATAATTAATTTAAATTTATTCAAAATCAAATCAAAATAATTATGTCAAATAATTATTCAGTTTATTTAATTTTACATTTTATTTGATCTTTAAAAATTCAAAATCAATACATTTTAAAAATTTATCATCAAATTTATTCTCAGTTGTTGTGGCAAACTTCCGAAGTCAACTACGAAATCTAACAAACCAATTCAACCTCATCAACAATCGATTTTCTGACACGTGACCTTCAGTGAAGAAGAGGGAGATCGGGCGGATGAGCCTTGTCCAGGTCAATGTAAGAATACAGTTAGGGTTTCGCATTTTCTGGAACATATGGCAGTGCCGCCTCCGAGAGGAACTGGCGCGGTGCCGTTCGGGGCTGCCCTCCCAACTCTTCTACTATCTATCTAGGTTTGTTTTTCTCTTTCTAGATCTATCATCCCTCTCCAGTTGATAAAAAAAGCAAAAAATTCCTGAGAAAATCCGAAAAATCTATCTAGAGTTAGAAAAAGAGTGAGATTTGCTATCTCATACGGGCTACGTATTATTTTGTAATTGAAGAGGAGGAAAAGAAAAAAAAGAAGAAAAAGAGAGAAAAAAAAAGCAGGTGAGGTCGTCAGTGATCGAGCAGATGGCGCAAATCAGTACCGCACCAAGGGTCCGTCTCAGGCCCTAGCACCGCGTCGCCGAACGGCGGCGGGGGTTCGTCGCAGTTCCCGTCGACGTCGCTTTACGTGGGGGACCTGGAGGTGAACGTCACCGACTCGCAGCTGTATGAGTTGTTCTGCCAGGTAGGCGCGTGGTCTCGGTGCGTGTCTGTAGGGACATTAACACCGGGCGATCCCTTGGCTACGCCTATGTCAACTATGGCAACCCAGCCGATGGTAAAATTTTCTTCTAGATTTAGGTGTAGTGATTTATTCTTCTTCTTCTTCTTGTATGTATGCAGGTGCAAGCTGGAATTTTGAGTTTGTGTCATGTTATTTTTGGATAAACTTGTAGTCTCCTTCTCCTTATTCTTTTTAATGTATCCATGCTGTTACAAACTGGGATTTTTGATGTTAACTTTGGTGAAATAAGTAGTAGGCTTTTCTCAGGATGATAAAACTTTTCTTTTTTATGTGCGGTACTTGTTATTGTGCACTGTGGAAAAAAGTATATGTAGAAGAAGGAATCTCCTTAGACTACATCCTATTCAGTAAAAGTAAAACAAAGGAAATTGGATGCAAATCATAGGGAAACTTATGGAACCATTTATCTTCAAGTAAAACAATGTGATTAATGAGTGTATCATTTGCTTAAAAATTTTTTTTTTATGAAATGTTTATTTTAAATAGTGTTTTTTTAATCCAAGATACATTTTCTCTGTTTTCTCTTTTCCTTTTTTCTTGGACAACTTCAATAGCATCATAAGACGTCAGAAAGTTACTCAGCATTATACTGACAAATTTTTTTACTTATAAGATAAATTAGGCTTCTTTTTCTTACATTGTACTCTCATGTGTTGTAGCGGCAAGGGCATTGGAGTTGCTAAATTATGCCCCTCTCAATGATAAACCTATTCGCGCGATGCATTCAAATCGTGACCCTAGTGCTCGCAAAAGTGGGGAAGCTAACATATTTATCAAGGTATGTGTTATTAGCCTTTGCATTCTTTCTTCTACTACTTTTCTGATTGGTTTGTTGTTGGACTTCATTTTTTTTTCTAAAATATGTTTACTATAGATGGTATTTTTCTTTTATTTTCAAGAACCTAGATAAGGCAATCGACAACAAAGCTCTTTATGATACATTTTCTGTGTTGGCCATTCTTTCCTGCAAGGTGGCCACAGATGCTTCTGGTCAATCTAAAGGATATGGTTTTGTTCAGTTTGATCGAGAAGAAGCAGCACAAAATGCAATCGAGAAGCTAAATGGCATGCTTTTGAATGATAAACAAGTCTATGTAGGACCTTTCCTACGGAAGCAGGAAAGGGACAATTTTGCAAACAAGACTAAGTTTAATAATGTCTTTGTCAAAAACCTCTCTGAATCTGTGACAGAAGAGGACTTACTGGAAATTTTTGGTGAATATGGGAAAACTACAAGCGTTGTGGTGATGAAAGAGCCGGATGGTAAATCTAAGTGCTTTGGGTTTGTCAATTTTGAGAATCCAGATGATGCTGCTCTGGCTGTTCAGGAACTAAATGGGAAGAAATTTGATGATAAGGAGTGGTATGTTGGCAGAGCACAGAAGAAATCTGAAAGAGAACAGGAACTGAAAGGGAGATTTGAGCAGAGTATAAAGGAAACTACAGACAAATATCAAGGGGTAAACTTATACTTAAAAAATTTGGATGATAGCATTGGGGATGAGAAGTTAAAGAGCTTTTTCGGAGTTTGGTTTTATTACTTCTTGCAAGGTGCTTTAGTTTTGAAGAATCCAAATAATTATATTTTGTTATCATAAATCTTGGTGGCATATATGTTTAACATAGTAGTTTAACAGGTCATGCGAGATCCTAGTGGTATAAGCAAGGGGTCAGGATTTGTAGCTTTTGACGCATGAAGAAGCATCGTGCAGTGCGTAATTATTTTCAATTTAAAATTTTCATATTTCAATAGGATTTTTTCTTATTATTTGCCTCCTTAATATAGCTTGCAGAGATGAATGGGAAAATGGTTGGTAACAAACCTCTTTATGTTGCACTTGCACAGCGTAAAGAAGAGAGGCGAGCTAGGTTGCAGGTAATTATTGCTAAATATGGGATAAAGATTCTATAATTTGATGATTATGGATTTTAGTTGGTTTTGGTGATGTACAACTGCATTATCATGCCACAATAATAATCTTGTCAAACACAGATTATTTTTTTATTTAATTTATCTTCATGGATGCCTTGTACTTAGCTGAAATTTAGTATTTCAACTTCTCTTCATTTGTTAGTAAGCTGATTATGTTGTATCTATTATCATATTATGAGTTTTCTTGTGATTGTAAGTCATTTTTTGTTTGCTTGGCATGGCTGCAATACATAAAGGTTGCAATTTATTTTTACTTTAAATATGATAGAAGCCACATTGGGGATTGAAGATAGTTTCAATCAAATTGTCGAATTTTCACTCGCGACATTTTTAGTATTTTCTCACAAAATTTAGGCAAAATAACCGTTGAGATTCCCCTTGGAAAGGTGAAGGTTAGCCTGTTACATGAAGTTGTAAATGTTAGCATATATATATTACAAAAGCAGTCATTCATCGAGTTACTTTTTTAACTGCTATATTTAACCAACACTAAAAGCAAGTTTCTTTGGCACTCATTTTCGTTGTGTAAAGGCCATTTTATTTGATCATGTAGAGGATGGATTTTCTGGCCGTTATGCTTATCTGTTATCCATTCAAGAAATCTCTACTTTGTATTTTTTTATTTGGTTTACTCTATGGATGACTCTGCTACTATGCTAATATCGTTTATTTTAGACTGCAAGAAACTTGTTGATCGCTGAAGGGGAGCTTGATCTCCTAGTTACCAAGCAAAATTCATGTGCATTTTAGTTTGTCTTCAATATTTGAGTTTTATTTTATTTATTTTTGTTTAACATATTTCATTTGGTGCATCCATCCTGTTTGAATTTTTTTGAAGTTGCAAGTGCAACTATTCAATTGTACTTAATTTTCTGATTCTGTATCTGATATGCCTTTCATGCATTTCACTCTTCTTTTCTAAACTAATGTAAAATTCATGTGTGTTTTAATTTTATGTTTGTTTTTTGTAATTCCTAGGCAGTGTGCCATTTGAATATTTCCATGCCCACTTGCTCTTTTCAATGGATCGCCCAATTTTGCAGGGCTGACAATTCCTACAATTTTGCAGGCACAATTTTCACAAATGCGGCCAGTTCCAATGCCTCTAATGTTGGTCCTCGTGTTCCATATATCCTCCTGGTGCTCCTGGTATTGGACAACAGTTATTTTATGGCCAAGCTGCCTACCCTCATTCCACCACAGGTGAAACAGATTATGATCTGATTATCACCCCTTATTCCACCACTAAATCTAAAAGCACATTCCTCAAAAAAATTGTTGTTGAGGCACACCTCACATCATGTGCACAAGCCTCACATAGCACTAATGCGGCGTAAGCCTCATTGCTATTTTTTCAAAAATGTTTGAGGCGGGTTTTGAGGCAGATTTTTTAATTGCGCAATTCTAAACAAGGGGTAAACTTGTAGAGGTCTTTATCTTTTTTTCTACTTTCATATTTTGTACTGGGCTTTCCTTTACTTAATCAACTTAATATCATGAGACTTTTCAATTAAGAAATTGCATGCCGATTATTGTTTTGGCTTTTATTTCATGTGGTGTATCGTGTTCTTTTGCTATGTCAGGTCTTTAGTTATACTTTCAACTTAAGTTGGATATCGAGCGAGGTTCCTTAATTAGCATCATGAGTTGAAAACTTCTTTCCTTTGCAGCCTGGTTTTGGCTATCAGCAGCAGCTTGTTCCTGGGATGAGACCTGGTGGAGCTCCTGTGCCAAATTTTTTTTGTGCCAATGGTTCAACAAGGTCAGCAGGTCCAACGCCCAGGGGTAGGCGTGGTGGAGCAGGATCCATTCAGCAATCACAGCAACCAATGCCTCTACTCAACAACAGGTGGATGTTCATACTTTTCAATAGAATGTTTTCTTGCAATTGTTGCCTAGATTTTCTTTAATTAAGTCATAGTAGATTTATGTTATCATTATCTGTTGAAGTTCTGCTTATACCCATACAATCTTTTGTTAGAGTTAAATTCAGCTGGTGCAATTTCTGAGTAAGATAGAGCATAACTAATAGATATGGGTTAATTTGATGCTTATCGAAATTGTATTATCCTTTCATGACTTTTCGTCAAGTTTTACGTTGGCTGTCAATAACCTAACGCAACACTCCACTTTTCTCATCGGTTTTGGAACGCAATACTGAAATAAGTTGGGATAAAGTTAATTATGAAGATGATTATTGTCGGTTTTTATTTTATGCTTTATTGTCAAAATGTCTTTGACTTAGCATTCCCATTTTGGATGGATGGGACCTCTTTCTTGCAACAGGCTTTAGTTTTTCTCAGTGTGTTGTTTCACTTCTGGTTAGAAATTTCTACTTTTATTTCAAGGATATGTGCTTTTCCCCCAGTGTTTTATGCTTTTACTAGGTGAAAGATATAGGAGTGGTGAGGTTGATTTATTATAAAGAGATAGCTATGCATCCATTCACTTTATAATAAACTAATGGTAGAGGTTTGTGACAATTGCATAATTCTTTTGATATTAAGGTTGCAACAAGTTTCTTTTGATTTACTGGCAGATGCTTAATGGGAGGACGCTTACAGATATCCTCCCAGTCGAAATCTTCCTGATGTCCCAATGCCAGGCGTCGGAGGAATGCTGTCCCTTATGATATGAGGAATGCATGTAGGCCTCCATATCACAGCCTATTCCCATCAGCATTAGCTTCAGCTCTCAATGCATCACCTGAGCAGCAGAGGATGGTATGTTTTAATCGAAAGTTGATAAACCATTTACAGCAATACAGCACATTTTTCTGTGTTATATTTTGATTTTGCTGAATTTTTAGTGCATAGATCCAGGATAATAGTTATGTTAATTTTAAATTCATTTGTGTTGTCTCTAAAGAAACTTTGGAGAGTTTTCTCGTTCATAGTTTTACCTTTTTTGTTGCGGCATTTAAATACATAGCACATAATTCTTATGTATTTTCATATTTACCATCTAAACTTTCATATTTACATCAGTAACACTCAAATCTTTAATATTATTTAAAAAAATAGCATCATCATTTTTTTAGTAAAATGCTATTTTATGCATAGAAAAAAAATATTATGTTTGTAAATATCAAACTTTAGGTGTTAGATATATAAATGAATGAGAATTGTGTGCCATGTGTGTAAAATTCCATCTCTGCTGTATTTTCCGAGCTTAGTTCAGAGCATGAAGGGTCCCTTATTGTCATCATGGTCATTAGCCTTATCCCACATTTTTGCTCGGCATTATGTCTCGTTCTTCCATTCATTTTGGTTCATTCTGCATGAAATGTTAGATATATAAATGAATGAGAATTGTGTGCCATGTGTGTAAAATTCCATCTCTGCTGTATTTTCCGAGCTTAGTTCAGAGCATGAAGGGTCCCTTATTGTCATCATGGTCATTAGCCTTATCCCACATTTTTTGCTCGGCATTATGTCTCGTTCTTCTCCATTCATTTTTGGTTCATTCTGCATGAAATGTTAATTTATTTTATACACATTTCTCCACAATTTTATTGATCCACCATATTTTCCTTTCTAATCTTTTCACATTAAGTTTAGTAGCATACTAAATGAGATGTTAATTCTATTTTTTACACATCTTTCTCTGTAATTTTTAATCTCTATCTTTGATCCACCATATTTTTTTTGTCATCTCCTCACATAATTTATCTACTTGGTTAATTAGTGCATATCTTTTAGGCTTATCATTCTCTTTTTTCCCACACTCAAGAGTTTCCTGCCAAAAACTCTTAACTAAACTCTATCAAGGACTGATTAGCCTTCTCTTTTCCTTCAGTTCTTAAATTTCACTCTTTTACATCATCCTCTTGCTTTAACATCAATATATACAAAATGTAGCATGAGTGCTAATTGGCTAGTTCGTAATAGTCTTGGAAGCTGTTGCCAAGATTTTAAATTTGAATTCCGCAAATATTATAATAAAGTTCTACCTTGGGAATTTTGGTGGGCGTAAAAAAATAAAACAACAGCAGTGTGTATGTAGGTATGTATGCTATTCTCATGGCTAATATTATCCTACAGATGCTCGGAGAAAGCCTGTACCCACTTGTGGAGCAACTAGAACGCGATCACGCGGCCAAAGTCACAGGAATGCTCTTGGAGATGGACCAGACTGAGGTGTTGCATCTGCTGGAGTCTCCTGATTCTTTGAAAGCCAAAGTTGCCGAGGCAATGGATGTCTTGAGGAACGTTGCCCAGCAGCATCAGCAGCCTATTAGTACGCCCACCGATCAGTTGTCTGCCCTGTCTCTGAGTGACACCCTTTGAACTTTCCCTGAGACTTTACTGCTTGATTTCCTTCTTTATGAGTGGAATCGGCGAGTGGTGCTACTAGAATTTTTTTTGTTTGTTTGTTTGTTGTTTATGCAGTATTTCGTTTTATTTTCAACGTGAGATTATTTATGACTGATTGCTTATTATTGTTTGTAAACTTGATATTTGCTTATGATATGGTAAGACTCCTTCCTGAGACCAATATTCATTGTTGTTCTTTTATTTATTTGATTAATTCATCTAATTTATATAATACAATGACTGATTGCTTATTATGCATTTTAGATTACTTGATTTAAATGCACTTTATTTGTCCAAAATCATACTAATTTTTTTTTTTTGCAATGGTATCCACCGAACACCCCACCAATCTTGTGGGTGGTGGATCTCACATTAATCTAATCATTCATCACTCACATATCGCGTCTTATACTTTCCCCATATAAATTCTTGAAGAGATTCAACTCTGGTAAAAAAAATCATATTAATTTGAGGTGAATTGGATTGATTGATTTGATAATTTGGACAATGAGGCTAATTTTATATCTAATGCATGAGCTTATGTGCCCATTTTTGTGTTCTTAATTGTGTTTCTTATCCATCAGATAGATTCTTGGTTTTTGAATATGCTTAAGGTACATTTATAAGTCGGAAGATTTGCATGATGCATATCACAAAATTATGCATTTATATATTATTTAGCATTTAAAACTGTATATATATATATACATATATATATATATATATATATATATATGAAAGATGTATTTAAAAAAAAGTATAATAGTGTTATTTTGTGATGTGATATATAAGATTCAAGTGTTATTTATATAAATATTACAGTTTAATTTTAGATATATAAATAAGAAAGATTTATATATATTATATAATTATTATGTAATTATATATTTAATATTTAAAGTTAAATGTTTATTTATTTAATATTTTTTATGTTTAAAATTATATATTTTATTTTTTAAAAGTGAGTGATGATATTTTTGGTGTGATATTGAAGATTAGGGTGTTATGTGTAAAAATTAAAATTTAAGTGTTAGATATTTAAATATATGAGAATTATGTGGTATGTTGGTAAATTTTTTTATAAATAAATAAGAAATGTGTGTTATGTATGTAAATGTTTTGTATAAGTTTTAAAATATCTTTCATGACGTATATAATTTGGAAACTTAGCTTGAATCATCAATATAATTTGGAAATTATAATATTAATGATAATGATATTTTTTTTATATGAAATTGAAAATTTAAGTATTTTATATATGAATATATAAAATTAAATAATATATATTAAATAAATTATATTGTTTTATGTGTATGTATTATAAATAATACAATATATGGAGATGAGAATATTGCATTTAATGAATTTTATAAAATATTTTGAGCTTATAGGATATGTCATGATTATAATATAACTCTTCAATTTCCAAGATGAGCTCACTTCTCATATTGTTTGTCAATCAACTCAATGAAATAATCTTTTTTTTTTTGCATAATTTTTATCTTTATTTTTGTGCAATAATCTAAAATAAGATATTTGTAAAGTGTACTTTTTATAATGAGATAATTTACTTTATTTTGTTTAAACTCTAAAAATTAGATTAAGAAAAAAAATTTAATCTGATTTATCAAACATGCTTAATGTAATTATGAAATTATTATTATTGTTATTATTATTATAGATATATATATATATATAATTTTATATAATTATATATTTTAATATTTAAATTTTTATTTTTATTTAAATAGTACTTAAATTTTTATTATCATATCAAAAAATAGTATAATTATTATTTTTAAAAGTAAAATATATTTATGTATAAAAAATAAAATATTAAATTTTAAATATTAAATATATAAATGCATAAGATTTATGTGTTACCCGTCTTTCTAATGCTCATATATAAAGGCATCTACCTGGATTGGCCCAAAAAACAGTCCGTCCCATCTCGTCGTTCCGTTACTGGGAGAAAACCCTCGCTCCAAAATCCCATGGACGCCTCTTACTACCAGCACACGCCGCCTCCTTCCCACCATCCATATTACTACCAGCCGCCGGCCGAGAAACCCCCGCCAGCGTACTTCCATTCGCAGCATCCGCTTCCACCTCCGGCCTCCCACTACGCCTCTCCTCTCTCTTCCCCTCCCGCTGCTGCTCCCCCATCCCTTCCCTTCCCCTCTTCCCCATGACGATGAGGTCCGGACCCTATTCATCGCTGGTCTCCCCGACGACTGCAAGTCTGAAATCTATAACCTCTTCCGAGAGTTCCCTGGCTATCAGTCCTCCCATCTCCGGAACTCCACTGATTCCTCTCATGTAATTAATGCTCTCCATTTTTTTCATCTCTTCTGGTTATGTATTGTGTAGGTTGGATATATTTTTAGGGGTTTTATACTTTATGCGATTGCTTAAAGGGCTACTTTATCTTTTTTGTGGCTGCATTGTTTATTTTAGTGAAGGTTTCTTTTATCTCTTTGAAGCTTAGCTGGTGAGTGTTACTGCACTATTTTTGGTAGCAATGCATCCTGACGGAAAAAAAAACTTTTAGTGAATTTGAAAATGGATGATATAGATACGATTCAGTGGGTTTTGATCTAGCAAGAGCACGTCAATAAATGTTAAATGAATGAGTTCTGATTTGTGATGCGGGAAATAACATTTTTTTGTTTAATCTTCAGAAGCAAGCATGTGACTTCTGATAAGTGACCTTTAAAACTGATAGCTTAACTATAACATTCATTAGCTAATATGGTTCTCTTTCTGCAAACCTATCTCAGCCATCTCTCTGAAACGGCACACTCTTATCAGACCGTTGATTGATAGCAAACTACATGCTTGGTTGATTTGGTTCTCAAGCTTTGTGTATAAATATGAGTATCCTGAAAAAGTATTAGCTGTGTGATGATTTTCAGTCTTTCTCATTTTCTTTAGTTCTGTAGCAACTTTGGTCTTTATGCAAAATGTAGTTGTGTGATTACAGCAGCTACTACATCTTTTGCTAAGCTTCTCTTCTTCATGGTATCAGAGCTTGTAGCATAACATCAATTTTTTTTGGCATTATTCTCTGTTCTGTTTTACTTTTTCATCGTATGGAAAACTCTGCTACCTCTTCTACAATGACAGCTGACTCTACTGTCTCTTTCCGAATTCATAATATTTCTATTCCGTCCCAATGAAAGGTTCTAATGTTTAATCTAAAAGCTGTAATCAATACTCAGCTTACCACAGAGAATTATCCTGTTTGGAATTCACAGATTTTAAAGCTTTTTAAAGCTAATGGATTTGATGGATATCTCGACGATTCCATCTCCAAACCTTCTCCACAAATCATTACTGATGTTGGTTATTGTACTTGAAATTCATATTGTAATACTTGGATGATAATCGATCAGAATTTGGCTGCAGCTTTATATTCTACTATCTCCTCTTCTTTGCTTCCCTATATTCTTATTCTTGATTCATGTAAGGATATATGGTCTACTATGGAATGAAGGCTCCAGCGCACAAATCGATCGCATTATCCAGTTAAAAAATGAACTACATCATCTTACCATGAGTGACAAATCAATGATGGAATCTCTCTTTGAAATTAAAAGCAAAGACTATGCCATAGCTGCTCCAGGACTTCACTTTGATCCCGAAGATATTATTTTATACACCTTAAATGGATTGCCTCCTACTTGTCAAGCATTTAAAATAACCATTAGAACAAATTTACAACCCATAAGTTTGAATGATGTTTATTCCTCCTTTGTACTGAGGAATTGATCATTATTGCCAAAACAATGTTCTATCCTTTCAAACTGTTGCATTAAATGTTACTCGTGAGCGATGATGTTACCTAGGACAATCTGCTTCTTCCAACAGATGTCGAGCAACTATCTCTTAAAATACTGGCAGATTCAGTCAAGGAGGCAATTATGGTGGAGGTCGCACACCATTTGTTAAGGTTACCTGCCAAATTTGTGGAAAACAAGGTCACACTGCTTTTAAATGCTAGTATAGAGCAGATTTGTCCTTCCAACTGAATCAACAAGCTTTGTTTGCAACTCATAGATTGGGTATTAGATTCAGTAGCTACTTCTCTTCTAATGACAAATTCTGATCATCTTATTCAATCACAACCATATATTGGTTTCCAACAAATTCAACTCGGAAATGGTCAGCAACTTCCTATTGTCAACAATGGACAAGGAATTTTGCCAACACCTACTACTGAGCTTTATCTTTCCCATTATTTCATGTTCCAGGACTTTCTCACAACCTTATTGCAATTTATCAACTCACAAAGGATAATAATTTTTCTGTTACATTTGATAAATCTAGTTATATTATTAGGGATTTGAACAATAATCAAACTCTCTTCCAAGGTCTATCTAATCAAGGGCTTTATCCAGCTAAAGCTGCTTTTCACTACCAACCAACCCACCAAGCAATGCTGGTCAGTACCTCCACTCAAGCTCTCTGGCATCACAGATTAGGCCATCCCTCATACCATTATGTTTCCTTTTTTCATCAGCTTCATTGTAAAAATCCTAGCAAACATTTTCATTGCACGGCTTGCTCTCAAGCCAAAATTCATAGGTCTCCCTTTTCTTCTTCTACCTCACATATTACAGGCAATTTATAATTAATACGTACTGATGTATGGGGACCATCCACATTTTGTTCCAACATTAATACAAATATTATGTGTTATTTGTGGATGATTTTTTCCGTTATTGCTGGTTATTTCTCAATAAACTCAAATTTGATGTTTTCTCTGTATTCAAACACTTCAAACTCTTGGTCGAAAAGTAATTTAATAAATATATCAATGTTCTACATTCTGATGAGGCAGTGAGTATAACAACTCTATCTTTAAGCAATTTCTTCAAGCAAATGGCATTATTCATCAAACATGTCCCTATACAGCAAAATGGGATCAGAATGGAAACACCAACACTTGCTTGAGAGATGGCTTGCCTTAAAATTAAACTAATATTTCTCACTCCCATTGGATTGAAGCTTTATTAACTGTCACATATTTAATTAATCGACTTCCACTCTCTACATTTCCCAAAACTCCAATTTAGCTTTTATACAACCAGCCTCCAGCCTCCCACCTACAAACATCTTAAAATTTCTGACTATCTTTGTTACACCTGGTTTGCACCATATATAACAACAACAAGCTTTTATCCCACTAAGTGGGGTCGGCTATATGAATCCTTTGTCTCCATTGTGTTCTATTATGTGTTCTCATTTAATTCAAGTATACTAAGGTCATTTTTTTCTTAACTAAGTCTTTTTAGGTCTACTCTACTTTTCTTAACATAAAGAATCTAAATCTACTCTCCTAAGGTCAGGGAACGCTTTATGTGGCCAAATCATCTAGGTGACTCTCTAATCTTATCTGCCACCGAACTTTTTTTTCCAACATACTCATTTTGTATTTTATCTCTAAGAGTAAAGCCACATCCACTGAGCATCCTCATCTGTCACTTAGCTTTTTGTCTTACTCTTTTTATTAACATTCTGCATCATAAGTCATTGCAAGTCTTACCACCATCTTATAAAATTTTCCCTTAAGTTTAAGTGAAACTTTTCTATCACACAACAGGCCAAATGCTTTCCTCCACTTCAACCATCCAACTTGAATTCTACTAATAACATCTCCATCTATTTCACCATCATTTTGAACAATAGAGTCTAAATATCTGAATTGCTCACTCTTATTAATGACTTGTTCACCTTAAGTCACAACACTACTTCTAGAACTTAAGGGAAATAGATGTTTGCACCATATGCAGCAAATAAATTTGATGTTTGCTCTCTGCCTTGTATTTTTATTGGATATATTGCTCACTCCAAATGTTACAAGTGTTATCATCCTCCATCAGGAAAGATATTCTTATTAAGGCACGTTCGATTCTATGAAAATATCTTCCCTATCACAACACTACTACTACAACCTCCACTAATGTCCTCCACCCCTAAATTCCATCTCTTGCCTTTTGTTCCATTCTCAATATCCTCACACTCTCATACCTCCTCCTCCAATTCTTCAGAATTACATACCTCTTCTTCAAATTCAATCTCTTCTGCAACAGTTGATTCCTCATTATCCATCTCACCCATCATGCCTCCAACTATATCTCTTCCATCACCATCTATTCCACCTAACCCTTCTTCTAAGCATCCCATGTTAACCTGAGCTAAAACTGGACATCTAAAGCCAAAGAAAAAAACACCTTCAACATTCTACTGCTTCCACTGATCCAACAAGCTTCAGCCAAGCTATCAAATCTGAACACTAGGGGAAAGCTATGCCAACAAAATTTCAAGCTCTTCAAACTCAATGCGCGTGTCACCTTGTACCTCCAACAAACAATATGAACATTCTAGGCTGCAAATGGATATATCATATAAAGTTCAATGCTGATGATTCAGTTGCTAGATACAAGTCTCATCTTGTGGCTCAAGGATACAATCAAGAACCTGGGATTAGTTATATTGAAACCTTCAGTCTGGTTGCTAAACTACCAATAATACACATTCTTCTATCGCTGTTGTTACTACATACTATTGGGATATCTTACAATTGGATGTCTCAAATACCTTTCTTCTTAATGAAACTATCTATATGGCACGATTTTTCAGGATCCACAAAATCGAATCTTGTGTGCTTACTTCAAAAAGTTATTTATGATCTCAAATAGGTTCCTCGCCAATGGTTTGCCACTTTCACTCAATACTTGACACAACTTAGCTTTCAGCTTAGTACCACAGATTCTTTTTTACTATTCTAAAAGCTTAATCATATCTCTATTTACATCCTTGTCTATGTTAATGACATTTGGCTCTCAGGAAATGATTCTTCATTCATCACCAATTTATTAGCTAAACTACATCACAGGTTTCAAATGCTAATTTGGGAGCTATCTCATAACTTTTGGGCATTTATGTTCAAAAGATATTGTATGGACTTCTCAAACAAAATATGCCCAAGATCTTTTGTATTTAGGAATGCTTTAGTGCAAATCTGTTATCACTTCCTTTCCAACTAAAATCTCCATTATATCTCCAATGAGCAAAGACTTCAATGAACCTAGTCTCTATCTTCATTTAGTAGGAACACTTTCAGTACTTAACTTTAATCAGGATATCTCATATTTTGTTAATAAACTCTACCAGCACATGCACCGCTGCTCATTCCTTTTCAACTACTCAAATGATTGATTGTGATATCGATTATTAATCTGCATCAATGTTTAAAAGAATAGAATTGGTAACTGGCATTTTGTCATAAGACGTAAGCCTTCAAACAAAAAAAAATATAAATCAGAAAAATGACAAACTATCAATATATTCACCTAGTTCATTATCATAAAGATACAAATCACAAATCATAATATCAAATATTACTATAAATCATAAATTAAAATAAGATTTCATGTAAACACTCACTTAAATTTTAAATGCATCATGAGAATCAAGATCTACAATAATATCATCATCGCTTTATCTTTTTTAGAAAAATTATTATATGTAACTATCATTCTCATAAATATTTCATCATATTCAAAATCTTATTAAACTACTACAACTTTTTTCTTATTTTCTATAACATAACAATATATTTAAATATAATTTTAAATAAAACAATAGATTAAAAATAGGGAGAAAAATAGAGACATTAATCTAGCTTATGTTTTTTTTGGAGATATATCATTGTCCAGAGATTCGCGTGTTACTTTGAAAAGAAAAGTAATACTGACTTATATAATTTGAGAGAGATAAATCACTCAAAATTAAGAACTCTAACTCGTTACGTTACGATTGTGAGATAAATAAATAAATAAGTATTATTATTTATAAAATAAGCTAATATTATAAAAATTTAATTATAATGATTATTTATAAAAAATAAAGTGAGGCCACACCTCAAAACGCCTTGAGCCATTTAGCCTCAAGGTGTACGCCTCACTTGAAAAAGGCGTTAAAGTCTCATTGGACCGAGTGAGGCTTAAGCCTTTAGGCACTTTTGCCTTAGGCTGAGGCACGCCTCAAACATTTTTTTAAACAATGATCTACATCAGGCTACTGCTCCTTTCTCGGGAAAACTCTTATATCATGAAGTGTCAAAAAGTAATCCACATTGGCTTGGTCTTCTACTAAAGCAGATTATCGTGCTCTAGCTTCAGTCGTTATGGACATTATTTGGTTGAGAAGATTACTGTGTGAATTTGATCTATCTCTATCTGAGCCAACAACTTTATTTTGTGATAATATTTTAGCACTCTCCTTGGCTCACAATCCCATTTATCATGCTAGAACTAAGCATATTATTGATTCTCATTTTATCAGAGATTGTATTAAGTCCCAAGATATTCAAGTTCATCACATTACTATGCAGGATCAAGTTGTTGATATACTAACGAAAGCCCTATCAACTGTCTGTTTTCAGCAATTGCGATACAAGCTGACGATCCATGAATAACCTATCAGCTCAAGGGGCAGTTATAAGTTGCCATTAAAAATTGATAGCTTATCTATAACAGTATTCATTAGCTAATATGGTTTAGTCACTCTTTTCTACAAACCAATCTCAGCCATCTCTCTGAAACAGCACATTCTTATCAGACCGTTGATTGATAACAAACAACACATGCTGTATTGATTTGATTCTCAAGCTCTGTGTATAAATATGAATATCCTGAAAGTATTAGCTGTGTGATGATTTTCAGTCTTTCTCATTTTCTTTAGTTCTGTAGCAACTTTAGTCTTTATGCAAAATGTAGTTGTGTGATTACAGCAGCCATTACATCTTTTAAGCTTCTCTTCTTCAACTTTCCTGCTGCTGAATTGGAAATCCCATTTTCCTAAGAGAAGCTGTAACTCATTGTGAAAGGACTGTTGAAGGACTAAAATGCACATTCCTTCATGTTAAATTCTCCCGCTAATTTCCTCTCTCTTTCTACAATCTCTTCCTTTTCTTAGGCAACCAAAGCAGTACGACTCCCTTTGTTTGTGCAACCTCTCTTTAATGTGAACTCACTGGTAATTAGTTAAATGTGATTATTAGTGAGAGTGATTAGCTTTTGATAAACATAAAAGTATTTAAGTATATAAATACCTCCAATTGGGGTGTATCTTGTATTGCGTTCTCCTTTTCATATTTTTCTCATACTCTTGCTAAGTTTGTTAATGTTGGTGGAGGTTAGTTATCATTTGTGGGCGATGGTTTCTCTTGGCACCTTTGTTTAACTTCTGCCGCTTCAAAATGCTTAGAAAAATTGTTATAATCTTCTGAAGGTAGTGGGCTCTGTAATTTTGTTATACAATCAGTTTTTTGGTTTGCTAATAGTCTTCAGATTATTTGGTGGTGGTGTAATGGATTTGCTAATTAAACTTTCTCTGTCTCCTTTACAAAATTTTACTCCTTCAATATATGATGGACGTAGAGGCCTGAGTACATAACTTGGAGACATTTCCTCTGCATTTATTTTCTCCAATTGTCAATCTAACTCCTTTATACCTGAAATTATTTCATGATTGTCAAGGGCTTATGTTTCATGATTTCTAAAGCAGAAATTATATGGTGAAAGATCTATTATGTTGGATTGTGCAAGATAAATATGTTATTGGCAGATTACATTTAACAAGTTGTATATTACTCTCTCTTTGTTTATCATTGATCTCTGCCATTTCCTCTGCATTTGTTCTCTCCAATCTTCAGTGTAGCTTTTGTATCTATATCTGAAATTATACTAGCATCATTCAGTACGTGTAACTTTAGGATTTCTAAAGCAGAAAGGATATGATGAATAATCTCTTACATAAAGTTGTGCAAGGCAAATCTGTCGGTGGTGAGTCTTATCAAACAAGTTGAAGGTAACTTGCTTCTAGTTTAGCAGTGAATCTGCAATACTTTCCCTTCGATCTGTTTTAAAATTTGGGGTCATGTACTGTGTTCATGGAGGAACCAATTATATGCAGATGTGGACTTATTTCAATTATATAAGAGTTTGAGCATAGTAAATTCTGCCTTCTTTGCTCAAATTTTCATACTACACCAGTTGCATTGCATCCAATGTTACTCTTTTTTTGGCGATTAAATTGGGCTTAAAATCCAAGGAATTTCTTCTTTTTGCACTTCCGTCTTTTCAATTTATCTATAATATGCAATCACTTAGATGAAAAAAGAAGTAATATCAGTGTTTACATCAAGGGCGTGTGCAAAGGTATAGTATTTTGGATTCTGATGCTACGTTTGATTCACAGAGAATTCCATTTTAACTCTTGCCGATGTAATTTTTTATTTTAATGGTTATTATTTTGATGGTTACTGCTCATTCTTATCTTTGTTTGGTTTGCAGCCATATGCATTTGCTGTTTTTGCTGACCAGCAGTCTGCAGTTGCTGCAATGCATGCTTTGAATGTAAGCAATTATACAACATCGCTTTATATGTATATTGATGATTAGTTTAGCTTTTAGTTTGTTTTACTGGAACTTTGCAAAGTTAAAAAAGGAAAAAATCTGTTTGTTTTTATTTGATGGTCATAACATCTACTCAGTTTAACTATGTCGATATTATCAAAGATGTTTTCTATTTGGTGCTGGGGAGGGTTATAGCTATATTAACTCCAAATAAAATCTAATTTTAGTCTGGGTGTGTGGGATCCGAAAATTCCATATGTGGAGGTCAACAGGGTGGTTATTGCCACAAACTGATGATTGGAATTTCATGTTTGAGATACCCCAAAACATATCACGGAATATGAATGAAAAGCTTAGGCGTGATCTCTAATCCCTAATATACCTTTTTTTTTATGCCAATATATAGTATCCATTAAAAGCCGCATGTAATGAATGGAGCCTTCTGCAAATGGGGAGTTCGTGGTGGGATTGTACGCTTATTATAGAGATAATACTTGCATTGAACCCATGATCTTCAAATTAGGCATAAATCTCAGTTGTTAACTGAAGTTCCATTTGCAAATCTGACTTTATCATTGATTTGCTTTTAACCGTTGCATGGTCACTAACAGGACCAAAATTATAATTGAGACAAAAATCTTTCTTTGAATATGAAAGCTTGTAATCAATTGACTGTTTTTTGACTCTTGCATGCCCGTAAGTGCCTATCATCTTACCCATTACTAAAAATGTTTTACTTTTTTTTATAGTTAATGATATTTTGCTTTCATCTGATAGGGCTTGGTTTTTGATCTTGAGAGTGGTTCAACTCTTTACATTGAGCTTGCAAGGTCCAATTCCAAATCTGCTAAACGCCTAAGAAAAGGTTTGTATTTGACATTTGCAAGTGCTATGATGTTCTTCCAGGATTTGTATGGCTTTTGAGAAAAACGGTTCGTGTTCGTCCATGGCAAAAAATCTGCAGTTGCATCACCCTCCATTGCCTCTAGATTTTCAATTCCTTCCCAAGCCCCAACATCTTCACACGTATTATTGTTTTCAAGATGCTCCTAGGAGTATTTGAATTCCTAGTTCTGGTTAAGAAAATGCTTGAAACTATTGTTCTTTATTACAAAATGTAAGCTTTTGGTTTGTTTTCAGGAGGAAAGGAGGCGATGTTGAGTCCTGCCTAAGAAACTATAAATGCAATGATTCCTTATTTTCAAAACATAGCTTTTAGGTTATTGGGCACTGGAGGGCTGGTGGAATGCAGCTTAGTGTATGTTGCCTTACCCTTGGCACTGTCATCATTAGTTATTTGGTAACTGTTGTCTGAGAATTTAAAAGTATTCTTCACAAATCATTTTGAATGGTGGCACTATAGTTGTCATAATCCAAACACCTTGCGCATGAATGGATCATAATGACTGCCAACTCATGGATGGTTCCATACAGCTTTCTGCATGGGTGGGTAGAAATACTTCCGATGTGTTCAACATGTGCATAACTAATTTTACATATTTTGAGATGTGAATGGTGGAGCAGGTTTTTTTTTTTTTTTTTTTTTGGTCAATGTAACCTTCATTTAGAATATTGAGTTACTCTCAAGTAGTTCATGATTTTCTCTACTCTCTCTAGGCTTCCATATGCTTGTGAACTATGGGTGCACACAAGTGGAGTTGAGATCGAGCCATTCCTAGTTTGAGTTTGACTTTAATTAATGAAGTTCAAGTTTGAGGTTGGGCAAAAAAAAAAAAAAAACCTGGAACTCAAGGTTAATTCCATGATTTTGAGTTGGCCTCACAAACTAACTTATTTATTATGAAAGAGAAAATCATTTTGATTTATGCAATCATTATAATAAAATTATAATTTTTTTTAAACAAGAATAAATTATAAGAAGTAATATTTATTTTTAAAATATTTTAACTGCTTTGCATTTAACTTCTTGGATTTTAATATAGTTTAATTATGTTTTATATTAATATTTTTTAAACAAGTTGAATCAAAGTTGGTTTAAGTATGGCATCCTAGTTCACTGAGCTTAATTCTCTAGTCTTTTATTTAGTTGAGCTTAAGCCGGCTCGTAAGTTGGCTTGACATAGTTACATTATAATCATTCTAGTAATTATTAGTTTATATTAGGTGATGGATTACCTATTCCAATCTTACTGTAAAAAATGTTTGAGAAGCTCTTGCACATTTAGTTGAATTTTCAAATTATGTCACTGCTCTTGAGTGCACTTAGGTATCAGACTTTTGTTTGAATTGAAACTATTAACAATTAGGTATCATTTAAAGACAACTATAAAGTGTGATGACAACTAACAAGTTCTCGTTTGATTATTGATGAATATTGCTTAGATTGTACAATTAACTTTTATCCCCTGTTAGTTATCTTAGACTGTATGTTCTTATTTTCTATTTATCTTTAGTGATTATAAATTATTAATCACATGTCGCACTCAAGCTCATGTTGCACGTGTTTGAACACTTTGCACACTAGCAGGTGTTGGGAGCAATATACACATGCCTGGAATGGGTAATTCTGCTTACAGCACGTATGATTATCCCTCTACACAAAGGTTAATGCACAATACCTAATGCTTGGCTTTCTTATTTGAATTTTTCTTATGAATGTCTGATCAAGTTTAGCAATATGATTGATTGCCATTTAGAGAATATAGTTATATGTAATGAACTTTATTATTTTGCTTCTGCTATTTTGTTATGAGTATAAGCAATTTGAGCTTTAGTTTTCTTTGTTCATTTCTTGCAGTCGGACAAGGTTTGACTATGATGACGCTCATGAAGTGGATCAAGAAAAACCAGTGAGCTTTTCCTCATTCACATTCCTATAGCAAGTTTATGATTGTTTAATAACTCCATTCACTTTGCATGCTTTTGTAACCACACGTACTTTGGTCAACATTTATGATTTACTTCTGCATATCAAGTGTATTATTTGTTTGATTTGGCAGTCTGTGTTATTCTTCCTATAGCTAGAATGAGATGTCGATCAACTAGAAGTTTAGTTCACATTTTCGTTGTATTTAACATTAAAGCATAGCTGCATGGAAGGTAAACAAATTTGTGTAGTTATGGGTATCAAATACAGCTTCAGATCATTAGATGAAGTACTTGATAGAACTTCTATCTGGATATGGATGTAACTTCTTCTACAAATACTTCAAGAATGTATATCCTTTTTTTTTTTTTTTGATGGCCCATGGAATAACAACTTTTTTTTTTTTTGGAAATCTCATGTCGTTCCACTGCCTCATCTTCCTCTGTAGGTTTTTTCATTGTAATTTTCTCGATCTCTGCAGATGTTATTTTCTACTGTTATGATTTATGCTATTGCTGCCTTCATATTTCATTATTCAGTTTAAATGTAATTCTTGCTGGTTTTCACGTCCTTTCCCTCTTTGATGGATAAATGATATTTGTCATATTACGGTTCAAACACTTTTGGACTGGGAACTTTTTTGTTTAATTACAGTAGTTTCTCTTGTTTCAAATTCATCTCTCATGAAGGTTCTGAAAGTATTTTTTTTCCACTTTTATCATGCTAGCTTATATCCCTACTGTTAATGTTCCAATTATGCCTTTTTGAAGTTGCAGACTGCTTCAAGAACTTATGCTCCTCAAAATAATCCTCCTTGCCCAACACTTTTGTGGCTAATCTTGGTCCAACTTGTTCTGAACAAGAGCTGACTGAATCTTTTCCAAGTCAGAGAAACTTAATATTTTATTTGTTGTGCAAACGTTTTTAATCCAATTTCATTTCAGTGAGTTCTGATAATCTTTGTTTTGCCGTGTAGATACCCAGGATTTTTAAAATTGATGTTGCAAAAGAAAAAGGGGGTTTCTGTTGTATTTGCTGACTTTAAGGTAATTCATCACTTGCCATTACTTGAAACTTTTTTCACCAGAAGTTCTTTTAGGTTCATATTTTGAATAAATATGTCAACGTTGATATGACCTTATTTTGCTTAAGAAAGATGATTTCATGAAGGCTAAACATCTTGATCTTAGTTTGGCCTTATGAGTATATATGTATACCCAACTCCATTAAATTGATGAATTTTCTTTTTAACTATCAAATAAAGATGCCATCTAACCCAGTTCGCTATCTGTCAGTAAAGTCCATCTTTTTCTGCATAATTGAGCACTTTGCATATAGCTCTATGAAATTAATTTACTTCCAAGCACTATTAATTTTTTAAACCGTAACTTCAATTGCTTTCCTTATAAATAATTCCGTATAGATGTATTCCATCAAAGTAATCGGGTTGTAATACAGTTAATAATGTTGTTTTAATTCTTGAAAATCATCTGGTTGTTAGGTTTGAATTACTTGTATGCAAGATTAACTGCTTAATAAAGGATTAAAGATATAATTAAGCTAATGGCTGATTAAGCTTTATGTAAAGTTTAAATTGAAGGTGGATGAAGTCGAGGAAAGAATACTTCACTTTGGTTTTCATCTGAACCTCATTTTTAGGTTCTAAGGAATAATTAAGCTGGTTAAATATATAAGCATTAGTTAAGGAATAATAAGATGGATTAACTAAGCAATCATTGTTAGCTCTAGATTAGCTAAAAAGTACTAATCAAGAGATTTTTTGGCTATAGTAATTGATCTTAGATGTTAACAAAGGGCCATGTAAGGTTTATTAGTTTAATAATAACTAATTAGGCATGTATTTATTAATAGACATTGATTATTCTAATAAGTAATTAATTAATGATTATAATTTAATTTTGTGATAATTTGGTGTTTATATTGCCAAAAAGGGGATAATTTGGGAACACGTTGGCTTTAGTTAAGAATTTGTCGAGTGATAGATGAATTAGGAACTAATTGGACTTAACAGTTTAAGTAGTGTTTTACTTGATCAATTTTGTTATAATTTGATTTTAAATGGGGATTAATTGTTTAATTGAGCTAATTAGTATTTTGATATTGATTTTGGGTGATTATTATTTATATCCCATTAGGTTTAATTTAATATCATATAGCTATTAAAGGATTGACAAAAATATCAAATACCTCCTCCAGTTAACGCTTCCCACTAACTAAGGTGATTTCAGGGATATATTTAATCATATTCATATTCATATTCATGGACATATCTGATTAATCCCCTCACATCATTTTTTTTTATTGTAAAATATTTTCTTATGATGGTATAAAATGGACAACATAGTTTTGTTATTATTAAAGTACATTCAATTGAATTATTATTTAAAAATATGTGAACATTTCCCTTAGTGGTATATATCTATTCTATTGCATTGTCATATAATTTTCATTTATCTGATATATAGCCTTGTAAATGCAGGACATTGCTAGTTCAACTGAAGCCCTTAACAGCCTGCAGGGGACCACGTTATACTCATCATTTGGGGAGCGCTTGCGCATAGAGTATCCTTTTAATCAGCCATACAAGTTTTTTTAAGTTTCAAAAGAGGCTTTAGCCTCGTTAAAAAGATTTATGAGTTTTAACTTAACTGTATTTAGGTATTCAAAATCACGCATGGGGCTTCGCAAAAGGGCCAGGTGAGCGAAGTTATGGTGTTTCTCATCCTTACAAGTGCCCGCCGAGCCATTCTGAGATTTCATATTTCTAGCATTTAACCTGCATTTTATCTTAATATTATAGTTTCATACACTTGAATTTGGTTGCTTGAATCAAGAATTTGTTAGGTTCTCTGTTCGAATTGAATTTGAATGGAATTTTGTGATCTGATTTAGATATTTTTTTATGAATGTGGATATATTTATTCATCCATCTAGTTTTGTGTGTAATGAATGCATATGTTGATTATAAATATATATTAAAATATTTAAAATCAAATCAGCACGGATTGAAAATCATTAGAGGGATGGTCGTTGGGTGGCGCGCAGTGATGTTGTAATCAAGCCTTGAATTTAAACGTAATCGTTAGTGTTTTGAAGAATCTATGGGAAGACTGTATTTTCCTACTTGATCTACATTTCTGGTGGAAAAGTCTACTTAATTTTTATAAAATAAGAAAATTGTATACTCACTGAAGCTTCTTCTACAATATTTTTATCACTATTTTTTTAGACAACTGTATTTATTCCAAACAGACCCTGAGTTGAGTTATACTTGTAAATATCCCTGCCTAAGAATTTAGGCTTACAAATATTTACTTAGTTCTCGAGATTGAAGTTATTTACATGGTTTTACGTAGAGGGTCTGCTAAAATACATGTGCTGTTCAAAATTGCACTTGCTGATTGTAGCTTTTTTTTTTTTACTTGCTGATTGTAGCTTGTTTTTTAAACTCGTTGAAACAACAGGTTAAGTTTTGTATTGCCTATGTGATTGTTTCTGTTCGAATATCATTGTAGCTGTACAGTACAAGTTTCTTTATTGTAGCTACGTGCTAATAGATTTTGTTTTTTTGGAATAATGAGTGATAAATAATAAGATATAACTTGAATTCATATTTTAAGAGTGATATGATATTTAAAATATTTATCTGAAACATAATCTGATGAGTTGTGTTGATCTTAAGTCAAATTAGAGATCAAGACTTAAAATATTATCTAAAATTTGAGATATTAGTTAAATCCTAAGTTGAAACGCTAGTTTCATCCGAAATGGATAATTTATTTCATGATTTGACATTTTGTTTTGAACTAAATCGGTTATGAAAATTCATTCGGATATCGTTGCTTCCGACTCAATATACGTGTACACATATAAATTGAAGCGCTTTTAATCGATTGATCGTTAGATTTTCTGAATATTTATATTTCGATCAATTTTGACGTCTTAAGCGCAGTCGTTCACGATCGAGGTTTTTGATTATTTTCGATATCCAATATTTTAGAATTTACGCATTACCTCGCCAAGTCGAATTTGATTTGTAGTTTTACTTTGATTTATGACACATATGTCAACAAATATCAAACACTTTTTTTATTATTATTAAATATGACAACTACAGAAGACAATGAATGGAAAAAAAATAAAAATAAGGCACAAGATTTAAGAAAAAAATTCTTTTATTAGTTGGATGAAAAAACATTAAATGTTAAAATATTTTAGGTTCTCCGGTAGGGGATTGTTGCGTTACTCTTTTAGTGGCTGTGTTTGGTGGCTGGATTAGCGCAAGATTTGAACAGGATTTAACCTACATTCTGTCTAACTGCAAAATAAATAACAACTTTAAATCCTAATGTAACCTAGGGTTGTAAATGAAGTGGGCGTTTGACAAATTATTTGTGGCTTGGTTCGATTAGAGTTTGTTCATAATTGTTTGATTTACTAATCATATTAGTTTGAATATTTTTGTAAATACTTAATTGCTAAATGAACAAACTCGAATAATTGGTCATTTTGTTCATTTATGTTTATGAATAATATCATTTAAAGTTCATGAATAAATTTGTTAAGAAACTCTATTGAAGCTTGTTTGTGAATAATATCATTTAAATCTTTATTCTTTTAGGCTTAATATGTTTTAATTGATACACTTTATGTATAGCTCTCAACAACCTACTCGATGAAGGTTTGATTAAAGTTTATTTATTTTATTAAATGAGTTACTTATTAATCGGCTCAATAATCTAATTTGAACCAAACTCATGAACAAACTAGAGTCAAGCTTGAGCTCTATAATGTCAATCAAGTGCAAGCCCGAATATCATCCTCAAAAGCTCAAATCGAGCTCGATAATGATAAACGAGCTTGAACTTGAACACACATATTCTGCTCGATTCGTTTGTAACCCTAGTGTAACCTTATCGTTATGTTCTTCAATGAATAGCAGCTCAAATTAATTAATTTATAATAATTAAATGTTATATAATATTATATTATTGAAATTTAGATGAAAAAATACAACAGGTAATAAATTCTCTTGAGAGTTTAGGCACAATGAAGGGCACAGAAGGACGGGAAGGACTGTTCATCACTAGGCAGCTCCCGTCGCCACTTATTTATTAATTGATATTAGTAATAATCACTAAAATAAATTAAATATAAATATGTTAAAAATAAATTAATCTTAATAATTAATTTAATTGAATAAAAATAATAACTTAAAATGATATTATTTATGATCCAATGATCACAAAAATTATTATATTAAATTAGTTTAATAATTCATTAATAAAAAAAATTAATAAAATATTATTTACAATAATTTTAACATCAATGATATTCACTAAATATTTATTTAAACTAATCGGCCTAAGTTCTGAAATAAGTAATTAAATAGTTTTTTTATTTTAATTAGATTTAATCTCTCGTCTAATAATTTTTAAGTTTTACTAAACTAGGTTTCCTATTTGAGTAAAACCCTAATTGCAACCAAACAGGCCCTAAGGATTTAAAGAGTGTAACTTTCTTCCTTTTTTTTTTTCGTACGTTTGCATTAATGATTGAAATGGTTCTTTTCTTTATATATTCATTGGCGAAAAAAAGAGTTAAAATTTTTAAAATAAGTATGATTAAAATCTTAATTAGTTTATTAGATATATTTTTAAAAAAATTTAAAAATAGGACGGGCGACTGACGCTGACTGTATCTGTATAATTAATATCAATTGCTCGTTAAATGGGCAACTGGCTAAAAAAAAAAAAAACTAATTTTGCTTTTTTGCTGGACGGGGATTCCGAGGCTAAAATGTGATTAGATTCTTTTAATTGATTTATTTATTAATTATGTTTAAAAAACTAAGTATATATTTATATATTTATTAATTGGTTTATTTATTAATAAGTATATATTTATTAATTACGTTTGAAAACTAAGCAATAGGACCATCAGAAATCTTTTATAAAATTTAGATATTTATTAAAAAAAAGACTAAGTATATATTTATTTCTTGTATTTCTTGTATTTTTATATATTTAAATTTAAAATTTAATATTTAGATAAATATTATAAAATTTTTAAATTTTATATAAAAAAGATTATTAAATTTTAAAAATAAAATTTATCTTTTTATGTATATAAAATAAATATATTTTAAATATAAAATTTAGATATTTAAAATTTAAAATTTATATTTGCAAATCCATTATCTACTTCTCTAAAAGTTCTAAAAGTTGACAGTTCAACACCAAAAGGATATTTCTGATACTCCGCAGGAAAGAAGCGATTTACTTAAACTGGAAATATGTGACATAGATAAATGGTTTCATGATATGCAGTGTATATGGAAAATATAAAACAACGATGATAACGTATACGGCATCATACGATCTACAACTACATCCAACAGAGTACATCTAATGACGGCGGTGCCTGCGTGGTGGAAGTGCATCACCGAGTATAATGTATGTGGTCGCCGAGGAGCCTCGCAAGTGATCTGGCGACGACTTCGCCCATGGTGGTTTGCTCTGTGTCATCGAGGGTGTAACATCGCTATCTCTGCGATGGTCAAAGGGGAAGGGGTACACTGCATCTCATGCGCATGGGTGCGTGAGGATACATAGGAGAGTCTGCTGCGAGAAATGGACCAACATGGCTTCGATAGAGAGTAGAGTGGTGTGCCATATGAAAAACTGCATGGACCACATGGCATGTGACGATGGACTGCATCAAATATTGTAGCGTGGTCGAAGACTGGCCGCATAGAACTGGGCTTCGTCAGATCTATATCTCTATCTAATATATGCATGTCCTTGTTAAGTTTCCTACATAACTCCTCATAAGCATTGATTGAATGCTGAAAACCAGTGTCTATGTTTCTCCCAAAATAAGGCTGAAAAATATCCCGCGTGTCCAAGATATGTTCCCTCTGTAGAGGCAAAGAAATTATTTGGTGCGCATAACATATAAATTTTTTATTATCATACAATTTTTTAGTACTTACCACCAGTCTCTTTCCAGGAGCTCGAGGATAGTAAGTGGTCAGCGGTATGGTCGAAGCCCTAAGCATGTACAAGGAGGCTTAAGACCGATACCACCTCATGTACCGACTAACACCGGGTCAACTAGAGGTGGAACCACATCCACAACAACAACTACATCATGTCTAGCCTCCCACTGTAATGTGTAACGCTTGGTGGTACTCAACCCAGTCAACATCAGCCTTCCCCCGACCATCGACTCGCTGAAATGAAGGATCTATAGGCTCCACGTCGACTCTAGGTGACAGACCAAACTGTCTGAGGACACGATCAGGGAGGTACCACTCAATTCTCTTCCAGCTAATTAATGGAACCCGAGCCATCCATATCTCACGCCCAGCCAAATAGACATCTGCCACTCTGGTGCGAATCTGTTGTCCGTAAGGTTCCCATATCACCTACAACAATCATATAAAAAATTTTATGTCTTACGTTGGCTCTGGATTAAGGCAATAAAAATAAGAATCAAAAGTGCCCTTACTCATACATGGCTCTGTAGCAAACCATCAAGTTCATCTCCGTATACTCTAACATGAGCAGGTGTCATCTTCCTAAGGTAACCCTCATTTCATCTGCAACCAACGCTCAAACCCTCCAACTCTATTGGAAAGGGTACCTACAATGTGGGTCAGCCAACATGTAAATGCCCCACCTAACTGCACTAGTAGATGCGACATCCACCATGTTCGCTTTGCCTTGTTGTCTCATGCGCCTCTATAGGTGTGCTAACACGGCTGCTCCAATGGAGTACCTGCTAAACAAGCTCAGATCATCTAGCAATGGGTACCAGATGTACCTCTACCCGACGATCTAGCATGAGGAAGCATCCTATGGTGAACAATATGTATGCTCTAAGGTGCATCAGGAAGTCAGCATCTGATATATCTAGATATGAATCCCTATAGAATGTCCAACGCAATGGCCAGAATACAAGCAGTCTGGCTCGCTTGCCCCATACCTAAATGTGGACATATGTGATGGTCAGATGGTATACCACATCGGCTCTAGATGTCTCGATAAGCTCATCGCAATAATCGTGCCAAGATAATCGCCTACCCTCCCAATCATCATTCCTATAATAGAGGTTCACAATCATACCAAGAATCATAGCCACGTCTTGCAGTGTTATGTCATCTCACCAACCGCCAAATGAAATGTGTTCGTCAGGGTGACGCTCTACTGGCGTGAGCTGTGATGATCAAGTCTCGAGATCTTGTGAAACAGTCCAACCCAAAGATCTCGTAGTCCATCCATAAACTGGGGGCAATTTACAGGCCACTCTCTAAACATTAGTAGATACAACGCAGCCTCCAGAATGGTCGCCTGCAGAAGATAAATTATTTATTTCAGTAAAACAACGTCTGAGGTATAAATATTAGAGCAAATAGTAAAATATACCATATCGGATATGCACGTCGCAAACGACGCTGGGGGGTGGACCTCCGGTACGGGCCATATAATCGATGGGGCTCATCTCAGGGCCTACGATGTCTAACTGCTCCTCCTTCCTCCATCGCCATGTCACATATAAACAACTTTTGGGAGTGGATGTAACATGATAGCCAAAACAACTATTCTCACATCAATGCTAAAAGCGAGGAAACATTCACATACATGTTCATATTGAAAAGACTACGGAAAAGAAACAAGAATGAATATATTTCACGTAGTCCAAAGAAGAAACTAAACTAACGTAACAACACTAATTTTGTCTTTGCGGATAAGTAGTCCTATTATGCCCATAATTTTTGCATAGTCCACATATTCTGTTGGATCGCTGTACATTCTCATCCATTATGTTGGTGTATCGCCATGTCCTAGGTCTGCCAGTCCGCCTTCTAATATTTAGTGGTGTGAGTTCAATCGTATAATGACCCGATAAATACATTGGTCAGTCAGTGCGATCGGGAATGACATGAAATTGAGCTTCATATATGCCATGATAATTTTGTAGAGTGTAGTACGGGAAAATATATTCTGAATGATTTATATGACGTTGTCCCATCACAGTAATGACATGCGACATGAATGCGATGGGTCGCTCAGTACAAGTGCAACGAACTTATTCTTGCAATTCAACCTTGAATGACATCGAGGACATCATGAAAACCTGGAATTCAGTTACATTTATTCTTGTAGGATCTAAGCATCTTCTAGTTTCACGCTTATTTTATTGCAGTTGAGCTTTGACACGTGGAGCGAATATCGAATCATTAACCGGATAAGTCGGTCGTCTCATCGTCATTAAATATGGCAACAAGATTGTAGAAAATTGATAATTAAAGCTGAATCGGTAATCCGTCTCTTTAGCACACCGTTGAAACACTCGATGTGTTAGTGGCCGGAACGCATACCCGCCATCATGACACAATGCCCACTTGGCCACATCTCTTGCTAGCCCACCAGCTCCACGGTTTAATATTCTTATGTCGTAATGTAACGTGTGAATATGTGAATGCCATTATTACTCACATATATATTTTTGGCACACAAACTCGATGTCAGGAATTCCCATTGTTCTGCATGTCTTCTTGAAGTTTTCTCTAAGATGGCGCAAACAGTGGTGGTATTTTGCCCGAGGTAAAATTTCACGGCATCCATGTACTAATACAGAATGAAGGTCAGATATAATGCATAAATCAGGTCGTATGCATATAAATGGAACCAAGTCTCACATGATAAACCAAATCCATGACTCATTACACTGCTTCAATAATTGCAAATGCCAAAGGGAACAAATCATTATTAAGATCAATACCAAAGAAGCTAGAGTACTATATTTTCCCAATAGGAAAGTACCATCAAGACTTAGGACCGGTCTACTGAATTGCCAACCTGCTATAGATGGTCCAAATGCCCAAAAAATGCGTTGAAAATGGCTAATCGCTGATCGGATGCATACACAAGCGGTGCATAAGCGAACATACAGTCATGAAGTGATCCAGTATACGGTATGACTCTTCCCAACTGCCAAATATAACTTGTATAGCCTTTCTTCTTGCATCCCATACTTTCATGTAGGACACTCTAATATTAAACTTTGATTCTATACGACCAATAATTTCTCTGAGTTTCAAATCCAATTGACATCTAATGACAGGCTGGATGTAATAGCTAATAAATTGTGAGGTGCATTGCCTATGTCCGCTGCTCAATATCGAATGAAAATATGTGTGTGGCCCTGACATACTGGAAATCACCCAGGCACTACCAACCTTCTTGCTCGCATGAGCATGAAGATGCCACAAACATGACCTACTAGAATGATTGCTATGAATGCAAAGTATCGTGAACCTCGTCTTATTAGAATCACATGTCACATATTTCACATTGTTTATTATTGACCAACCCTGGATAGTAAATTTAAGGTGCCTCTTATAATGGAAACACATTTCTTCATTTAGGTTTGTTGGAATGAAATTATCTTCTAGGAAAACAAAATTTGTTGGTAGGCCATCAAAGTTTAGTTCTTCATCCCATTCTTGCTTTTAACTGACAAGCTTGAATGCAGTCATTGTTACTGAACATATTTTCTTCAACGACCACTGTTTTGTTAGAGTAATCTCGAATCGACCGGTTCCGATTTGGATAGTGTTGTTCTCCCATATCACCTTCGCCATTATCTGCAACTCATTACACGGGCATTGTTTTCGTAGCCCTCATCCCGCTCGGAGGAGTAACGATCACAATACTCACTCATAATTGCGTAAGTTGAGGCCATATGATGAGCATGAATAGGAAATGCAGATACAACTACATCAGTGTTGCGCATTTGAATGTAATGTGTAAGGTTAAGATGAAAATATGTAATGAGATAAGCATTTTAAATAACTTACCAATGATATGGTTCCTGTGGCGGTATATGGTGTTGGAAAGTTTCTAAATTCATCTTGATAATTATGAGCTTATCATCCGGTTTCAATTCAATTTCTACATATACAACAACAGGTTGTACACTTGCTGCATTGATGACCGACTCACAAACTTCGTCATCATTTAATGGTGTAGCAATGAAACTAGCACCAACAGGAAACCTACATACGAGATTAATCCTGAACCGTGTCGAATCAACTTTTAGTGACCGCATGATTCAATTTTGTACACTACTGAAATCAGTCCGGCGTAAAAGTAATATAGGACGATTTTTTCCGCCAGTATATATGGGGAAGAAATCATTACTAACACTAAGTTGGCCGCCATAATATAGCACCAAACATACTATATCTGAACTAATATTCGAATCACATATGTGTATCGGAGGCAGGAATGCTGAAGAGCAGACATGTTTAAATTAGCTAGATTAATCTTCCTATTACAAAAAAAAAGCAAAAAATTAAAGATCTGACTTAGGAAATGATTGAAGAATTATGCTTCTTAAAGATGACCCCAAATAGTTAGGTTAAGTCTAATGATCTGACCTAGGAAATGCTAATACATTTCATAAGAAGACTCTTATACATTTTAGCTAACTATGTGATTACAGAAAGATAATTTTGATCGTTGCAATGAGATTAGAATGAATCTATAATACATCCTAAATCCATTCAAACAAGTACATTCCATTTTAAGAAGTACTTTTTTGATTTACAAAGATAAAGATGTGCAATAACTTCTTTTTATCTAATGAAGGTTCTCTCATATCAGTTCATCTTTTGCAAGCCAATATAATACCCACAAACTACAAGAAAATAAAATAAAATAAATAATAAACTACTTTTTTTGCATCATGATGTAATTATCCACCAAGCAAGCACTTTCAATTATAGATACTGAACCATACTTATATCTAAAATACAAAGATAAACAAAACCTAACCTACGTCGCATTCTATTTAAAAAGTGCCTTTTTAGGTTCTACACAAGCTTCACATTGTTAATTCGATTTCCAATTATATATTTTAAACATAAGAAATCACAACAAAAATATATATTTTAAACTTGCAATGAATCCATCTTTTCGTGGACAATATCGGGTAACCCTCTCAAACAAAGGTAATAAATGTACGAAAAGCTCACAACAACATCCTAAAAGATTGAATTTATAATAATTTAGAAGAATATTACGAATAATCAAGAGTATAAAAAGCTCACAACAACATCCTAAAAGATGCTATAAATCCATCTTTTCGTGGACAATATCGGGTAACTCTCTCAAACAAAGGTAATAAAAATAAAGCAACGACATTTTATGGCTAGATTGAATTTACAAATAGAATGTCAATATCACAACCATCATAATTTCTAGAAAACAAAAGGCGCAATATACACAATAACCCAAGACCAAAAACTGTCTTCCATAATCCAAATGATAAAATAGGCTTTAATTTCAAATGAAAAAGAAATATGTAGACTAGAAAGTAGAGTTTGAAACTTACTACATACAAACACTATACCTAAAAAAAAGCCTAAAGTTAGTTAAATCAACATTATATTTGCCTGCAAACATCATAAAATACATCAAATGTATGACACATTCACATATTATTCATTTATTTTGAAAAAAAAATAAAATATACCTTCTTTCCGGTCGAATCCAAGCGGCAGTAGGGACGGCCGTGAAGGTTGTCGACTGCATCTTGAGCTTAGACGGTACTTTTTCGGCAAGTATCGGTACATTATTAACTGCTATTTGAATCGATGAAAATAATGGATTATTTTCACTACTCGTGGAGTCCAGTCAATTGATTCTTGGTCGTGGTTCTCGCATGTACATATGTCGCCGTTGTCTCTACTAGATGTGATCTTTGCATAATTTTTGATAAACATGCTGGTCTATTACTTAGATGTAGAGAAGTGTTTCCATGGGCAGCTCACAGACACTGCTTACATCATCTGCGTGAAAATTTTAAAAAGATAATACACAGATTGGGGATTGGTGATGTGAAATTTTTATGCCAAAAGATGTATATGGTGGGATTTATGTCATCAGGTTCAGAGGTCCATTTATAGTATTTACCACTATTAGATGACCTGGATACCTTCAGTACGATGGCTATGGGTGCAGCAGTTGTAGGCCACCTATACAGGGAGTTGTACGAGTATTACCCCAGTGCAACACGGCTACATCTCCTTCAGATATGGCATATTCATGTTGAGAGGCCGACTACGTGTCATATCCCGAGCTTGATGATCTCAGTGTTGGGTTGAGGTATATTTTGTTAAGTGTACTTTCAAATTTTGTAGTTTTAATATGTGTTTAAACTATTTTTTGTGTACAGATGGAATGAGAAATATGTTCGCTAGCAGCCAATGGTGAATGTTGTAGTATACAGAAATGATCTAGATGGCTTGCGGCATTCATGGGTTGGATTTGCAGATAACACTTCAATTCAAATATGTGCACCTTCTAATTTAACATAATTTCTAATATGTGCATGACATGGGAGCCGCATAAATGAGCGATCATCACGCCTATCGACATACATGCTCCAAGCCAAGATATGGTTGTCACGAGTCTCTCTTATTAACAGGAAGAGGGTTGAATGACATTTACCAGATAGAGTGTTGCACCGCCCTCATTCCGTGAATCGTAGCCGACCTGGTTTCAAAAGGGTTGATGGTCGGGATAAAGCGGATGTCGACTGGGTTGATTACCACCAATCACACATTGCTGCTTGGGAGAGACGGAGGGATTGCCTCGTCAAGGACTTAGATGAGGATGTGAGAAGACGCCTATCACCAAGATATGCCGGTTCGATCGTGAGCTTCAGTATCGTCACCGACAGATCCTCCGACCACTTACTATGCCAGAGCACCAGTGGAGCGTATTTATGTAAGTCTTGATATAAGTATTCATCTGAATTCAATATTTATGTAAGTGCTAATTTTACATACTATTTTCGTGTAAAGCATATCATGCGACTCGAGACATCTTTCAACCATACTGCGTGGATGATCACCCTTATGTGTTGATAGGTACACGATATGAGACTTGGATGAGCGTGTACATATCGGTGGACGATATTACGGATCGGCTCTGAGGTGTCGCACACCACCATGAGGCCATCTACTTATGCGGATCCAGGTCCATCTACGTATGCTGATGTAGGTCCTTCTACATATCAGCCTACATATGAGTCACAACCACCTATCTTCCAGTCACAGGACGACCCGACGCAGACTGCCGAAGATCTTGCACTGGAGGGTGACCATCACCGTGGATCGCCCATCCCGCACTTGACCACTACACCACGGAGTGGTGTGATTTCGCATTAGAGGCATTAGATGTTTAGTCATTTATGCGTACACGTTTGTTTTATCTATTTCATTCATTGATATGCGTCTGTACTACCTTTGTTATATTTTATGTGCACTTTCTTTGAACTACTTGAATCCCAATTTTGGGAGGATCTGAATTCTCACATAAGTTGTGCGCCACTGTACTACAATTTGCATCATTTTTTATTAAATCAAATAACATAACTATTTTGATTTATTCGCCAAATCGTTTTTTTCTTTTTTTGTACCGCAATTAGTGAGATTGATGTACCGTAATTAGTTAGGTTTGATATCCACGATCATTTGTTAATTAATTGTTGTAGAATGCTAGTTAATTACATATTCAGATTGGAGCCCAATTAGAGGGCATCGGCCTCAATTTCACGTATACCACGCCAATGCCTACCGACGCGGCGTAACGCTTCACCAATTAGATGACTATACCTATTCTTAATTTTTTTAAATAATATTTAATTATCTAATTAAGCTTCTAATGATACTTAGTTAAAAAAATTGCCTATATTTAACTGTATACATGTAGCTTCATCATGTTATGGATATCAGAAGAAAGGGACGATGATAGCGAGCAATGCGATATGGAATCACGCTAAAAGTACGAATCAAGTGTACCGGAGCGACGAACGGCGACCCCAATGGAAACAAAGCCGGTTAAAGTTGATTATTGGCAATTTTTTAAAAATACCGTTAAAATGAATTAGCAAATTGAGTATCGATAAAAAAAAATTTAAGAATAGGTAGAGTCGCCCAAGTGATGGTACGCCACGCCGTCGACGTGGGCGTATCGTTAATGCGGAAGAGCCGCCTGAATCGGCGATCGGTTGAGCCGCCGCCCACCATCGGGCGATCGCTTGATAGCGGCCGCCTAAGTTGGGCAATCGCTCCCGACATTTTAGGCCGATCGGCCCGATCGCCTCTCCTCTTTTCCTCGATCACGCGACTCGCCTCGCCAGAAGTCGCCGACCGGTCCGACCGCCGAGCACCACGGTCCTCCGTCAGCCGCTTGAACTTCCTCACCCGGCCAGATCTAACCGACATTGGCGCTGCCTTGTCTAGGTATTCGAAACTTTATTTTTTCCCGGCGTTCGCTTTAACGACGTTTAACTACTTCCCTCTCTCATTTACCAGCCGTTGGAAGTCAACTTTAGGTTTCGGCGACGATTCTTGCAGCTCCATTTCAGTTGAGAAAAATTGCCTTTGGCGGATTCTACATTTTTTTAGTGCAAGATGAATAGAGAATATGTTTCGCTGATACTTTATTATGGAGGCGAACTGAGTATCGATGAGCAATTCAGTCCAAGTTATATGGGAGGTCGAACTCGTCCAATTAAGGTCACAAAGACCTTACCGGCATTGAAGCAACGAATTATGAGAAACTTGAACATCGATCCGAGCGCCATGTCACATTAACAGTCGTTATCCGGAGTAGCGGATTTGTAGCGCTATATCTCGACGATGTTTTTGGTTACACGAAGCTTCCGCCGATGTTGGTGTTGTATGTCGAAGTGGAAGATGTTAATATTGCATCCACATCACCGATCCGGTAGGTCAATAGATATACCGCTAACACATACATGATTTCATCGCACAAGAACATCCGGGGATACAACGCAGCTCTGATGAGTTCATTCCCAGGTAGTTTATCGTCATAATTTATCTGATTAAACTTGTAACAATTAATATGATAATTAGTTGCTGAACTTATAAGTTATGTGGCAGTGATGATATTGTCTACCGTTCGGATGAACCGTATGTGCCTGAGAGTGCTGCAGTTGGAGATGAGTATCAGACTATGAGTAGGCCCAGTAGTGAGTCCAAGTGGTATTAGTGATGATGACCGCTCGAGTTAGAAGACACCGCATTTGGGAATATATACCATACTCACGAGAAATCACTCATTTCGCAATGTTGACGGAGAGTCAAATTGTCCACAAACGCAGTATGTCGGACGTAAAACTACGGTGGGACAACGATGTTTATTTTGACGCCCATCCGACTAAAGCCTCTAAATGATGAAATTGAAATTCCAAATGACATTCCAAGGTATGTGTTTTGCAAGTAAACGAGTTTGCAATTTGCTATCGGGTGGTCCATAGTAAATAATGTACAATTCAACAAGCTACCTCTAATCAAGAACTACACGCGTATGTTGTGCAAAGACGACGATAGTCATACAAGGCTGTAAATTGGCGTTTACATTGTAGCATCGAAACGACGATTAGGGGTGCTTGGAGAATATCAAAAGTTGGTGAAAATCATAGATGTGTCAATGCAAGAAGTTCATCCGGTCATCGACAGTGCAGTTCAAGTTTCATAGCATACTACATCAAACCCGTGGATCGCATCGATTGATTTGAAACCTGAGAGATTATAGGTAGGATGGAGTCAAAATTTAATGTTAAAGTTTCATATATGAAAGCATGGGATGCAAAGAAAGGCAATAAAAGCAATATTCTACTGGAAGAGTCCCACAGACTCTCCTTTATATGCAATCGCTTACTACTTTACCTTACGTCATGTAATTCTACCAAGACGAACGCTTTTCGAGACTTTTGGGCTTTCGCCTTCAATACGGGATGGAGTTCGCAGCACTGCTTTAAGCTTAGACGGTACATTGGGCAAAGTATCGCGGCACATTATTAACCGTAGGAATCACGGCAATAATGGGTTGTTTCCTTTAGCTTTTCTGTTGTGGAATCGAAAATGTTGATTCGTGGTTGTGGTTTTGTGTGCATGATATGTTACCCGTAGTAGACGGGATTTATGTAATATCCGATAAACATCCGTCTGGATGCAAAGAGATTTTTCCTGGGCGATAGGCATTGTTTGCGTCATTTGCGAGAAATTTTAAAAAAGTCGTACGCAGACTAGGAATTGCTGATGTTGAGTTTGTATGCCAAAAGATGTACATGGCAGGTAACACTGATGATGTTCGTCAATTCAACCGTTTCATGCAAGATATTAAAAATGTGAAAGAAGAAGCATACAATTGGCTTGTAGAGCGTGACCAGAAATGGTCACTTGTGCAGATGGTGGTATGTTATGGGACAATGACAACGAATGCATCCGAGTGCTTTAACGCGGTAATCAAGCGCCTGGTTTACCAATTCAGGGTTTAATCACTGCTATCTACTATAACTTAGTAGCTTTGTTCATGAAACGATTATCCACTGCTACTCGGCAAGAGGAAGTAAACTTGTCTATTTATACCCAGAGGTTCTCCACATTAATACAACGCACTGAAAGGGAGGCTATTTCCAACTGTTAATATAAACCCACATGAGATGCGTGTTTTGATAGTCCACCGATCGTTCGAGTTGATTTATTATAATGGCCTGTGTGTTTGTAATTGTGGTAGAACAATCATATATCATTGTCCATGCCCACATGTCATTGTCGCATTGGGATTTCGCGCTAAACCACCTCCGTGTCACAAGATTACACTCGCAGTATGTCGACATACATAAATGAATTTCATACTCTACCAGATCGCTCTGATTGGCCATCCTTCAGTGAAGAGCTTGGATTAGTCACGTTGCAGCCCCCTAACTTTCGTAGAAGGTCAGGCCGACCACGAATGAATAGATTCAGAAACACAATGGATGAAAACGCAGGTTCAAGTAGCAGAACTTGTAGCATATGCAAAATATCTGGTCACTATAGGTCATCGTGCCCCCATAACATTGACAGTCGACGGTATATTTTCCAATAGGACAATGCTTGTTTTTCCCTTTCAAGATTTTACAATATTGACACTAATTTATTTGAGATTCTTTCCTGCTGTACGATGGTAGAGGGCCACCGCCTGCATGCTAGACGTCGGCGACATATGTCAAGGCGCATATGCCGAGGACAAGTAGTAATATGGTGTTGGTTTTAGGACAATGCATCTACATTTTATTTTTTTGGTTTGATAACCAACTTCATAGTCATGTACAAGTTAATCAACTACATAATGAACATTTGTTTATTGTCCATTTGTGAAATGAATTGGGTTATTAGTGTATGTTTATGTGCTCAAATTGGGAATTAAATGTGCCAACTGAATAGATGGAATATGCTTTGCAAGGCTTCTAAAATGTTGTATGAAAAGAATTTGATATGATACAAAATATTAACTATTTTTGTTCTTATATACTTAAATCATTATCCAAACAACCAACTCTTAACAAATGCACCTCGGTTCATTGATGAATACTCAGTGATGATGTATTCTCGCGGCGGTGAAATGGACCGATTTTCGATAAGGGGTTATCGCGACAAGCATGAACTGGCCGCCAAGAATCGGCATCGGTTAAGCAAGCTGCCGCCGAATCGGGCGCACCGGCTGCTATTTAACGATGGTTAGCATGGGCCGCCGCCGCATTCGATGCTTCGCTGCACCGCCGCTAATATCACCGCTTCGCTATATGTACACGCCGATCAAGGTCTCGATATCACCTCGATATCGATCGCCGTAAGTGGTGATCATCGACAGCACCGAAATATGGAAATATGTCCCGCGTTGCCGCGATATGGTCCGCCTATGCAAAAAAAATGAATGTTAAATTATCACTTTAAAAAATATTGAATATTTCCTATATATCATAACTTACATAAAGACGTTCCACTGGTGCTCTAGCGTAGATGTGGTGTGGGATCTATCGTAATAAGTACAAAGAAGCATGATCCAACCAACGATGTATTGACCGATAGTATTTCCCACACCTCATCTAACCCATCGACGAGGCAATCCACTCTCCCAAAAGCTATGTATGATGGTGGTCAACCCGCAGACTGCTTTCCCACCATCAACCCTTTTGAAACTAGGGTCAACCGGCTACATCTACTCGGGAGGTGCCAACCGCAAAGACTGCTTAAATACCACTCAACCCTCTTCCACATAAGAGGGACTCCAAACCATATGTCGAGCCCACGAGCATACAATGAGATTTGTTCGACTCGCTCATTGTACGGCTCCTGATCACCTACACGATGCTAAAAGTATGTTAAAACATAATGTAGATAATAGTATTAAGTGCTACAATGTTAAATGCATTCAACCCGGTGTCCCGCATCCATCTAGCTCATTCCCTCCTTTTGCAACATTATAAAGTCATTTGCTTTATACTCATTCCACACACGGAACAGTTTAAACATGCATTATAAGCGCATAATTTGAAATTGTATAAGCTGCAACACGAACCTCAAACCAACGCTCAGACCAGCAAGCTCTGCAGGATATGGGACATGTAAAGTCGGCCTACCTACATGAATGTGCTCCCAAGCCCAAATCTGAAGTAGGTGTAGGCAACCAGCCATGTTGGCCCTGGTGGGTCTAATCGACTCGTGCAACTCTCTATATAGATGAGCCAAGACTGCTCCACCTATAGACATCATGCTAAAATCATCCAGATCCTCCAAGAGTGGTAATGCTGTAGGTGGACCTCGACACGTGTCGAGCAATAAGAAGCATTGTCAAATAAAATATAAGCGGGAGGTGTCGGTAGAAGTCATCACATGCTTTCGGCCATATGACTCTCAGAAAGTCCTCCACCTCGGTGGCATGCGTTACATGCATGTGCACGCCTCGAATGTCGCCTACGATATTGGATAGGCCATGATACATCACGTCGTAATGGGTGTCGTCCCCAACTCATCGCAGCGGAATCGGGCCAAGTGTCCCATCTCTTCCCCAATCACCTGTCGGGATGATAGGTGGTCCATCAATCCGTAGACCTAGAATCATCGCCCGTCACGGAAGCGTCACGGTCATCTCCGGCGAGGTGGAAGGTATTGTCGTGGAGACCATCTCAACCAAGGCGGTAAGCGGCCCGATGATCCGGCCGGATGAAGCGTACGACTCGCGGTCGCGAGCGGTGATCTGCGCGGATGAATCTCGTGCATGTAATGGGCCACTCCTTCAGCATAAGCAAATGTGATGCGGCCTCAAGTACGGTGCTCTGAAAAGCAAAATGTAAGTTAGTGTCCCAAATAAAAGGTAGCGAGGTGTAACACATTACGCAAATAACAAATTCACTTACGATGCTCGGGGTGCGGCTCGATGCACTTACGTGAGAGGCAATACTAGGATGAACCTCGGTGTACGCTCAATGGTGGGGCGGCCTCCCTAACAGCCGTCGAGGCGTCAAGGCGGCGTTGCTCCTGCCATAGTATCGTCAAAAAGTAGAAGATTATTGTTTACAATTACGCTACATACGCAAATTATGATAAATAATGGATCAACAGCTAAATAAAAGCGGGAAATTAATCTTAAGATAATGAGTGGGAAATCCACATAGACAAGTGCTTTTTTTGATGAATAATTCGACTACATGAGAAGTATCAACAATCTTATAAATTACAACTAAATTATTAATAAAAATGAACTACTTAGTTAAAAAAGGATTACTACATTGATTTGGTAGGATAATTTTAAAACTATAATTTTCATTTTCACAAAAATAGTTTGAAAACTAGTCTCATTATCCATTGATTCATCATCAAAAAGTTTTCTCATCATTATTAAAGAGATTTAGGAGAAGATCCCATTTGATAAGAAGACAAATCCTCTTTGTCTATTAAACGAATTATCACTACCATAAAAAATAATAGTTAAAGAAGGGTAGAAACTAATTTATTAAGCAAAAAAATACTTTGCACATTATCAAGAAGCTCCATACAATCATGCTTGCCCAAATTCAAAGAAGATATAACAACATTTTCTTTTAAATATTTTATTAGGAAAAATAATGTAACCATTATCTAGATAACACTAATCTCCTTATAATTTGAAACTAAAACAAAAAAATCATCCACTTGCAAATTTTCAGAATAATACAAATAATAGTAGCTGAAACTTGATTACTCTCCAAAATACTTCAACAATAATTTCACTACAAGCTTATCACTACAACTTACATTACATCGAGGACACCATTCAAAAAATTAGGAACAACATTAAAACACCAATAATATCATTCATAACACCATTACTATTTTCTTTTAAAGCGCTTTTTCTTTTATCATAGTTTTATATTATACAAGAAACTTTAGTAGGATAATTTTAGTAGGATAATTTTAGTAGAATAGGTTTCTTGTATCATAAAAATTTCAAGGTTATACCTATGCAACATCACCTAACAAAACTGAAATGGTAGAGACAAAGAAGCATATTTCATATTTGTGTTCGTAAGCATTATAAAATAAGAATAATATCAACTCCCAAACAATGGCATGAATGTGGAACTTAAACTTATGCTATATGTTGAAATCTTTAACATGTTCTCTCGACTTAGTGCGAACGAAGTGATAGCAATAGTAAAAATACCTAGAAGAAGTCGTGGTGAAACGGTGGAAAAAAACGCAATGCGGGTGAGACTACGGCGTCGAAGTTCGAGAGGAGAGGATCTGCTCGCTAGGCGGTCGGACTCTACGGCGCACGGAGAGCGGAGTGTCGCGAGGAATCGAGGAAAACCGAGAGGAGTTAGTCGATCGGGGCCGACCCCTAAAATGGAGCCGCCTAACTACTGGCGACGGCTCCTCATTGCCGCCAGAATTGCTGGCCGGCCACATCGGGCGACCGGCTACTTTTTCGCAGATACCACGGAACGACGTAGAGCCGTCACCTAATTGGGCACTACCTATTCTTAAATTTTTTTTAACGATACTCAATTTGCTAATTCAGATTTTAACGGTACCTATTTTAAAAAATTGCCTTGATTATTGCCCCCGTCAGCCACGCCACCATCGATCTCTCAAAGGAAGCATTGCCATCGCCAACTCAACGATCAAACCTCCATCCAGCCAGATTAAGTTTTCTTGTTAAAAACATCTTCTTTTTTTTTTTGGTCTTTTAAGTATTTGTGTGATAAATATAAGGTTATAAAAGTTGGAAACTTTTTATTCTGATTAATGGTTGCATATTTGCTATGTTTACTGGGTGTAGATGAATATAACTTGATGACTTGAAGGTGAAGCCCTGTATGGACATCGAGTTGTTGTCCAAAAAATGAAATATTTCGTGTCTTGAATGAAGAAGGATTGTGCTATAATATTATGTGTTGGAAAGGGACTAATCTTGTTAATAAGAGTTCATATATTTTAATATGTATGTATGTGTGTGTATAATAAAAATTAAAAAAAAAAAATCTTTCTTCAAGTATGAGCGTTTCCAAATCCAATAAATTTATTTTGCCATCTCTTTTACCAAATAAAATTTATTCAATTTTGTAATCTCGTAAGTATCTTTATCAACTTGGTTAGTTAATTATATTTTAATATGTATGTATTTTTTGGAACACAAACTCGGTGTCAGGAATTCCCATTGTTCTGCATGTCTTCTTGAAGTTTTCCCTAAGATGGCGCAAACAGTGGCGGTGTTTTGCCCGAGGTAAAATTTCACGGCATCCATGTACTAATACAGAATGAAGGTCAGATATAATGTATAAATCAGGTCGTGTGCATATAAATGGAACCAAGTCTCACATTGTCATGATAAACCAAATCCATGACTCATTACATTCTGCTTCAATAATTACAAATGCCAAAGAGAACAAACCATTATTAGCATTAATACCAACAGCAGTTAGCAGAGTACCTCTATATTTTCCCAATAGGAAAGTACCATCAAGACTTAGGACCGGTCTACAGAATTGCCAACCTGCTATAGATAGTCCAAATGCCCAAAAAATGCATTGAAAATGGCCAAAATCACTTGACTGGATGCGATACACGGCGTATAATCGAACATACAAAATCATGAAGTGATCCAAGATATGACTCTTCCCAACTGCCAAATATAACTTGTATAGTCTTTCTTCTTGCATCTCATGCTTTCATGTAGGACACTCTAATGTTAAACTTTGATTCCATGCGACTAATAATTTCTCTGAGTTTCAAATCCGACTAACATCTAATGACAGGCTGGATGTAATAACTAATAAATTGTGAGGTGCATTGCCTATATCCGCTGCTCAATATCGAATGAAAATATGTGTGTGGCCCTGACATACTGGAAATCACCCAGGCACCACCAAGCTTCTTGCTTGCACGAGCATGAAGACGCCACAAACATGACCTACTAGAATGATTGTTATGAATGCAAAGTATTGTGAACCTCGTCTTATTAGAAGCGTATGTCACATATTTCACATTGTTTGTTATTGACCAACCCTGGATAGTAAATTTAAGGTGCCTCTTATCATGGAAACACATTCCTTCATTTAGGTCTGTTGGAATGAAATTATCTTCTAGGAAAACAGAATTTGTTGGTAGGCCATCAAAGTTTAATTCTTCATCCCATTCTTGGGTTGACTGACAAGCTTGAATGTAGTCATTATTATTGAATATAATTTCTTCAATGGACACTATTTTGTTAGAGTAATCTCTCAGTAACTGAATAGTTCCAACATTTGGATAGTGTTATTCTCCCATATCACCTTCGCTGTCATCTGTGTTTGAACTCATTACATTGGGCATTGTTTCGTAGCCCTCATCCCCGGTTTCTGGAGGAACAACCTGATCACAATGGTACTCACCCATAATTGTAGAAGTTGAGGCCATATGATAAGCATGAATAGGAGATGCAGATACATCTACATCAGTGCTACGCATTTGAATGTAGTGTGTAAAGTTAAGATGAAAATATGTAATCAGATAAGCAATTTAAACAACTTACCAATTATATGGTTCCTGTGGCGGTATATGGTGTTGAAAAGTTTCAGTTGGCTGAAATTCATCTTCAGTATAATTATGAGCTTTGTTATCATCTGCTGATTTCAATTCAATTTTTACATATACAACAATAAGTTGTACACTTGCTGCATTGATGACCGACTGACAAACTTCATCATCATTTAATGGTGTAGTAATGAAAATGATACCAACAGGAAACCTACATAGGACATTAATCCTGAACCGTGTCGAATCAACTTTTAGTGACCGCATGATTCAATTTTGTACACTACTGAAATCAGTCCGGCGTAAAAGTAATATAGGACGATTTTTTCCGCCAGTATATGTGGGGAAGAAATCATTACTAACACTAAGTTGGCCGCCATAATATAGCACCAAACATACTATATCTGAACTAATATTCGAATCACATATGTGTTGAGGCGTGAATGTCAAGAGCGCACTGCTTAAATTAGCTAGATTAATCTTCCTATTACAAAAAAAGAAAAAGCAAAAAAAAAATAAAGATTTGACTTAGGAAATGATTAAAGAATTATGCTTCTTAAAGATGACCCCAAATAGTTAGGTTAAGTCTAATGATTCAACTAGAAATGCTAATACATTTCATAAGAAGACTCTTATACATTTTAGCTAACTATGTGATGAAAGATAATTTGATCGTTGCAATGAGATTAATGAATGAAATACATCCTAAATCCATTCAAACAAGTACATTCCATTTTAAGAAGTACTTGTTTGATTTACAAAGATAAAGATGTGCAATAACTTCTTTTTATCTAATGAAGGTTCTCTCATCATCTTTTGCAAGCCAATATAATACCCAAAACCATAAAAGATAAATAAATAATACGCTGCATTCTATTTAAAAAGTACTTTTTTAGGTTTTACACAAGCTTCACATTGTTAATTCGATTTCCAATTATATATTTTAAATATAAGAAATCACAACAAAAATATATATTTTAAACTTGCAATGTATCCATCTTTTCGTGGACAATATCGGGTAACCCTCTCAAACAAAGGTAATAAATGTACGAAAATCTCACAACAACATCCTAAAAGATTGAATTTATAATAATTTAGAAGAATATTAAGAATAATCAAGAGTACAAAAAGCTCACAACAACATCCTAAAATATGCTATGAATCCATCTTTTCGTGGACAATATCAGGTAACTCTCTCAAATAAAGGTAATAAAAATAAAGCAACAACATTTTATGGCTAGATTGAATTTACAAACAGAATGTCAATATCACAACAATCATAATTTCCAGAAAACAAAAGGCAACAATATACACAATAACCCAGTACCAAAAAACTTGTCTTCCATAATCCAAATGATAAAATAGCTTCAATTTCAAATGAAAAAAAATATGTAGAAAGTAGAGTTTGAAACTTACTACATACAAACACTATACCTAAAAAAAAGCCTAAAGTTAGTTAAATCAACATTATATTTGCCTACAAACATCATAAAATACATCAAATATATGACACATTCACATATTATTCATTTATTTTGAAAAAAAAAAAAAACAAAATATACCTTCTTCCTTCGAATCCAAATAGGCGAAGTAGCGGCTGAAGGCTAGCCGACCTAGCGGGTGTTGCCGCTACCCTAGAGGAGATAGGAGAAACCGAAATCGAGATCGGGTCAGGTTCGATCTAGGTTCACACTTTTAAAAAAAGTCGCCTGCTTAGACGGCGGGCGCCAGGTGTGCATTCGGTCGGATTGGACGGATCGGTTTTTTACTTTGCTAATCCGTTCGCTTTGAAATTCATAATCCAAAATCCAATCCATATAAGATTTAATATAATCCAACCAATCCAATCCAAAAAAAAATTGATTTTCGGTTTTTTTAAAACCAAAATAATTAAAATAAAATGTTATTTAATTAAAATGATATATTTGATATTTCGAATGCTTTATCATTTATAATTTATATTTTTGAAATAGAAATACTCATATTTTTAAAAGGTTTATTTTTTTGAATTATGATTTGAAAGACTTTGTCACTTTGTATTTAATAAAAAAATAAATATTAAATTTATTACTTAAAAGGCACTAATTAACTCACACAACACTAATATATTTCTTAAAGAAACTATTTCTTCAAATATCTTTTCTTTCACATCATTTTTAATAGCATAACACATTTTCCATTAAACCAATAAAATTTATATGCTAAAAAAAAGAAAATTTTCAATTGCAATATTAGTATATTACAAATATTCATAAACATTCCACATTTAAAAAGAATTATAATTACATATCGCAATAAACATTTATAAACATAAAACATTCATAAACATTTTCAATTTCTCTAATAGACTAATTCTTCCACATTTACAAAGGAAGCATGATCAAGATTGCCCATTTGCCCGCATTCGATGAAAGAGTTTCATTTTAACCTTTGCATATTTCTTCTTCAGCTAAAATGATAATCTACAAAACCCAGATATAAGTAGTTATTAAACTTTGATAAGCAATAATATTAAAAGATTTAAAGACCTAATCATCTTACTAAAATAGGTGGAAAGCAATAAATATAACAAATACATAAATGTAAGAACTTTTAAGAAAAAACCTGATTAAGTTTACGAGGTCAGGTTTAATGACAATGCTCATAGTTTCGATTAATGACTTGAAATAGGAGATTAAACAAAAGAGTGATTAAAAAAATGAAAATAAAATTCAAAAGAAAATAAAGGCTCAGGCTCAGTTAAAAAATTACTAAGAGTAACAGAATATGTGAGCATCCAAACTCCAGATTAGAGGGTTACAATCACATACAATGCTCCCAAAGAGTAGTAAATGAAATATAACATCAAAGCCATCATTGAAATCGCCAAACATTCCCAAATCAGGACAAATCGCCTCGCCTCGGATTAGTAAACATTAAACAACTCCACCAGATCCAGCATAACAAATTACAAAATAATTCAGTACTCCATTCACTTTCAGATTTCAACCGATAACAAAATAGAATTGCATGTCAATAGATAACAGGATAACTGGATTTGCTCACATTCAGATTTCAGCAAATAACATCCAACAGCCAACAGTAAACAGGTTCATTTATCAAAAGGGAAACAGACCCAAAAGCCAACTCCCAATACCAATAACACGCAACTGTAAACCAACACCCATCAACTGATCAAAGAGAGGAAACACCGAAACAGCCAAACAGGAAAGCGAAATCTATAGGAATTAGGAAAACAACCAACACCCAACAGCCAGCATCCAGAAATAACCATCAAAGGCTCAAGAGGGCATCCAACCAACACCCAACAGAGAGAGCCACACCCACACAGAGAGGCCAATTTCTTGAAAATAATGAGAAATTATCATCACAAAGGATCTAACCAATACAAGATCTCTGAATTTTTGCAACCTTACCCTAACCAGAGAAGTTTTTCATGAGATAAACCTGAAACCTAAAGGCTATACTTGGGAAACATAACCACAACACAATGCCACACTCTATTTTCATAAAAAAAAGCAACCATATAATCATAATAATTACCAAATTTTAATTGTTGAATGTTCAAAGATGGTACCTAACCATCACCTAAATACATCGATTCAAAATGGGAAGATCATAGATTCATAGAATATTTGGTAATACCAACTCTGGCAGATGCTGCTATAACATGTGAATAGCTTAGAAAAAATGACTTCCATGGATAGGACAATCATTAAACTCAAACATTTTGCACTAAATTCAACAATTTCAACATAAGCGCCAACATGGAATGTGTATTATGTAAAGGTTTAAACAGCTTTTGCAAAATCTTTCAACTGCAGAAAATAACTTTAAGAGTAACATTATGGAAGAAAATCACTTTATTTAAACATTCCCCTAAAGTTCCTCATCATCATAAGGTGGCCACCGAGGAAACCTGCTCATTTATGACAGAACTTGTGAAAAAAATGCTAGAATTTAGAAATGTATTTAAAAGTTAAAATGGAAATTAAGATCAACGAGAAGGAGCTCAATACCAAATTTAGAAATGTATTTAAAAGTTCAATACCAAATTACCAATAGCTAATGTAGAACAAGAGAAGCATTAAACATCCAAGGCAAGATAACAACCAATCCCAAGTCACCAAGCCAGGGAGTCCGAGAGAGCCACAAACAGCCGAAACCAGGAAAATGGAAAAGGAAAACAACCATACAAAATTGAAAAAAACCAAAGCTAACTAGCTAAGCAAATCCTTAAGAGTTAAGAGGCCATTAAGTTTAAGAAAAATAGCAACAACAAAGAAGCGCTAACTTGTATCTCAGATCAGATGATTGTATGATTGTCATTTCAATTCTTTACCAAAAGTTTGGATCATCTATAACCTTTGATAGATCCGAAAGAAAAGAATTAAAGCATAATATAGTATGGTAGTGATGTATGAAAAAAAAAAGTGTTGTAAGTAATTGAAAAAGTCTAAAAGATACAACAATACCTTCATCAAATTTATCAACGTCACGAATGTTCTCCTCAACATTGATTGGCTCATTTGTCCACTTTGCTCTCATCCAATCTTGGGCACAAATAAGAGCTTGCACTATTTTAAGAGATAAAGAGCTCCTAAAAGCATCTAGAACACGCCACCAAGATTAAAAAAAGTAGACTCGGTTTTGATATAGAACATCCAAAATATCTCTAGCCATTTGAGATAAGATGGGGAAACCTTGGAGCATTAACCTTCCACCATGTTAAAATATTAAAGTCATCTTGCATAATTTCAGAGTCTTCAGCCAAGTATTTATCTAAATCTATTTTACTCTCAAGATCATCTCTCCCATAATTATGCCTCTTAAACTTCTCAACCATCATGTACTTTCTCCCCCCATCCCTTGGATCATGATGGCTTAATTGGCTTTCAATAATATTTTGTCTTATCTCAGGAGCAATTTCTTCTCTATTCCTGTTAACTAACTTCATCTTATAATCATAACATATCGTAGTAGACCTTATTGCTCATGCCAAATTAGCCCCTCCAAGCCGTGATACATATCAACTACAAGAAATTTAATATATCTAAGTTTGAACCTAGGATCAAGTACAATAGATAAATATTCATATTCATTTTATCAACACAACCCCAATACTTATCAAACTTTACTTTCATTTTCTTTGCCATGGTTAACTTCAATATCACTATGTGATTCCCAACTTTGAAGCACACATTGGACCTCCGCAATCTCATGAAAGAAAGTGTTTGAAGTAACATATAAGGAACCAAAAATGTGCAGAGTAAGCTCATAAAATCTTTCTAAGAATGTTACAAGCCTTCTTGCATTCTCCCAATCACCATCACATGGAACTCCACCTCCACCATCCACTTCCTTCTCCAACTCTATTCTAAATTGAGGATCAACCTCTTCATATCTCTCAAAAGCTTTTTGAAATTGAAGCAATTTAACATCAGATATGTAGAATTCCACCTTGTAGGTACATCCAAACACAACAAGCTTTTGCTTTGAATTTTTTAAGTCTTGATGGTGACTGCCTAATGTACCTCACTGCTGCTCTTACATAGTGTACAGATCTACCAACCTCCTTAATTCCATCTTGAACAATAAGATTTATAATATGTGCAACACATCTCATATGTAAGAACTTACAATCAAGAACACTTCCCTCGTTTAGAAAATTTCTTACGCAAATGATTGATAATACCATTATTGGAGCATAGCATTATCATTTGTTATTATAAATCTTGCATTAATACCCCAATCAATCAAACATCTCTACCTCTGCCAACAATCTCCCCTCATGACTATATATAGGACCAAAATTAATGACTCTCTTATTTAACTTCCAATCGTCATTAATATAGTGCACGGTTAGACATATGTAATTAATTCTCTGAATTGATGTCCATATATCGGTTGTCAAGCAAACCCTAGTAGTTGAATCTCGTAATATTTTTTTCAAAGCATTTTTCTCATCTAAGTAAAATTCAAAGCAGTCATGAGTGAGTGTCCAACGGGAAGGTATTTTAAACATTGGGCAACATTGAGTCATAAAATATTTAAACTCATATCCTTCAACATGTTTGAATGGTAATTCATCCATAATAACCATGGCTGTCAAAGCTTTTCTAACAGCTTCTTGATCAAACTTCCAAGCTTTGAGACTTCCAGTTATTTGTTCACCTTTGTCACTAGGTTGCAATACTAGTAGAGTTTGATTTTTTTCCATGTTATGAGGATTCTTTTGACATACAGATAAATGTGTCCGTAAAGTTGTAGTACCATTAAGCTTTGTATCACTATGATAAGTCTTCCCACAATAGTTATATTTACTCATGTTTTCTCCAATGGAACTATTAAATTTAGTAAAGTGATCCCGGACATCGATCTTGGTGGTTGTCTTTCTTGTTCTCTTTTCAAAAGATGACTTGCTACTTGAAGCACTTGCAATACAATGGATATTATCTTGATTGATAGGTGTTTGATTTTGGGAAGAACCATGCTTAGAACTCTCTCCACAATGAGACATCTAATCAAAGTGTAAAGAGATCAAGTAAGAATAAGCCAAATGGAAGGATTAATAAGACTTAAATTATTTTATTTTAATCATAATAACAAAAATGAAGAAATTTAAAAAAATAAGACAGCTATGAGCTATCAAATAATTATATTTTCAATAAATTATGTACTGTATAATTACATTATTATTCTGTACATTGAAAAAGCTAATTTTTACGTAATGGAAAGGTAATCCAAATTATAAAGATTGCCCAGAAAACTACATATAAATATTCTATCTGAAATGAGAATTGATATAAGGAAGATTGACCTCTCAGATTAATCTCAAACCCTCTCTTCCACTATTGTGACTTTTGAAAGCTAAGGTATAATATTAAAGAGTATTTGGGTGAGGCCAATAAACTACCTCTCAAGCCTTGATTCAGTTCCAAGTTCCAACAACTTCCTTGAACTCATATCATTTAAGCTCATATAAAATGTTTAGAAGGCGAAACTATAAAAATGTTACGCATGAAACTCCTTATTTAACAAAATTCTATTTGATGATCACTATGCCCATAAGCCACAACCCACAATGAGTCATATACTCATATTATAGCCTTTAAGAGTTGGGGGCTACATGCTCTTCTTCATTGCATATAGCATGAAGGCTGAAAAATTTTAAATGATCTAATAAGCTAGAATATATTATATCGAGAATGATAAGTGGTTGATTATGACCTTAACATTCACATAAATCACATTTAGAATGCATTTTCCAAAATATAGAGAAACATGCTTTAAGAAAACACTAAACAGAAAAAAAGTTAGGAAAATGACTCAAATGTATAACAAAGTCTGAATAAATCGACAAACATAACAAAATAATCCATTACTCCATTCAGGATAGGATTAATAAGAAATACCATAGAACTTGCCTGGCACTAGCCCTCAGAATAAGAAATACCAACTCTCTCAACAATTCCAACTCAACTCTCCAAGTCCAAACTTCCAAAGAAACAAACAAAACACTAAACAAGTAAGCAGAATAAAAGAATCCATGAGAATCGAGACAAAACCTGGCATTCTTGAATTTGAAGAAGGGAGAAGTAGGCTAAGGCTTCTTGCTTGATTCTTGTGGCGAAGAGAGAAGGGAGAAATCGAGAAGCGAAGAGATGTGAGCAGCGTCCACAGGTTGATAGCCAGAATACTCGAGCGAGTTAAGCAAGTCGAAGACAAGAGAATTAGAGAAGTAGCGATGAGAGATAGGACCATAAGGACGATAGTGATAAGAGAACCAGCGATCGCGGGGAAGAGGAATGCCTATGCCGGAATGAGGATTGGCGATTGCCATTTCCAGATTGAATGGGGATTGCCCTTTCGCCTCCCTAGCTCACTAATAGTAACTAATCGGTTTTTTTGCACGGAGCCGCGAGCCACGCATGACGAGCCCTTATCAGAGTTCGTTGAGTTTTGGATTCGGTTTTAATATTACAAATTTTAAATCAATCCATAATCCAAAACCAAATTAGCTAAAATTAAATCCAAAATCCAAAATAAAATTTAAAAATTGATCCAATTTAAAAAATTCGGTTCGATTTTAAACGAATTTTCGGTTTAAACTGAATTATGCACACCCCTTGGGCCCATAGGAACCGCCGCCTTCTATACTCCTCCTTACACTCGTTAGTCTTTCTCTCTCTCTCTCTCTCTCTCTCATAATGCATACTTCAAAATATTTTTTAGATGATCAAAATACTCTCAATAAGAGATAATCTCCAGAATAATCTTCTTTCTTTATAGATGTCAAACTTAATAAATCCACTTCTCGATTAAGATTTGAGCATTTACACTAAAGATTAAAAATGCAAATTTATATGAAGAACTGATTCCAACTTGATAACATACTATATATATATTTAGCTTATTAATAAAGTTGCTAAATATGTGAACTTACATGTATATATTTAAGGGTTTTTTTTTAAACTAAGTATCATTAGAAGCTTAATTAAGTAATTAAGTATTATTAAAAAAAATTTAAGAATAGGTATAGTCGCCCAATTAGTGGGCGACTGGCCACGCCACGTCGGTTTCGATGTGGCGTGGTTGTCCGAAATGAGGTAAAATTGCCCACTTAATTGGGCTACCAAACACGACATTGCATTAAGTGGGCTCAATTCTGGCGGTCGGTCCGACTAATTAGCGTGATTCCTATAGAGTGATAGATTAATATCTCCTGATTTTCGATTTGATACAAATCTTCCTCCTCGTAGAACTCGACCGAACTTGACGCCCTTCATTTCGTGAGCATGGTCCTCCCCCCTCTTGAAACTTCCCGGCCAAGTCAGGCACTGCATTGCATCTTGTCCAAATCGATAAAACTTCCTTTTTCCGACAACCGCTTTTCGTTGTTTGGCGACTTCCCTCTCCATCTACCATTGAAGTCAACGGTAGCTTTCGAGATTAGGAGACTTCGTTTCGTTCGAGGAAAATTTCCTTTGGCAGATTCTACATTTTTTTACACACTTCCCCGTCGTTCTTCGTAAACACACGGTAAATCACTTTCTTTATCAATTTATAAATTAATAGAGTACGTGTGCTAGGGATTATAGTTGTATGAATTAGACTTTTTTTTGCGATTTGATTTTTAGGTTTGTGTTAGCGTTAGGTTTAGTGTGTTAAAGGTAGTATTAATTAGGGTGTCGATTAATATAAAATTTTAATTATTCATATTTTTTGCAAGAATGAATAGAGAATTTATTTTGATTCTTTTCTATGGAAAGCTAAGTATCGATGGGTAATTCAATCAAGTTATGTGGGAGGTCATAAGGTTAGCGTCACAACTACTTGAATTGAAACATTATGAGAACCTTGCACATTGATTCAAAACGTCACACAATCACTCTTATATGTCGTTATTCGGTGGGTAACGAATTTATAGCGTCTGTAATATCTGGCGATGACGTTTATGAAGTAACACTGGACGAAGCTTCCCGTCAGATGTTAATGTTGTATGTCGAAGTGGAGGATGTTAATGTTGCATCCACATCAGCTGATCCGACAATAAGGTCGGTGATATACCGCGGCGACACCGTTTCATCCCTATGAACCGCAATCACGGCTTTGATGAATTGATTCCCGGGTAACATCTTGTCAATCTTTCCCTTACAATTGTAATAGTGGTATGATTGGTTGCTCGTTCAACTTATGAGTTTTTGTAGCGATGATGTTATTTATCGCTCGTTGGAGGAATCATATGTGCCTCACGTCTTTGCGCGCAAAGATGAGTCGGTATGGCGGTGGTTCAAGTGGTGAGTGCGGATATTAGTGATGATGGCGCTCTGGGTAGAAGTCGCGTACGTGAGTCTAGACAGTCATGATCTTCTAAGAAATCACTCACTCCAAAATATTGGCGGTGAAATGTCTGCTGAAAGAGTGCGGATTACGAGAGTGGGATAATGATATTTACTTTGACAATCCTTATGAAGCCACTAATAGGCGATCTCGGAAATCCCGGTGACCGAAGGTATGTGCCATAAATAAGCAGTCTATAATTTATATATTTGGGTGCATAGTAAATAATGTTTAGTTCCAAAGCTTACTTAACGAGAAGAACTACGCTTGTTACGTACAACATGATAGTCTCTTCCATGTAAGTGTTGCATTTGCGGCGGTAGTCTTTGCTTGGAAAATATCAAGAGTTGGTGAAATTCATAGATGTATCCATACTGATAAAGTCTGATGGGTCATTGGATGTAGCTCTAAATTCATAGCTTACTTCATTATACTTGTGATCAGGCATCAGATAGATCTGAAACCCAGGGAGATTATAGGTAGGATGGAATCGAAATTCAATGTTAAAGTTTCGTACATGAAGGCTGTCGACCTGTACTGAGCTTAGACGATACTTTTTTGTTAGGCAAATATCATGATACATTATTAACTGCTATTGGAATCGATGAAAATAATGGATTATTTCCACTAGCCTTCGCTGTTGTGGAGTCTGAGTCGATTGATTCTTGGTTGTGGTTCCTGTTATGCTTACATGCTATGCTGCCCGTTGTCTCTGCTAGATGTGATCTTTGCATAATTTTTGATAAACATGTTGGTCTATTACGTAGATGTAGAGAAGTATTTCCATGGGCGACTCACGAACCTTTACATCATCTGCGTGAAAATTTTAAAAAGGTAATACGCAGATTGGGGATTGGTGATGTGAAATTTCTATGGCAAAAGATGTATATGGCGGGATTTATGTCATCAGGTTCAGAGGTCCATTTACAGTATTTACCACTGTTAGATGATCTGGATATCTTTAGTATGATGGCTATGGGTGCAGCAGTTCTAGGCCACTATCTGAGGGAGTTATGCAGTCATAAGCCCACCAAGTGCAACATGGTCGCAACACGACTTCTTCATATATGGGCTTGGGAGCATATTCATGTTGGGAGGCCGACTCTACATGTGCCATATCCTGTTGAGCTTGATGATCTCAGTGTTGGGTTGAGGTATATTTTATTAAGTGTACTTTCAAATTTTGTAGCTTTAATATGTGTTTAAACTATTTTTTTGTCTGAGATAGAATGAGAAGTATGTTGCCGGCCACATAATGAGCGTTGTAGTATACAGAAATGAGTTGTATGGCTTGCGCCATTCATAGGTTGGATTTGCAGATAACACTTCAGTTCAAATATGTGCAACTTCTAATTTGACATAATTTCTAATATGTGCAGGTGACATGGGAGTCGTACAGTGAGCAAATCACGACACGTCTATCAGATACATTCTCAATAAGCTCTAAGATATAGTTGTCACGAGTCCCTCTTATCAGCAGGAAGAGGGTTGAATGACATTTACCAGATGGAGTGTTGCACCAGTTCGGCCTCATTCTCATAATCAATGTAGCCCGAGTTGACCCTAGTTTTAAAAGGGTCGATGGTCGGGATAAAGCGGATGTCGACTAAGTTGATTCCAGTCACACATTGCTGCTTGGGAGAGACGGAGGGATTTCCTCGTCGAGGGCTTAGATGAGGATGTGGGCGAAGGCATCGGCCATTACATGTGCTAGTTCGATCGTGGGCTTCTCAGTATTTACTAACTGCAGATCCTCCGACCACTTACTACGCTTGAGCACCAGCGTGTTATATAAGTCCCGATATAAGTATTCATCCAATTCAATATTTATGTAAGTGTTAATTTTACATCGTTTTTTTGGTGTGGAGAGCGGCGGTGGCAGACATCTTTCGACCATACTTGTGGATGATCACCCTTATAGGGATGTGTTGATGATAGCAGTGTATGTAGAGACTTGGATGGCGTGTATACATCGGTGATACATTCTGGTCGATTACTGGAGGTGTATAGCACCTATGATTGAGTGCGCCATCTACTTATGCGGATCCGGGTCCATCTACATTATCGATGCGGTCCTTCTACATATCGGCTACATATGAGTCACAACCACTATCTTCCGTCCGCGGATGATCGGCGTAGCCAAAGATCTTGCTTGGAGGGTGACCATTCGTGATCATCCATCCTGCACCACTACATACCAGGAGTGGTGCGATTCACAGAGGCATTAGATGTTTAGGGTAGTCTATTTGTGCATCTGTACCACATTTATTTTTATCTATTTCATTCATTGATATGCGTCTGTACTACGTCTGTACTACCTTTGTTATATTTCATGTGCACTTTCTTTGAACTATTTGAATCCCAATTTTGGGAGGATCTGAATTCTCACATAAGTTGTACATTACTGTAGTGCAATTTGCATCATTTTTTATTAAATCAAATAACATAACTATTTTGATTTATTCAGTCAAATTTGTTCTTTTTTTTTCTTTTTTTATGTAATGCAATTAGTTAGGAATTAATGTACTGCAATTAGTTAGGTTTGATATCCACGATCATTTGTCAATTAATTGTTGTAGAATGTTAGTTGGCTGTTAATTACATATCCGTATTAGCTGCCCAATTAGTAGGCGGTGGTGAGATTCGGTCGGTTTGGCTTATTGGTTTGGGTTTTGATCCAACTAAAAAATTATTTTGAAAAATTGAACCAAATTAGCACAAAAAACCATATAAACCGAACCAAATAAACCGAATTAGAGTTCGGTTTATTCGTTTTTCCTAAACCGAATTATAAAGACAGATTAAAAAAAAAAGAATTAGCTTCCCAAAATTACTCACTATGACCCATTACATTCTTCTTTTCATTTTTCATCAAAGTGATAGAAGATATTATAAAAGTAGGTAACAATGCTTCCCAAAATTTTGACGCTTCTTAAATAAAAAATTACAAATAAAAGATAAATTCAAACTAAACAATCATTTACGCAATAATATTTTTGCCTCTCTCTCTCTCTCTTTAGTAGGGTATTTGGACTGAATCCTCCCACAGATCTTGTAAAATATAAAAGAAGAAAGTAACGTTCTTGGAGGACGAGTAGATACCCAAGACTTCACTAGCTCTGTTCATTGTTTCCCGCTAGAGGCATTGAAATGGCTTATTGCTTCAATATGGGAGAGGAAAATGGCAATGTGACATGAAACAAAGAAGAGTCTGTTTGTCTCAAGTAAACGAACTGCACTATTTCTAAAAGAAAGAAAACCATCAACGCCGAAGGAAGGACTTAGAGGCCAGGAAGGGTTGAAGAATTCTTTGAATGATCGATCTCATGTGGGACTATGTGTTGTCGATAAGGAAGGAGTTCTTATTTGTCTTTTAGATGAATAAATAAATAAATAAATCGACCACTTTCAGAAGTCGTCGGGGCCTATAAAATAATCGGTTTTACCGTAAAACCGAAATTTATTAACTTAAAACTGAACCAAAAACCATAAAACCGCATTAACCCATAATTTCAACCAAAAACCAAATAATAAATATAAAAACCGAACCAAACAGACCAATTAACATCGGTTCGGTTCGGTTTTTCGGTTTGAACCGTCTAATGCACACCCCGGCCGACTCAATGTCGAAGCTCACTCACTTTGGTCGAGGTAGCCACTAAGTGGCGGCGGCCTCAATTTCTAGCCGATCCGCGTGAGCAGGCATGGCTAAAGCATATAATTGGCCGTATCTATTCTTAATTTTTTAATAATATTTAATTATCCAATTAAGCTTTTAATGATACTTAGTTTAAAAAATTGCCTATATTCTTGTACATGTAGCTTCATCATGTTATGGATATGAAAGGGGCGATGATAGCGGCGAGCAATGCGATATGGGATCAAGGCTGCGTAAAGTACTGAATCAAGTGTCGGAGCGACGAGCGAAGCGGCTACCTACAATGGAAACGTCGTGGTTACCGTAGTTGATTGCCGCCGCCCGCCACCATTGATCTCTCAAAGGAAGCATTGCATATACTCGACCTGGAAAGATCATAACCTCCTACATCCAGTTTAGTTCAGATTAAGTTTTCTCGTTAAAAACATCTTCTTTTTTTATTGGTTAAGTATGTGTGTGATAAATATAAGGTTGTAAAAGTTGGAAACTTTTTATTCTGATTAATGGTTGCATATTTGCTATGTTTACAGGGTGTAGATGAATATAACTTAATGAGTTGAAGGTGAAGCCTGTATGGACATCGAGTTGTCAAAAAAATGAAATATTTCGGTGTCTTGAATGAAGAAGGATTGTTCTATAATATTATGTGTTGGCGAGGGACTAATCTTGTTAATAAGAGTTTATATATTTTAATATGTATGTATGTGTGTGTATAATTGTTGCGTCAAAACCGTAGAGTGAAAGTTTACTTAGCCTTGTCGATTAATTAACACACAGTAATTAAAGAGCGAACATGAGACACCCCAGAATTTTAACGTGGAAAACCTCAAAAAGAGGGGAAAACCACGGGGCCTAGCCCAATAAAAAGCTTCCACTATGTATGTTTGAGTACAAAGTATTCGATAACGGGATTACAAAATTGCATATGAGAGGAATAATAACTATGTAACAATGGGGTTGTGTAATTCTTGATGGTGGAGATCTTGGGGTAACTTTGGTGGGAATACTGGTCAATTAGTGGCGGCGGTGGCGTGGTGGTGGTGGTTGATGGCCTCAGTGAGGGGTGCGACCTTGCTTGGAGGGTCTTCAAGCCTCAGAGCTCCTTCTTCCTCCTTGCTTGGGCTCTTCCTCTTCTTCCTTGCTCGGGCTCTTCCTCTTCTTCCTTGCTCGGACTCCTCCTCTTCTTCCTTGCTCGGACTCTTCCTCTTCTTCCTTGCTTGGACTCTTCCTCTTCTTCCTTGCTTGGACTCTTCCTCTTCTTCTTCCTTGCTTGGACTCTTCCTCTTCTTCCTTGCTTGGGTTCCTCCTCTTCTTCCTTGCTTGGACTCTTCCTCTTCTTCCTTCCCTCCTCTTCACTTGTTTGCTCCTCTTCTTCTTCACTTCCTCCTCTTTCATGTGAGGAATGAAGGTCTATTTATAGATGGGAGGAGGCATTTAAATTAAAGCTTGTACCCTCTGGACGGCTGGGATGATTCCTTGATCATTGATGTATTTTGAGCATTTGGATGCCCAAATGAATGAGATCTTAGTTAGATCCCTTTCGTCGAGGCGCTTCGATTTGACTATAAACACTCCATATTTGAGAGTTATTTTGGGATTTAATTGATGTCCCAAAGATTAATGATATTTTAAGTCTTGATCTCGGTTTGACTCAAAATCATATCGACATCAAGATTTGTGCTTTTAGTGGTATTTTGAGAGTTATATCAGTTGCCCTATTTTTGGATGACATTAGCTTAATCATCCAAAATATATATGTCAAATCTTTCGAAAATAACGAATTCTTCAAGCGTAAGACATGAATCATTTTGAGAGAAGAAATCATCATAAAAATACAAAATTATGATTATGGAAGTAGATGTATAGCGTAGGCATGAGATTTTGAGATTGGATCTATTTGGATACTGCGGAAGTTTTGATTTAGGGGACCGCGAGGCGCCGTAGGCGCCGTTAGCCCGCCGCGGCGTCCGTGAAACCGCAGCCTTGCGGCCCGTACGTCGCGTCTGGCGTGGCAGCGTCGCGTCGGAGCGCAACAGCGTCGCGCGGCAATTGGCGTCGCGTAGCCAGCATCGTCGCGGCAGCAGCAATCGCGTAAGCAGCGCAGCGTGCGTCACCACGTGCGGCGAGCGGCGGTAGCGTCTGCGCAGGTTGCGTGCGGTAACAGCGTCGTCGCAGCCTTGTAGCGTCGCGTCAGCCAGTAGCATCGTCTGGCGCGCGCAGCAGTCACAAGCGATCGCGGTTGCGTGGCGTCGCGGCAACAGCAGCGTCGCGTCTGGCCCTATCAGAGTCTTAACAACAGCGATGGCCCGGGTCAAATCGGAGGCGATGCTGATTTAAAGCGGAGGCGGCGGCCTATCTGGCGTCAGCGCTGGCCATCCTTGCGGCGGCGGGTGGTTCGAGAGCGCTAACCATACCATCGCTCAGCGCCCTGCGGCCAGATGCCATCTGGATCGCTTCGCAGAGGCCGTTCAGCGTCGGTTGTCATGAGATCTGCGTGTGATTGTCCTTGATGGCTCAAATCGGACATTCCGATGAATGGGCAATGGCGGAGGAGCTGCCGCGTCTGACATGGCTCAGCCAATGGCAGCTCCGCTCCATGGGTTATTTGAAGGGTTTGAGCCATTTTTGAGGAGTTTTACCCTTTTGCCCACAGCTATAAATGCCAGGATGAGTGGAGAGGCACACCTTTCCCCTCTCCCTTAGTGAGGGTCCTTTGGAGCAATCAAGAGCGTTGAGGAGGCGGTGGAAGCGGTCAGGCGATCAGGCCGTCGCGGTTAGTTTCGGCGCCTCGTCAGTTTATTGGCCTTGGACCGTCCGGGTTAGAGGCCGGTACATACGTCGTGGTTACGGTTCGACCTCGTCCGGTTCTTGCTCGTCGGACGTCCGGTCGAGGCGATCAAGGCCAGCATCGTCGTGGTTCCGGTTTACCTCGTCGGTTCTTGGCCTCGTCGGACCGTCAGGTTCGCCCACGGTACATCGTCGTATTCCGGTTTCGACCTCGTCCGGTTCGCCTCGTTGGACCGTCAGTTAGGAAGCGATCAAGGCCGGTACATGTGGTTCGGTTCCGCTCGTCCGGGTTTCGCCTCGTCGGACCGTCCGGGTTAGGGCGATCAAGGCCCACGATGCATCGTCGTGGTTACGGTTTCGCCTCATCCGGTTTATTGGCCTCGTCGGGGTCAGGTTAGAAGCGATTAAGGCCCAGTATCATTCGATTCCGGTTTACCGACCCGTCGACCGTCCGTTAGGAGCAATCAAGGCGCGGTATCTCGTTGTGGTTCCGGTTTATCGGTCTGTCGTCGGGTTAGGAGGCGATCAAGGCGTAATCGTCATTCGTGGTTCCGGTTCACCTCGTCGAACCGTCCGGTTGGGGCGGTCAAGGCCCACATGCATCGTCGTGGTTCCAGTTACCGACCTCGTCGGGCGTCAGGTTAGGAGGCGATCAAGGCCCACGGATATCGTGGTTCGTTTACCGCCTCGTCCGTTCTTCTCGTCGGTTGAGGCGGTCAAAATGCCACATACGTCGTGGTTCCGGTTACCTCGTCGGACCATCCGGGTTAGGAAATCAAAAGAGTATACGTCGTATTCCGGTTCACCTCGTCGGCCGTCCGGTTGCGATCACCGGACGAAGGCGACAAAGATGCTCGATGGTGGTGGTAAACGAGATAACCAGCGGCGATGGTGGGTAGCGGCGATGGTGAGCGATGGCACGGCAGTAATCGGGCAATGGCGGCAGTAGTCAGCTACATGGCGGCCATAGTAGTGGGCGGCAAGCGGGTATCAGCAGCAATAGCGATATGTCGGCGATCGGCGAAGGTCCGATATTAGCGATGACCACAAAGATGGTGGTGACCAGCCAATGAGATTCCGGCGATAATTAGCGGTAACCGGCGGCAGCGGTACGAGCCTCGCGGTTAGCGGCCGGCGAAGTGGTGGCGGCAGCAACCGGCGGCAGTAGTCAGCGGCGATACCGATAAGATGATGGCGATAGCCGGTGATTCGCGTTGATGTCAGCAGCGATAACCGGCGATAGAGTCAGCGATAACCGGATGATAGTCAGCGGTAGCCGGCGGTGATATTCAATCGGCGATTGTCCGGCGGTGGCCATCATGCGGTCCGTGTCCCCACTTCTTGTGGGAAATAGATTTCTTGAAAAATGGATGGTTCAAAGTTGATAATTGATGCCAACAGTATGGAAGAGTGGAAGTCACCAAGGACCTTTGACCTTTCACAGGTTGTTTGTCGAGTTTTGCTCGATGACATTAACTATGGAAGAGGCCTGGGATGTCCACAAGGCGTTTGACCTTTCAGGTTGTTTGTCGAGCTTTGCTCGATGACATTAACCCGTATGGAAGAGATCACGAAGTCCACCAAGAACTTTTGACCTTTCACGGGTTGTTTGTCGAGCTTTTGCTCGATGACATTAACCTGAAAAGAGATCGCAGAAGTCCAAGGGCGTTTTGACCTATCACGGGTTGTTTGGAGTGTTTACCGATGGCGTTAACCTATGGAAGAGGTGAAGTCCACCAAGGATGTTTTGACTATCACGGGTTGTTTGTCGAGTGTTTACGATGGCGTTAACCGTATGGAAGATCGAATATTTGTATGAGCTTGTAGCCAAAGTTGACTATTGATCTTTGCCTTTTCATTGGTGTTGCTGACTTGCTTATCGAACTAATAATCAATCAGATATCCAAAATTTTGATTTGGACACCCGTCGATAGTGGTGGCGATAATGTCCGCGCGATGGTCAGCAGATAACCAGCGATGATAGCGATACCGGCGAAGATGCCGGGTCGATGTAGTTGGCGAGTGTTGGCGAGATAGCCGGCGACGATGGTGGTGACCGGCGAAGATGCCGGCGATGGTGAGCGGGCCAGCGGCAGTGGTGGCGGCGCCGGCAAATGGTAGCCAGCAGCAACGGCAGCGATGTCAGCAATGACGTGCCGAGATGGCCCGGCGTTAATGGTAGCCGCGAAATGCGGTGATGGTCAGCAGCGGTCCGGACCGGTAATAGCAGCGGTGACCAGCGATAGTTCGGGTGGTCAGCGGCAACTGGCAACAGTAGTCAGCAGTGGTCGATAGCGCGTAGTGCCGCGGATAATTCGCAATGGTGTGGCCAGCGGACTCACGTAGTCGGCGGTGTCGCTCTGAGGTTAGCGGCCGACGGGTTGTCGGCGGTGGCAACCGCGGCGGTAGTCGGCAAAGCGGCGTCGTTGAGGATTTTTGACCTATCCGAAGTTGTTTGTCAGAGTGTTTGCTCAATGATGTTAACACGATAATGTTAACCTGTGTGGAAGAGGTTGAATTGAATCCGCTGAGGATTTTTGACCTATCCGAGGTTGTCTGTCAAAGTCTTTGCTCGATGACGTTAACCTGTGTGGAAGAGGTTGAATTGAATCGGCGAGATTTTGACCTATCCGGGTTGTTTGTCGGTGTTACCGATGGCGTTAACTATGGAAGAGGTCGTGGGAAGTCCACCAAGGACCTTTTGACCTATCCGAGGTTGTTTGTCAGAGTTACCCCATGACGTTAACCTGTGTGGAAGAGGTTGACTTGAATCCGCTGAGGATTTTGACCCATCCGAGGTTGTTTGTCAGAGTGTTACCCGATGACGTTAACCTGTATGGAAGAGGTCGAATTGTAAGGATTTTGACCTATCCGAGGTTGTTCGTGGTGTTACGATGACGCGTTAACGTGTGGAAGAGGTTGAATTGAATCCACTGAGGATTTTTTACCTATCCGAGGTTGTTTGTCAGGGTGTTACCTGATGACATTAACTTGTATGGAAGAGGTTGTGGGAAGTCCACCAAGGACCTTTTGACCTATCCGAGGTTGTTTGTCAGAGTGTTATCCCATGATGTTAACATGGAAGAGGTCGATTAAAACATCCGTTTGTGGTTGTAGCCAAAGTTGCTCCTTAACCTTGGCCTTGCTTCTCGACCTGATAATCAATTAGATATCCAAAATATTGATTTGGATAGTCTTCTGAGATTAAGATTTGCCCCCCAGTTTTTGACAAAATCAAGGAATGGAGTTTGATGAATTTTCATTCTTCAGCTTGTGCTCAGCATGAATTGCTCCACCTGGATGGTAGTTTTGATCTTGTTGGGAAACTTGGATAATCTTTTGAGATTAAGAGTTGCCCCCCAGTTTCCGATATAATCTGAAGGAACAAAGTTTGATGAATCTTCATTCTTTGCTTGCGCTCCTTAAAAGCTTGAAATACTCCATCTCAATGATGGCTTTGATCTTGTGGGGAACTTGGTCACCATACAAGATGATATAATGGGAATCAAAATCCCACAGGCGGTAAGCTGCTGCTAGAAAACTAGTCGGTAGAGTGAAAGTTTACTTAGCCTGATTAGTCCAACACACAGTAATTAAAAGCGAATAGGAGACACTCCGAATTTTTAACGTGGAAAACCTCAAAAGAGGGAAAAACCACTGCTAGCCATAAAAAGCTTCCACTATATATCTTTGAGTACAAAGTATTCACGATAACGGATTACAAAATTGCATATGAGAGAGGAATATATGTAACAATGATCGGTTGTAATTGTATTGATGGTGGAGATCTTGAGGTAACCGTGGGAATCAGGTACAATTAGTGACATGGTGGTGGTGGTTGATGACCGTCGGCAGGGGTGCGACCTTGCTTGGAGGGTCTTCAAGCCTCAGAGCTCCTTCTTCCTCCTTGTTCGCTCTTCCTCTTCTTCCTTGCTTTGGGCTCTTCCTCTTCTTCCTTCTTTGGACTCTTCCTCTTCCTTGCTGACTCTTCCTCTTCTTCCTTGCTTGACTCTTCCTCTTCTTCTTCCTTTTGGACTCTTCTTCTTCTTCTCTTCTCTTCTTCCTTTTGGGTTCTTCCTGCTTGGACTCTTCCTCTTCTTCCTTCTGCACCTCTTCTTCACTTGTTTGTCTCTTCTTCACTTGGCCTCTTTCATGTGAGGAATGAAGGTCTATTTATAGATGGGAGGAGGCGTTCTTGTAAATTCATGTAAAGCCCATTACCACTCCCTCGATCGGACGGCTGGGATGATTCCTTCGATCATTTGATGTATTTTGAGCATTTGGATGCCAAAATGAAGTCGGAATTATGAGATCTTAGGCTCGTTAGATCCGTCGAGGCTTCGATTTGACTATAAACATCCATATTTGAGAGAGCTGTTTTGGGATTTAATTGATGTCCCAAAGATTCCAATGATATTTTAAGTGATCTCGATCGGTTTCATTCAATCAGATCGCTTTCGACATCAAGATTTGTGCTTTGACTAGTGGTATTTTGAGAGCCATATCAATAATAAAAATTCAAAAAAAAAAAAAAAAAACTTTCTTCAATTATGAGCGTTTCCAAATCCAATAAATTTCTTTTTGTCATCTCTTTTACCAAATAAAATTTATTCGAATTTGGTAATCTCGTGTAAGTATCTTTATCAAAAACTTGGTTAGTTAATTAGAAGAGGTTGTGAAAATCTTTTCTCAATAACTTGATTTCTGAACTCGTTTTTCTACAATATAATTTGATATCAAATTTAAAAATAAATATAAGAAAATGTTATTTGAATCATAATATTTTTTTATTTAATAATCTTTAATAATATTCAAGAAAATTATCTTAAAAGTTTAATTTATATTTTCAATTTTAAAATTACCAAATTTTAATAACAAAAAATAAATAAATTTAAAATTTTATTTAAATATAATTAAAAATTATTAAGCTTCAAAAACATTTTCTTTATATTTACTTTTTTAAAATTTTAAATCTATTCAAAATAATATGCTCTAAGAAAAATATTATTTAAATAAAATTTAAAAATTAAATTTTTGTGTAGGGAACAAATTTACCATGTAGTTGGCGACTTGTTCTCTCTCTCTCTCTCTCTCTCTCTCTCTCTCTCTCTCTCTCTCTCTCTCTCTCTCTCTCACACACACACACACACACTAATTTAATTTATTTTAATATTCTTTAAAAAAATCTTATAAGAAAAAAGCACAAAAGTGAAAGATAATGAGAATTCCTTTGAAGATATGAACTATTGTAGCATGATAAGATATAAATGGGTAGCTTGAATATACAATAAAATTTTTTAAGTTAAATTATGAAGTTATGGACTAGTTAGCCAAAAAAAATTTTATTATTTTTGGTATCCATTAAAGGGATATTTGGTTACCTGAAAAAGGAATTCAATATAAAAGAAATACAGTGTAAAAAGAATGATGTGTATTGAGATTACTTTAGGTTATTTGATTAGAAATTCTACAAATACATGAGTTTTTTTTTTCTATTTAGTAAAATAAATATAATGTAATGTATTTTGAAATTTTGGGTGGTGAGCGACCGTAGCGTAGGAAGATGGCAGTGATGAAGTGATGTGATGGTGGTGGCGTGGCGCACAACATATATTATTTATTGTATTTGGAATTCGCTCAGATTTAGAAAAATTATCAATACATCAAAAAAATTAACATTTTGATAAATTTTAAATGCATTGCATCACTTTGAAATTTTACTTTACATCGTACCAAACAGAAAAATTGAAACTCTTACATTTATTTTAGTTTACTTTTCAACAAAACAATCTCTAAAATTACTTGAAGATGACTTTGATCTCAGAAGCAAACTAATTCAGTGTGATGGTCATAAACGAAGATCTACACACGACGAGCTATTGATGAGACAACATATAAAAATAATCATAATAAATAAAAGCTAATTATAAAGTCGAAAGAGTGATTGGGCAACCTTGCAATGATAAGACATTAGTAATGTAATTATATTAGCATCTGCATTATTTAGATAAAATAAAATAAAAAGGTCCTAATCAGTTGTTAAAATATCAATTTGATTATTAATTATATATTTGATTTTATTTTTATTTTTTTAGTTATTGATGAAAAGTTTTTTTTTTTAAAAAAAAATTGAAGGATTCGAAAATTCAAATTATACTAGTTTAAAAAATTTATTGCTACTATTTTTAATAAATATTATTTAAATTAAAGTTAAATTCACTTTCAAAAGTGATTATATTTAAATTCAACCAAAGTCAAATAGAGTTGATTGAACAAAAATTCAATTTGATTCATTTTTATTTGAAATATAATTTAATAAGTTCACTTTTTAAAATTCTAAAATTACAATCAATTATTTTAAATATTGTATAGACTAAATTAATAAAATTTATTAAATTACACAATCATACCACCATGTTCCCAATCTAAATTATAGCTCTCCTAAAATACTTCTAAAATTTTAGTCATCATGAGATAATTATTATATTTTGAAATATTTAAGTTAATTTAATGATAAATTCACAAATATAATAAAAATATAAAATTTAAAATTTAAATATTTTATAGTTAAAATAAAGCTCTCATCAATCATTAAGATAAAGGTGCCTTACACTTACACATAAAAGAGATACTTTATTTTAATCATTATATTCAAATATTTACTGAATAACAACAAACGATAGCTGCAACTTGGAACAATATATAGACGAGTGGTGAGGGAAACAGTAGAAGACGACGGAGAGTCACGAAGTTGGTTGAAGAATCAATCAGCAATCTGTCGGCGGATAGATCAAGACTAGGCTTTTCCCTATTCTTTTCTCCCTTAACTCAATTACTTCTCAGTAACTGTTGTCCTTCAATGCTTCACCAAAGTTTTGTAAGAAGCATAGCCGCTCGAGCTCACTGGTTCTCCGCCGGCCGACGCCGAAGTCTCCCTCTCGTTGTAACAGGGGACATAGTCAAGCCAAGAAGGGCAGTAACTTCGGCGAGCCAAGAACTGAGCACTCCTCCGGCCGCCTCTGGTCGGCGAAACCAAGAATGCAATTCTTTTTGATATGCAAAATGCCTCGCCTCAGTAAAGTCAAGCAACTCTTGCCCAGAGAGGTGAAGTAATTATTTGATAGAGAAAGGTTTAAGAGCCGCCCGCCGCCGTCGATTCCGAGTCGGCAAACCTCGTCTGGTATTTCGCCATAAAGCAAATTCCCGGCGAAGTTTAGCTGCTCGACCTTCCTCAAACACCCCAAAGCCAGTGGTATAGGTCCCGTAATCTCGTTAAATCCCGCGTCGAAAACTGTCGCCTTTCGCAGCTGGCCGATCTCCGCCGGTAGGCAGCCTGAGAGATGGTTGCCGAGGAAAAGAACTTCGATTAGAGTCGCATTGGCCTCGCAGATGGAGGCCGGAATCGGCCCCGTGAAGCCGTTGTTAGCCAATGTGAGGTAGGCAGCCTGTGCGGCCAAGGTCAGGAAGCGGCTAGAAGAAGTTGTTGTTGAGGAAGAGGTAGCTGAGCTGTATGAGGAAGATGGAAGGGGGAACCACACCAGCGAATTGGTTGAAGCGAAGGTCGAGAAAATTGATGTTGGCGAGGGGAAGTACGGCTGTTGGGAATTCGCCGGAGAATTTGTTGTTGCTGAAATCGAGTTCGTAGAGGTAAGGGAGTTTGGTGAGGTAAAACACCGAACCCGTTAGAGTTGGTGGAACAGGGCAAGATCAGGGAAGCCGTCGATAAAGCCGGCGAGGTCAGGGGGCGCAGAGGCGGAAGCCGTTGAAGTCGATGGAGGCGATGGTAGGCGTGATGTTTTTGAACCGGGGAGGGGTTTCGAGGAAGAAGCCTTTGTATTTCGAGAGGTCGGCGCCGGTCCAAGTGTCCTTGATCTTCTTTGGGTCGAAGTAGATTGTTTTCTTAAAGCTTTGAATTACTTTGTAGGCCCGGTATTGGAGAATGTTGGGGAAATCGCCGGGAGTTAGCTCACGCGGCGGTGGTGGTGGAGGAGATTGTGGCAGAGGTGGTGGTGGAGGAGAATGTGGCAGAGGTGGTGGCGGAGGAGAAGGTGGCAGAGGTGGTGGTGGAGGAGAAGGTGGCAGAGGTTTCGGCGATGGTGGGGGGCGGACATGGAGGAGGGGGAGGAGGAGGGGGAGTGCAGATGGGATTGGGTTCAGGCTCGGGCTCAGGGGAAGGTGGGCTATTTCCGCCGCCAATACCAATGCCGATACCGATTTGGAGCGTTTCAGTTTCTAGAACTGTTGCAGGGATAGCAGAAAAGCTGAGGAAGGCGTGGAGAAGGAATATTGAAGGAGAGGGACGGTGGAACATATTTGCCCTCAATATCTTGATTTACATACAGTTTGTGTCTGAGAAAGTTGCAAAGCCCGTTTATTTATTACCCGAATTTATGGCCTTCATTTTTTACTAATATATTTATATTTATATGAATTTATATATTTAAATATTGTGATATTTTAAAGTTCATATAAGACTTTTAAATTAATTTTATATCAAAATTTAAAATTTGGTGGGCTTGAATAATTAATTAACCAATATAAATATAAAAATTTAGTTCATTTACTTAAATAGGGAAGCTAAACCTCGAAAAAAGTCATTTCAGAAGAACTATGCTAATTTAATTTGAAAAAAATTTCTTCTCATATCGCCAAATTAACCGATAATGAAATCTTAATCTTTATGGACTTCGAATGCATTTGATAAATATATTTTAATTTTTTTTTTATATTATATGAGCCATCTTATGAGTCAATTCAAATTTGTAAAATAAAGTTTAAATTTAAACAAGACTTCAAACTCATAAAGAGGATGTTAGCGGGCGAGGTAGTGAGGTATCGCACCACACTGTAGTGTCACTTAAATATTAAATTTGGGCAATATTTTAGGTGATTTTAAATAATTTATATTGGGAAAATTATATTTTTTTATTCTAATTTTATTGCTTATAGTAACAAATAAAAGCTTATTATTTTATTTTTATAAAATAAAAAATTTTATATAATGACTATAATTTCTTCAAATATTATATTATTTTTAATATTTTACTATTTTTTTATATAGTTGTAGCTATTCTAAACAGAATGATGTGATGTGGGGAGTCCTTAATAAGGTTGTGCTTATTAATAAAAGCATGAAAAAAATATGAGAGTTAGTTATTATTTGATTGGCTGAAAAAAGAATACAATGTAAAAGAATATAGTGTAAAATGATTACTTTACGGATGATGTAAAAAGTAATTTTGAAAGTTTTGACATCCAGTGATGGCGACAAGTAATGGCGTCGACGAGGCGGTGGGTGGTGACGGCGTGGTGCGGGAAGCGGTGGTGGCGTGATGATATGATATTTTATATTGGCAGATATTTGAAATTAGTCAATGGGTCTAAATCTAAAAAAATAACTTTTGTAATACATTTGGAATATATTATATTATCTTAAAAAATGTATTTTATTTCAAACTAAATATTAAAAAAAACTAAAATTTACGTATTTATTTTATTTTATACTCAAAATTTTTCTAACCAAATTGCCCCCATTAACCTTTATGAATTGGGGAGCCCTCCTTATGTGTACCTTTCTAGTCTTTTGTTTTTATTCTAAGAAATTTATGTATTACCTCTGTCCAACGTGCCCTGCTTCTTGTTCTCGTGACAAAAACAATTGATATTTTTAATAATAAGAGTTGCTCAGTAATGATTATGAATTAATTATAATTAGTTTTAATATTTTTCTTTTATTTTAATAATAAAAAATTTGAGTAATATAATTAATATTCATGTTAATAATATTCTGTCACTATTTAAACATATATTTCGTTAAACAAAAAAGAGTAAGATTTAAACATTATTTTTTAATGAAAAATAAAATTAATATTTAAATATGATTTTGCAATGTAATACAGTTGTAACTTAAATTTTGGGGGTGAGAGAATTATCAAATTAAGAATAGGTTTGAGATAGTTCTTTAAATATTTTGATTTTTTAAAAGTAATTAAGAGGCGTTTGACCAATTATATTGAACCAAAATTCTTTGAGAAAAGCTCTTTTCATTTTTTGAATAATCTGTTATGAGAAAATGTATTTTATCTTAGATGACTTTTTGTAGTGGTGATCAGAAAGTTAAGGTTTGACTTTTAAAAAAAAAAGAAATTAGTAGGTCAAATCATAAACTTCTAAATAGCAGATTAATATCTCATTATTGTTTTAAATAGATTTAATTGTCTAAAATATACCCTAAAAACTTATTATGCTAATAATTTTTTTTACTATTAAAAAATATTTATTATAATTTAAAAAAAGAAGTTTGAAAAATGCGACAACCAGTTTAGGACAAGCTTTGTTCACGAGCGGTGCAGTACAGTTAATATTTGCTGGCATGGACACACCTCCTTACTTTAAAATAAAAAAAATGTGTTGGCCTCTTAGTATTGAATTTCTTATAGTTCACATTTTTGTGAGAACGAGCAAATTTTTTTAAGATGGGCAACTTAATAATAAAAAATTATTTAACTATTTATAACATTAATTATAACTCATATTTTCATACATAATCTATGATAGTTTTATTTTATAATAAACAAAAATATATAATTATTAAGATTTAATTCGCATACAAAATTTTGATAGATTAAAGCTTAACAAAAATCTCAATTAAAGTTTTATGTGATACTTGTATTAATACTCAATTAAATAATTTATAAACTTAATTAATATTAATATTAATTATTATTGTGCATGTGTATATGTGATAAATATTAAAATATCCATATTAAATACTTTAAAAAAATTTAATTTTTTAATATAAAAATATATACTTATAAATAAGAAATAGTTGTAATATAAAAATTAAAAAAAAAAATCTTATGACCTAAAATTAAAACAAAATATAAAAAAGTTTAAAAATATATGAATTTGTTGAAAATATAATGCTCATAATTGATACAAATTACTTTTTAAAACTTTAATAGTGGCTCTATAAGTTATTTATACTCTATCATATTTAATGATATAGCACACATTTTTCATTTAGGATTTATTTTAGGCACCTTAAAATATGATTATAGAACTGTGACAGAAAAAATTATTATCTAAGAAATTATAAAAAATATAATAATATTTTTATTTAAAATAATAAGATTGTAATTTTATAATAATTATCACATTCTATTAAATCAAGTTATATATATATATGATATTAAATCAAGTTAAAATATATATATATATATATCTTAACACATATTATTCTGAACATTATCAAGACGTAATTTTCTAAATGGCATCTAAAGCACATTTTGCATCGCACCGTAGCCCAAACTGCACCCATAGTCTCACTCGAAAAAGTTAATTTGTTTTGTTTATAGGGAATAAAGGACAACTTTATTATTGTGCGTAACTATTTGAGTCGGTGAGTTGAGTTTCAAAAAATGATCAAAATATTTAAGTATATATATATATATATATATATATATATATATATATATATATATATATATATTATAAAATTTGAATTTAAAATTATTTAAATTTCATGAAAAGTTTTAGACTTGTTGCGTGCTAGAAAACTAATTGTGATAGAGTGAAAGTTTACGCTTTAACCTTATTGTAAAATCTAGCACACAAATAATTATTTAAAGAGTGAAAGAAAATTAGAAATTTTATGTAGAAAAAACTAGAATAGAAATCAAAAATCAGCAGAGTAAAATCATCCTTATGTATTTGTTTTGAAGTACAAAATTTTCTATCTGGATTACGATTATATGAGAAAAAGCTAATAATGGGAATCTAGAATCACGGCAATGAAATATAGTCAGCGTTGGGGTTATGCCGGTTGCGTGGTAGCGGATGATGAAGAACACGGGGATCAACGGCGGCAGGATTGGTGGCGGCGACGTCAGTGATGACGCGATTATGCTTGGAGGATCTTCTTTAAGCTCTCTCTCTTTTGCTTGGGCCTCGTATGAAGAATGAGTGGATTTATAGATTGGAGGAGTGTGTCTACGTAAATCACAAAATCGAACCACTCCACTCCATTGAATGCTCAAAATGATTCTTTTGATTTTGATGTATTTTAAGCATTTGAATGCTCAAGCGATGTCAATTATGAGATCTTGGGCTTTATTAGATGCTTCGATTTGCTTATAAACACCATATTTAAAGGTTATAGGGATTTAATTGATATCCCAAAGTTTCCAATGATATTTTAAGACCTTGATCTCGACTGGTTTCAACTTAGGATCAACTTACTTTTAACATCAAGATTCGTCATTTGATTAGTGGAATTTTTAGAGTCATATCGGTTATTTTTTGGATGATATTTATCATCCAAAAAATATATATTCGAATATCTTGAAAATAGTATATTCTTGATTAAATTTGTGGATCATTCGTACATTTTGAGATAACATATCTTCGTAGAACCGATTATGATCAGCGGATCACGACGCGGATGTATGCAGAACAGCACAAGGTTTGAGTTATGGACTCATGTAGTGCTGCAGTGGTTTAATTGGTTTGAAAAGAGCCAGAAAGGAGTCTGGGCGGTCAGGTCAGCGAATTGAGGTATAAAACCACAATTCAGTCGAGGCTGGAGCGTGGATCACAGCAGTACTCTCGCAGGACGGCTGGCAGAGCCGCCGCAGTGAAGCAGCGGCGCCTTGAGAGCGATGGCTGAGTCGAATAGAGCAAGCGGATGGCGCAAGTCGTGAAACGGATCATGAGTGGTGAGCGGCGCGGATCTGGCGCCGCAGCAGCGTCTTCATTTCGGCGCCCGCTTTGTTTGAACGGTTTGGGTGGTTTTAGATTTTGACTTTTTGTCTTTATGTCTATACCCTATATTGAGGAGAAGGCACACTCGTATCTTTGGAGTGTCCTCTTCTTCTTAAGAGGAGGTCATTGAGGCAATCAGGCGGTACATACATCGTGGTTCGATTTTCACTCGAAGAAGCGCGTCAGCTCGTCGGACGGCCGGGTTTGGAATGATCAAGGCCATGATACATATCGTGTCTCTGATTTTCCCTCGAAGAGAGTCAGCTACTCGTCGGGGACCGGTTTGGGCGATCAGCGCGATACATATTGTGTACATGGTTTTCCGAAAGAAGCGTCAGTACTCGTCGGGGAGGGTTGAGGGATCAGCCGTGGTACATATGTGGTTCTGATTTTCCCTCGAAGAAGCGTCAATATACTTGTCGGACCGGCCGTTTAGCGATCATCAGCGGATAATCGGAGATGGGTTAATGGCGATGCAATAATGTGGCGGCCAGCGGTGACCAGCAACGATGGTCAGCGAGATAACCAGCCGATGGTAGCAACCGCGAATATATGCGATAGTTGGCCAGCGGTAGCCGGCAAGTGGTCAGCATGGTAATGATGGTAACAGGTGCTTGGCCGACGAGGTGGCAGCGGTGCATGCGCAATGGTCAGCAGTGAAGCGGTGTTAGTAGTTAAGCGGGATAATAAACGGAGATTACCAGCGATAATTAGCCAGGTAGTCAGCGGTGGCCGGCGGCAGCGTGCAGCCGATAAGGTGGTAGCAGCGGCCAACTGATATCAAGCGGCCAAGTAATCAGCAGGCGTAGCGTCGAAGTCAACCAGGCGAAATCGGTAATCCAGAGGATAGCCAGCGATGATAATTGTCAGCGGATGCAGGTGATGATGGCGGTTAGCGGCAGCCGGGGGTGTCAGCGATGGCGGCGGCAGTGTCAGCAATTAGCGGCCAGCATCGTAATCAGTGATAGCCGGCGGCGATGGTGGTGACTAGCAAGATTCCAGCAATAGGTGATTTTCTTTGACTATTCAAGGTTGTTTGAGTGACTTCGATGGCGTTAACTTATGGAAGAGGTTGAATTAAACGGCCGAGATTTTGACTATCGAGGTTATTTGTCGTGTTACGATGGCGTTAACACATGGAATAGGTTGAATGGAATCCGGCGAAAGACATATCAGGGTTGTTTTTGAGTCTCGATGGCGTTATATGGAAGAGGTCAAATTGAATCAGATTGATCTATCAGGTTGTTTGTCAGTGTGACTTCGATGGCGTTAACTTGTATAGAGGAATTGAATTGATTGAAAGACTTATCGAGGTTGTTTGTCAAAGTGATGACGTTAACCTATATGGAAGAGGTTGAATTGAATCCGCTGAGAATTTTTGACCCATCCGAGATTGTTTGTCAGAGTGTTACGATGGCGTTAACTATGGAATAGGTCGAATTGAATCGAAAATTTTTGACCCATCGAGGTTGTCGAGTGTTATCTAATGGCGTTAACTGCGTGGAAGAGGTTGAATTGAATCTGAGGATTTTGACTATCTAAGGTTGTTTGTCGAGTGTTTGCTCGATGGCGTTAACTTTATGAAGAGGTTGAATTGAATCCGGAATTTTTGACCCATCGAGTTATTTGTGAGCGTTGCAGATGGCGTTAACTATGGAAGAGGTCATTGAATCCGTGAGAATTTTGACCCATCAGAGGTTGTTTGTCAGTGTTGCGATGGCGTTAACGTATGGAAGAGGTTGAATTGAATCATCGAGAATTTTTTACTATCGAGGTTGTTTGTGAGTGTTTGCTTTCGATGGCGTTAACATGTATGGAAGAGGTCGAATTGAATTGAGATTTTGACTATCAGTTGTTTGTCGAGTGTTACGATGGCGTTAACTTATAGAAGGTTGAATATAATCCGCGAGAATTTTTGACTGTCAGGTTGTTTGTCATTGTGACTTCGATGGCGTTAACTATGGAAGAGGTCGAATTGAATCGGTGAGATTTCAACTATCGAGGTTGTTTGTCGAGTGTGACTTCGATGGCGTTAACCTGTATGAAAGATGTCGAATTGAATCCGTTGAGAATTTTTGACTTATCAAGGGTTGTTTGTCAGTGATGGCGTTAACTATGGAAGAGGTTGAATTAAATCCACAAATTTTTGACCCATCAGAGGTTGTTTGTCGAGTGTTACCGATGGCGTTAACACATATGGAAGAGGTCGAATTGAATCGAGAATTTTTTATCAGAGTTGTTTGTCAGTATTGCAGATGGCGTTAACGTGTGGAAGAGGTTGAATTGAATCCGTGAGGATTTTGACTATCAGGTTGTTTAGTGTTTGCTTTCGATGACATTAACACTATGGAAGAGTTGAATCTGGCGAGAATTTTGACCCATTCGAGGTTGTTTGTCGAGGCGTTACCGATGGCGTTAACATGTATGGAAGAGTAGAATTAAATCCGAATTTTGACCTATCGAGGTTGTTTGTCAGAGTGTTACCTGATGACTTTAACCTGCGTGGAAGAGGTTGAATTGAATCCGCTGAAGATTTTTGACCTATCTAAGGTTGTTTGTCAGAGTGTTTGCTCGATGATGTTAACCTGTATGGAAGATGTAAAATTGAATATCTTGGATTTTGACTGTCGTAGTTGTTTGTCGAGTACAGATGGCGTCATTGTATGGAAGAGGTTGAATGGAATCCGTGAGGATTTTGACTATCAGGTTGTTTGTCGAGTGTGACTTCGAACGTGCTTATGGAAGGTCGAATTGAATCCATTGAAGATTTTCGACTATCGAGTTGTTTGTCAAAGTGTGACGATGAAGTTAACTTTGTATGGAAGGTCAAATTGAAGATCGTTGAGTATTTTTGACCTATCGAGGTTGTTGTAGTGATGATGTTAACGTATGGAAGAGGTTGAATTGAATTTGATTTTATCCAGGTTATTTGTCGAGTGTTTGCTTTCGATGACATTAACTTTGTATGGAAGAGGTTAAGTGAATCCGGAAATTTTGGCCATCGAGGTTGTTTGTCAAAGTGTTTTAGATGGCGTTAACTTTGTATGGAAAATGTCGAAGTCCATCAAAGACCTTTTGACATATCCTGTTGTTTGTCAAAGTCTCACGACGCATGCGTAAAAAAGTTTTGATCTATCTAGTTTGTCAAAGTCGCTTCAACGACGTTAACATGGAAGATATCAATTAATTGAGGATTTTGACCTATCGAATTGTGCAGTATTACTTGATGATGTATGAAAGAGGTCAAAACATCCGTTGCGGTTGTAGCCAAAGTTGCTCCATAACCTGGTCTTGTTTTTTCCAGTATGATTGAAAAATCATAATTGCAAAGTTATATCTCTTCTCAATGTTGACATATCCTCCAACTTTGACTTGTTTCTTATGGTAATCAATTAGATGTTTAACATATTAACATGATCTTCCGAGATTAAGAGTTGCCCCAAGTTTGACAAATGAATGAGCGAAGTTTGATGAATTTTCATTCTTCGCTTGCGCTCTGCTTGAAATGCTCCACCTAGGTGGTTTTGATCTTGGAAACTTGGTCATCATACATGATGAAATAATGAATCGGTTTCCGATGGCAAATTTGCGGTAAGACGGCGGGTTGACCACCAACGAGGGTGGTCGGCGACCGTCGAGTGGTGGCACGATTATGCTTGGAGGATCTTCAAGCTTTAGAGCTCTCTCTCTCTTACTGCCTCCCCATACGAAGAATGACTATTTATAGTTTGGAGGGTGACGTCTCAGAATACATGCAAAATCCAACCACTTCTCTTCAAGGCTCAAAATGATTCCTTTGATCATTTGATGTATTTTAAGCATTTGAATGCTCAAATGAAGTCAAAATTATGAGATCGGCTTGTTAGATCCGCCATCAGACGCTCGATTTAACTATAAACACTCGATGTTTAAGAGCTATTTGGATTTAATTGATATCCAAAACAAATGATATATTTAAGATTTGATCACCGCCAACTTAGATCAACTACATTAAAGATTCGATTATTAGTGGAATTTTCAGGATAATATCAAAACTAAATTTGGTTTTATTTAATATATTGTTTTATCTTTGAATAGTTATCTTTTATATAATTATGAAAATAAATAGATCTCACTAAATGATATAAACTCGCTTGTATTCTTTACTTCTCCTTAATTTTTTTTATATTTTTATATCATTATTTATAAAAACATATTAATCCCTGATAAATGGTAATAGAACAACGAGCCATCCTCACGCCCTTTGCAACCCAGCTCTGTCCACACCGTCGAGCCTCCCACCCAAAGCGGCGCCCTTCTCCTTGTCATTCCAGCAGTCGTCCGCCCTCCCTGACGCCACACTGCAACACGTCGAACCCACCAAGCCCTTCTTTGAGCGTGCCTCATCTCCTTCTCCGTCACCGCTGGCCGCATTGATCCCTTCGTCACTTGCCTCATTTGTTTGGAGCGCATTTGTCTTCTCTAACATCTGAAATAGGTACGACCTGATCGAATCTTTCAACATTTTTTATTTGCCGTCACTTTGTTTTATGAATGGTGTTTATGCAGTGAATCTTTGGTGAGATTATTTAACCCATAAAGGTTTTGTAGCTTGTACTTGCTAATGGATTTTTTTCATCGTCTCATTGAAATCTTTCCATTTTAAAATCTATTCATGCCGAATTTATGTATGCCGAGAATTTTGTTTATTTATAAAGTCTCTACGCTAGAGTGCATTTTATGTTGAAATCTTAATGTTAGAATTTGACGTGCTAAAATTTTATTATGCTGAATTCCATGTATGCTGAAATTTATACCTCTGGTCTTTGGAATGGGTTATGATAGCAAGTCCCTATGAATTAACTTACGTGAATTGGGGATATTGTTGCATTGAGACCTATCTTCCCTATGAATTGTTTCTTTTATTCTCACTAGGGAGCTTGGATTAACTGCCTTTGGCGAAATCATTTGAGGTTAATTTTTAACTTTATGATTTGATTCCTATTTTTGTTGAGTTCATTTGAAAACCTTAACTTGCATAATGAATTATTTCAATAAAGCTTTACTATCCTTAAACATATTGTATTATCGATTAGTCTATTATATGCGTTTTGCATTGCTTGGTTGTCTAATTGCATTAGTTTTGGCATCATTTGTTTGGATATCTAGCAGTGCTATCATCAATAATAAAGTCTTGTTCGAGCATGTTAATGACTTATAGCTCACTAGTGGTGATGATTATCCCTGATAATTCTTTCTAGTATGGGTTCACCCTTGGATCTTCTCCAAGTTTCTATTAAGTACTTTACAATCTTATTACGATGAATATTTTGTATGCCTAACCACTATATAGAGAATGCCTCTCTTTTTTCTCAAGTAAAATTTTTGATTGACTATGGCCTATTGATCATAGCCCTAACTGAGGTATACTTCACGACTTAAGCTTGTCTCTTTGTGTTTGATCATCACCAACACATTGCATTGCTTGTACTTCCCTTTCATAACTATGCATGATACTCATCAAGACAAGTACTTTGATGCATTAGGTTACTTGCATATGTGTGAACTTTATAATGCGATGAATGTGGGACTATTTCATCTCATGTCAATGATCTTATTACGTACACATTCAAGTCTTCCTATTTTCAATCGAACAATCTAGATTGATCTTTAATGTGCAGTTGTGGGATACATTAACTATTAAATTGTAGTGTTGATTGTGTTATTATCATTTTCCATCCATGTAGATATTGATCTTAACTATTTTTAGGTGACCTTTTTTTGGAGATTTTCTAAAAATGTTAAAATATCATTAAAAAATCTGAACAATTATAAAAAATATTAAAGATCATTAATATGATAATTTTAAAATTTTTTAATTATAAAATATTAAAGATCATTATACAAGTAAATATTAAAGTTTAGGTGTTGTATATGTAAATACATAAGAATTTTGTGGTATGTATGTAAATACCTTTTTTATGTTCAAGAGAGAAAATGAAGAGCAAAAAAGAAAATATATTTGTGATATTACATCCTCTCATTCATTTTCTTTCACTTTTTATTTTTTATTTTTTTATTTTTTACTCTCTTTTGTTATACTTGACATCCATCTTATATAAGGAAAATTTCCTTAGTTACTTTGTTTCGTCAATGTTTTGATGAAACTCCCTCCTTAAGGGAAAAAATTGGTGACATATATTATGATGTAATACATATATATCTCCATGCATGGGGGAGAGAGAGCAAAAGATAATTTAGGAGTATGATAATTAAGGTTAAAGAAATTAATGTTATTTCTTACAACTTTATAAGAGAAAAAAGGTTTTACTCAATTATTTTCATTTCTTTTATATACCAAAATTGGCCTTGACTTTACTAACCAAATGCTTCCCGTAAATAGCTCCTTGAATTCTACCAACTCCACCAGTTTTAACTTGCAAAATTCCATGGGCTCCACAGTGGTATCATAATTCGGCTGTAAATGAACAAAACAAGAAGGATTGAGTTTTAGAATAGAGTTTCTAGAATACAAATTGACAGAAGATTAGGTAAAACATGCCTCATAGAAGAACACAATTGAAACTCGATATTTATGAGAGTTGTTGATTACTCTATGAAGAGTTGCCTCATATAATCCATTAGAGCAAACCTAAATGGTTTTCTCCATCAATAACTATTTTTTAGAAAGTTTTTCATAAAAATCATAACAATATCAAATTTAGAAGTTATATAAAATAACATACCTTTAGCATATCACCAATAGTACATACAAAAGTACCTGGAATTGGAACTACCCAATTCCACTCACTTGACTTATTTCTCACCTGTAAAACCATCACTAGATTTAAGGCTGATGGTAGCTTTCGAAATTAGGCTAAAACAAGATTTTTTTTTTGATGTTTCATATTTTTTTATATGAAAGAATTTTGCTCAGAAAAAATAGAAGGTCAATGAACAATTTCATATAATCAACTGACAACTTATTGAGTTCTCATTTTTTCTTAATTTAAAAATGAACATAAAACTTCTAAATATATTGAGTCAAGTTCATAAATTAAGGAGATGCAACTCTGAGCAAATTTTGGGTGAAATTAGGCACCATGAGCTTCCTTGTCATGATTGGTGCGATATGTGGGAGGCATCTCAACTATCTCATCAATCACTGTAAGCATTCCCTTGTCAATGTAATTAAAGATGATAACCCCTCCCAAGGATATTAGACAATAGCGTTACTATACTTTTGGGCTATGTCAATAAGAGACCACTTCACCAAAAATAATAAGTTTTACTAATCCATTCGTTAGATGAAGCCCAACTCTACTTATTATTATGATTAGATCCATTCGATTAAGGGTTATTTGATTGCATTTAGAATGTAAAAGAATTGAATGTAAAAGGAATGCATGTATTTGGATTACTAACTTGTTTGGTTGAAAACTCTACAAATAGATTTTTTTTCTTTTGACAAAATAAATGTAATGTAATGTATTTTGAGATTATCTATGAGATCCAATGACCGGCTGTGATGACCAATGGTGGTGGCCGGCCGGGCGGCGTGGTCGCCGATAGAGTGGCGGCGGGCGCGGCGATGATGTGGTCGCAACACTTTTACTGGGTGCATTTGGAATTCATCCAATTTGGACGAATTCCAAGTGCACCCAAAATGATCATGCTAATACATTTCAAATACACTACAAATGCATTGAAATTTTACTTTGCACCATATCAAACACTCAAAAAATTAAATTTCCTGCATTAGATTTACTTTCCACTCTAAATACAGGCAACCAAACAGCCCCTAAAGCATTTATGTATAGTACAATTGAATTTATTTTGACATGCAATAACTTTGCATTTTAGTTTAAGGAAGCTAAATAGTGAAAGCTTACTGGCACTATATTGCAAAAGTTTGATAAGAGTACATTTTGTATTTGGAAGACAAACATAAGAGGTGTATCCATAACAACCATACCATAGTAAAACATAACCCCACAATGTAGAAGGTGATGATTGAATAAAAGTAAAAGGCCAATTATAGAGGGAAAAGATGATAAAAACTTTTCATTATTTATATATCGAATTATATATATACATATTTTTTGGAACAAATAAAAAACTCATAATTAAAAAGTAGTAGAGGAAGAGAAGATACTTTTTATCGAAAGGGAATACTAAACTCCCTAGTCTTATCTAAACAATCCTTACTAGATTGCTAATGATTTTTTGGCAGACCAAGGCCACCATTGCAAAATATTCTGAAGAATATTGAACCAGATGGTACAAGCTTGAGACTATCATCACACAAGGCTTTTGTCTTGGTACTTCCTTAGAACTAATTAATCAAATTGGAATTAGCTTCTCTCTTATTAAGAGTTTCTCTCAAAATGACTTGGCCTTGTCCTAAAACTCCATTTAAGCAATCCTCTAATGTATCATTCTTGCGAAGGTTGCTTTCTTTCAATTTATGAATACAACAACAACAAGAAGCCTTAATCCCATTAAGTGGGGTCAGCTACATGAATCCTTTGTCTTCATTGTGTCCTATTACGTGTCAAATTCTCATTTAATTCAAGTATACTAAGGTCATTGTTTATACATCTTAACCAAGTCTTTTTAGGTCTACCTTTACCTTTCTTAATATAAGAAAAATATAATGCATCTACTCTTCTAACTGGGTTATTGGACGGCTGACGCTTTATGTGGCCAAACCATCTAAGGCGACTCTCTCTAATCTTATCTGCCACTGGAGCTACTCCAACTTTGTCCCAAACATACTCATTTCACATTTTATCTCTAAGAGTAAAGCCACTCATCCACCTGAGCATTCTTATCTCTGCAACACTTAACTTAGTCTTATGCTTCTCTTTTATTGGCCAACATTCTGCATCATAAATCATTATAGGTCTTACCACCATCTCATAAAATTTTCTCTTAAGTTTAGGTACTTTCATCACACAATAGATGCATTCCTCCACTTCAACCATCCAACTTGAATTCTACTAATAACAGCTCCATCTATTTCACCATTATTTTGAACAATAGAGCCTAAATATTTGAATCGCTCACTCTTTTTTAACAACTTGTTAACCTAATGTCACAACACTATCACTATAACTTCTACAATTAAAACTACATTCCATATATTCAGTTTTTGATCTACTTAAACGAAAACCTTGAAACTCTATAATTCAAGTTTCTCTTGGACTCCTCTCTACCCTATCAACAAGAAGAATGTCATTAGCAAAAAAACATACACCAAGGTACATCTTCTTGTAAATGCTTAGTAAGAACATCCATACAACAACAACAACAACAACAAGCCTTAATCCCACTAGGTGGCTATGAATCCTTCTCCATCAGGTCCATTATGTGTCAAATTCTCATCTAATTCAAGTATACTAAGATCATTATTTATACATCTTAACCAAGTCTTTTAGGTCTACCTCTACCTTTCTTAACATAAGGCAAATCTAATGCATCTACTCTCTAATCCATCTGACCGACGCTTTATGTGGCCAAACCATCTAAGCATTCTCCCTAATCTTATCTACCATTACTCCCAACTTTTTCCAACATACTCATTTTGCATTCTATCTAAGAGTAAAGCCACTCATCCACCTAAGCATCCTCATCTCAGTAACACTTAACTTAGTCTTATGCTTTTATCCAACATTCTACATCATAAGTCATTGCGTCTTACCACCATCTTATAAAATTTTCCTTAAGTTTAAGTGGAACTTTTCTATCACATAATAGGATGCATTCCTCCACTTCAACCATCCAACTTGAATTAATAACATCTCCATCTATTTCACCATCATTTTGGACAATAGAGCCTAAATATCTCAATCGCCACTCTTATTAATGACTTGATCACCTAAAGTCACAACACTATCACTAAAACTTCTACAACTAAAATTACACTCCATATATTCGCTTTAGATCTACTTAAACGAAAACCTTTAGACTCTAAAGTTGACCTCCATAATTCAAGTTTCTGGACTCCTCTAGTCTTATCAACAAGAAGAATGTCATCAAGAAAAGCATACACCAAGGTACATCTTCTTGTAAATGCCTCGTAAGAACATCCATAACTAAAGTAAAAGATAAGGGCTTAATGTTGATCCTTGATGTAATCCAACCTAAATAGGAAAATATTTTGTCAATCCTCCTTGTTTGGACACAAGTAATTCTAGTATACATATCCTTAATAACTTGAATATAACCAATATTAACTCTTTTACGTTTCTAGAACTCTCCAAAGAACATCTCTTGAGACTTTATCATGTTTTCTAAATCAATAAATATCATATGTAGATCCTTCTTACTTTCTATGCTTCTATCAACCCTCTTAATAAATGTATTGCATCCATAGTAGATCTACTTGGCATGAAACCAAACCGATTAAACTTCAGATCACATCGTAACCTATGCTCATTACTCTCCCATAATTTTAATGTATGTACATTAACTTAATTCTATAATTTGCACACTTTGTGCATCACCTTTATTCTTAAATATAGAACCAATAGACTTTTCTCCACTCATCTGCATCTTTTAGTCTTTAAAATAACATTAAAAAGATTTGTAAGCCAAGAAATTCCTTGATCTCCTAAACATTTCCACATCTATTGGAATATTATCCGTCTACTTTTCCACATTTCATTTTCTTTAAAGCTTCACTAACTTCGATTTACTAATACGACGATAAAATGAAATTCTATTATTGTTTAGTATTAACTAAAATCAATCGACTTTCATATCCTTCATTGAAAAGTTTATCAAAATATCTCATCCACTTATTTTCAATATCTTTTCTAAGAAAGACTTTATTATTTTCATCCTTAATACCGACTTTGAACTTTGTCTTTACTTCTCCTATCTCTTCGCTTAGCTAACTTATACATACATCTTTCACCTTCAGTATCTAATCTATCAGTATAAATCACTAAAAGTTTAAATTTTGCAACATATATCGCTTAATCTCTAGCCACTTTATATCTTTCCCAATTCTAATTTTTACATCTAAACCAAGTTTTATAACAACGCTTCTTATTTTTTATCTTTTCGACACTCGACTCCACCACCAACTATTCTTATTAAAGAAGTTTTCCTTTGATTCTCCAACCACATCTTTAGAACTCGCTTAATTTCACTTGATATTTTTTCCCACATAACGTTAAGATCTTTATGAACACCCCAAATTCTAATATCTTGTAGCTGTTCTTAAAATATTTTTTATTTCTTTAAGTCCCCATCTAATCCTGTGACAATAATTTAGTTTATTTTTCTCTACAACCTTTCATCTTAAAATCTAAAACTAATAAATAATGTGGGTACTTAAAATTTCACTTGTTTAATCCTTACAATCTTTACATTTAAACGATCTATTTTTCTTACCGTAAAATAATCAATCGTGTTTTACTAGATCCATTTTTATAAGTAATAATATGTTCATCTCTTTTCTTAAAAAAAGTAAGAACTACAAAAATCATAAAGTAAAGAAAATCTAATATACCCCTACCTTCTTAAGAACTCCAAATCCATAACCACCATGAATACTTTAAAATCTTCTACTACTCTACCAACATGTCCATTTAAATCTCCAATAAATACTTTTTTCTTCAAGAGTTCTGTATTAATCCTCTAATTCATTCCAAAATTTTTCTTTTACGCTCCAAGCCTACTTAGAGCATGTACACTTATAACATTGAAAGATCAACAATAATCTTTAAAGTATAATTCTATCTCCACATCTATTAATACTTATAACATTATCCTTCAAACTTTTATCTATAATCACACCTACACCATTTCTAGTTCGACTTTTACCCGAATACCAAAGTTTAAAACCTAAACTATCAATCTCCTCGCCTTCTCGCCAACCCATTTAGTTTCTTGAACACAAAATATTTATCTTTCTATGACCCATAATATCTATTAATTCCATTAATTTATTGTAAAGAGTACTTATATTTCAAGATCCTAACCTAATTACTTGGACTAACTTCTTGCCCGATCCGTCAAAATGTGGAACCTTGCTTATTTAACGCACCGGGCGCAGCACATTTTTCAATGTATTCAAGCCATACAACGCTGCCGCTCTGGGACGCCTAAGATAACACAATGATTTAAAGGATTCATGTCATGATTATGACAAATTTTACTTGCCGACTACCTAACGCAACCCTCCACTTTTTGCATCCGGACTTGGGACCGGCAATGGTAGTGTCAGTAAGAACATCCATAACTAAAGCAAAAAGATAAGGGCTTAAAACTGATCCTTGATATAATCCAACTAAAATAGGAAAATATTTTGTCAATCATCTTTGTATTTGGACACAAGTAATAACTTTAGTATACATATCCTTAATGACTTGAATATAATCAATATTAACTCCTTTCTTTCTAACTCGGATCAAAATTGCCACCACCTCTTTTGGAAAAACAAAAGAGTAGTTGCGTTGATAATTGTAAATTTAATAGTAGATAAAGACATTACCCAGATTTCATTCTCATTTGGTGAGAACTTTTATATCTGTTAGTTTTCTATAAAAGCAAGCTCCTAGTTAATTACCCATCCCAATACCGAGAACACTTTCGACAAGGCTAAACGAATCGTTAAAGAACGAAGTATATAATCGTGAGTGGAGTTTAGAACTTATGAAATTTATTATTTTAATTTAAAATTTTTTGGGGAACGATGATACGCATCTAGATCCCATGGTCATTGTCATCGTCATGGCCCCTGTCCGCTAATGAGGAGGTAATGACCCAACCCGACCAAGGATCCTTGTCGAACACATGCCACATCCAAGGTTTCCTCAGACTTAGTGAGACCAAGAGGACAAATATAAGTCTACCTTAACATGGGTTTTGCCCAACCAAATACATTCTACATTTTCATAAAGAGAAAGTGCGGGAACATAATGCGCGGCCGTAATTTAGCCATGCAGCGAACCAATTCCGAGGGCTCGTCGAATGCCATTTATGCATATGCAAGAAAATCACGCACAGAGACACGCCACGCCCCACGATTTTAAAAATATTCGAAGAAGATACATGATTGATACATCGCTTTTGTGAAGAAAGTTTTCTTAATTTGTCACCCCAAGACAAACAAATACATGGATTGATTTTTTTTTAAAGTTTTAATTTAAATAATTCATTTCATATTTATTTATATATATATATATTTATTGCTATTTTATTTGAAATTTGATCATTTTATGATTAATTTATATTTGAATATATGATCATTTATCATTTAAATTTTAATTGTAATTACCCTTCGATCATATGATATTAAGTGATAATATTTCATTCTGCGATTTTTCAGAGGATCGTGTCTATCGTCGCAAGATAATCCTTCAAAACCTCATCTAAATAAACATAAGACGGGTTTGGATTTTTCTTCGGGGTTCAATTTTAATATATCACTGATTCATTCAGATATTATTATATTTCGATATTATTAATTAAATTTTATAATATCAAATTTTTAGGTTTGTTAACCCGACCATCCGACCAAACGAATGTAGATTTGCTTGTATATTTATCTTGCATTTGGATTATATGCTCAGATATTTGATATTGGATACTTCAACATACATAGAATATCTGCTCTTCTAAAATTGTATGGACATATAGATGTTAGGTTGAAGTAATTTGACACGAATGTAATGCAAAGCATTTGTGATATGGGATTTTAGATTTTATTAACTGACTACCCCGCACCAAATCGAATGTAGTATTTGTTCTTTGTATTTATCTTAATAATTACTGGCACGATAATGAATACCGCTCTTTTAAAATCGCATGGACATTAAGATGTAATGTTGAAATTTGTCAAATTTTTTTTGAGTTTTAACGGCCCCGACCAAACCGAATGTAAGATTGCTGTATATTTATCTCATTTGAGACATAGTGCTAGATATTTAATTTATTCGGATACTTCAATATACATATGAATATCGTTTCTAAAATTATGGACATACGAATGTCCAAGTAATGACACGTAATGCAAGCATTTGTGATATGAGATTTTGGCTTCTGACCCTCCCACCAAATCGGAATGTAAGATCCGCTTCTTTTGTATTTATCATAATAATTACTTCAACATATGAATATCCGCTTCTTTTGAAAATTGCATGGATATTAAGATGCCTAATGTTAAAGTTTGATCCAAATTTTGATTTTGAGTTAACTGACATCTCACCAAACCGAGAATATAAGACTGCTTGTATATTTATCTTGCATTTGGATTATACGCTTCTAGATATTTGATTTATTGGATACTTTATTTGGGCCAAAATGAAGTGAATCTAAAATACATAATTATTTGAAGAATATGATACTTATTGTCAAAAATCTCCTTTATGCCACCAATTAGGGAATATAAATAAATAAATCATTTGGAGTCATTTGATCAAATATAAAGTAATAAAATGAACTTGGACACTGATTTAAAGAACCCTTTCTCATATCAGAATCAAGAACTTAGTGAAATAAATCATTTTAATATGATCAAATATAAAGTAATGAGCCTAAAATGAACTTAGACTTGATTTGCTAAGAACCTTTTTTCCCAAGAATCAACAAATATAAAGTGAAATAAATCATTTTGAAGCTCATATGATCAAATATAAAGTAATGATTTAAATGAACTTGACTTGATTTGAAGAATCCTTTCTAGAGAAATCAAGAAACATAAATAAATAAATCATTTTCAAGCATATGATCAAATATAAAGAATTAAATGAACTTAGGCATTTGATTGAAAATAAAATATGCATAATGTTTGGGTCAAAATCCTCCTTTTATGCCACAAATCAGCAAGGAAAAATATGTTGAAATAAATTATTTTGGAGGTCCATTTGATCAATCGTGAAAGGACTTAAAATAGACAGATTTGATTAAAAATAAGATATCGATGTTTGCCAAAATTCTCCTTTTACGCCACAACCAGGAAAAATAGGATTGAAATCAATATTTTGAGCCATTTTGATCAAGTAAAATGTTGTTGATATAAGATAAAGACCATTTATCTAAGAGTATAATGAATCAGATACAAATGCCTTTTATAATAAATCGAAGGATATGAGTAAGAAATCACTTTGCCATTTAATCAACTAAGAATGAACCAAAGTAGATTTGGATTTAATTTGCTAAAATTCTCTCCCATGTAACAAATCGATAAGGAAAGAAAAAATAAATTATTTTAGAGCATGTAATCAACTATAATGTAATGAGTCAAAGATGACTAAGATTTAATTTAGAAATCCTTTCTTTATGTAACAACAAATAAGAAAGAGGCTAAAATAAATTATTTTAGGCCCATTATATTATGATCCATGTTTTTCTTAATAATAGGAGAAAAAGATATGAATAAATGTTATATGTCATTTAAGAGACAAGTGAATTAATTAAAATCCACCTCCTTCACACGCAGTTCTCACGACAATGAAGACAAGACTCATTAAATTTTATTAAGAAAAATAAAAAAGAGATTATTTTCCTTTAAATCCATTCCTCTTTTTAAGACATTAAGGAAGTGATAATGAAACCCTCTGCAACTTATGACAAGACTATATGTGTTACATAACAATAAGATATAAGAGTGGTAGCTATAAATAAGAGGGATTTCCTTTCACAAATCCTACATTTCTACTCTCCTTTCTCCGCTATACCACAAGTTTAAGTTCTTTCAATCTCAAAGGGTTAAGTTGTAAGCCAGGCACATTTAAGCCTTTCTAACTGACAATTTTTATTTTGATATCTTCAGATATATATCATGTCATACGATAGATATTATTTCTGTATTTCAAGTTTTTATGTTTAAGCACGTCCAACATGTAATATGTCAAGTAGAGTTTTGAACATTAAATAATGCATATCATAATAACCACCTAATAGGATAACTGCAAAAAAATCAATACATAAAGATTCATGTTTGACATAAATAATCATTGATCCATTCACGCATCATGTTGCATTTGCCATAGGATAAATGTGTTATAAATCAAAGATAAAGTATCAACTCATGTCACGCTTTGTCACAAAATAATCACAGTGATATAAAATTGAAGCATCAACATGCACATTTGAGATAAAGAAGATTTTAAGCCAATATGACAACTTAAGCATTTCATCCCTTCCTTTTATCTTCCTTTTTTTTTTAAATAAATTTGGCCTCCGCCATCCCACATATAAGCTGGGTTAGTCTTCCCACCACGCTAAGAAAGGCGAAAGGTAGGTGTGTGAGACAATCAAGGACCGAATTTATTGCCACCACGCCAAGAAAGGTGTGTATGGGTTAGACATTATAGATTTTCCTACCACGTGTAAAACACGAGTAGATACTTATAAGTAATAGATTTAAACAGATTCAGTATATAAATACGCTTAAACATCGAAAAGAAATCTTTCTACTTATTTTTCTCTTTTTTTTTATCAAAATTTGCAACAGCCTCCTACACCCACATATTTGCAGAACCGCACCCACCACGCCAAGAAAGTATGGATGTGGAGACACCACATACAAATTTTGTTTGCACCACGCCAAGAGATGAGTTAAAGACATCATAAGATTTCACCACGTGGAGAAACACGGAGACTTATAAGAATAGATTTTCAGTATATAAACACGCTTGCATATATATTTAACAAAGACATAATATCTATTAAACATTCTAAAAGAAAATAAATCTTTCCTCTCTATTTTTTTAAACAAAATTTCCCTCCTACCACCCCATATGGGGTTGTCATGAGACGCCCCGCCCACCACCAAGAAGACATTATGGATATGTCGTGAGACACCACGACCGAATTGCTACCACCAAGAAAGTGTATGTTAAAGACATCATAAAGATAATGAATTTCCGTTAATAAGATATCAAATGTGAAATAAAAGTAAAGTATGCAAGTAGGATTAAACTCAAAAGCCAATCATTCCTTTATTCCTTTCACAAGGTTTTGCATAATGTATCATTAAGAATTGATTTAAAGACAACAAGAATGAAACCCATGGGAAATAGTATAGCAAAAACCCCATCTTTTAATTTCATATTTCATTTTCGATTTCATTCTACTACGGAAGAGATAAAACAAATGAAATCTATAGAGATAGAAGTAGCATGGCAAAACTCCTTTCTTTTAATTTCGATTTCATTCTACTCACGAAGAGATAAAACAAATGAAATCCATAGGAGATAGCAAGTAGCATGGCAAAAACCCCTTTCTTTTTAATTTCAGATTTCATTCTACTCATGTGCAAGAGATAAAACAAATGAAATTCATAGGAGATAACAAGTAACATGGCAAAATCTCCTTTCTATTTAATTTCAGATTTCACTTTTCAGATTTCATTTTACTCATGTGCAAGAGATAAAACAAATGAAATCCATAGGAGATAGAAATAATATGACAAAACCCCCTTTCTATTTAATTTTAGATTTAACTTTTCGATTTTATTCTACTCAAAGAGATAAAACAAATGAAATCCATAGAGATGAAAAGTAGCATGACAAAACCCCTTTCTTTTAATTTGATTTCATTCTACCTACGCAGAGAGATAAAACAAATGAAATCCATAGGAGATAGCAAGTAACATGGCAAAACCCCCCTTTCTATTTAATTTCAGATTTCACTTTTCAGATTTTATTCTACTCATGTGCAAGAGATAAAACAAATGAAATCCATAGGAGATAGCAAGTAACATGGCAAAACCCCCCTCTTTTTTAATTTTAGATTTCAATTCGTACATGAAAGAGGCATGATACATATAATTTCTCCCATAGGAAATTCATTGAAGCAGGATAAAAACATGAAACTCATAGAAGAACAGCAAGTAGTATGATATTTAAGCCATACATCCTTCCTTATCAGATTTTCAAACTTCTGGCTCAAATAAAAGAAATTTTCAGCAAGCATCACATCTTTAGATAGCAAACTAATTGATTTCTCTTTAGATAAAATAAATTTCAGCAATCATTCCCTTTGATAAAGATAATTTTCAGCAAGCACCACACTCACTAACTAGTAAAACAATGCAATTTCTTCTAGATAAAAGAAATTTCAGCAAGCTTTATGCCTTTAGGGATAAGAAATATTTGCATAAATTTCGTTTTTACCCTAAATTTGAATTAATCGATGTTCGCGCATACTTTGTCGAATCGACCGCGGAAGGCGTCTTTTGATAGAATTCGACGTTTCGGCGACAACGACACGATCAATTTCGCGAACGATTCGCTCGACGCCGTCGGGCTTCTCGACTTATGCTGTAATTTCATTAAAAAATTGATTTTAATTATTTAATTGGTAATTGATTTGATAAATTTGACACGCATTATGAAGTCGAATTTTCAAATCGAATCGAAGTTAATTGATTTCGATCGCGATTAGGGGGGTTTTAACCTCTCCTTAATTTATTTAATTTCAAGTGGCATATAATTGTAGGTCAACAAACTCTCCAAAGAATATCTCTTGAAACTCTATCATAAGCTTTCTCTAAATCAATAAATATCATATGTAGATCCTCCTTGCTTTCTCTATACTTCTCCATCAAACCTCTTAACAAATGTATAGCATCCATAGTAGATCTAGTTGACATTGAAACCAAATTGATTGTGAGAAACTTTTGTATCACATCGTAACCTATCCTTAATTACTCTCTCTCATAATTTTAATATATGACACATTAACTTAATTCCTCTATAATTTGTACACTCTTGTCTTGCATCACTTTTATTCTTTAATATGAATCAACAAATTCTTTCTCCACTTATCGACATTTTTTTAGTTTTAAAATAATATTAAAAGATTGTGTAAGAAATTCTTTGATCTCCTAAACATTTCTACACTTCTATTGAAATATCATCAGGCCCTACTGTTTTTTCTCATTTCATTTTCTTTAAAGCTTCTCTAACTTCAAATTTACTAATACGACAATAAAAATAAAATTATCTATTTTTGTTTAGGGTATTAAGGTTACTAAAATAGTCGTATTTTAAGATCTTTCATTAAAAAGTTTATCAAAATATCTCAATCACCTATTTTCAATATCATTTTCTAAGAAAAGTACTTTATGATTTTTATTTTTAATACACCTCACTCGAACTAGATCTTTACTTCTCCTATCTCTTTGGTTGGTTAACTTATACATAAATCTTTCACCTTTTGATATCCAATCTATTGTATAATTCACTAAAGTATATTTTCAGATCATATATCGCTTTCTTAATCTACTCACACTTTATATTTTTCTTAATTATCCAAGTTTTATATCTAAACTAAGTTTTATAATAACGCTTTATTTCTTATCTTTCGACATTTGACTCCACCAACAACTATTTTTATTAAAAGAAGCTTTTACTTTTTATTCTCCAAGCACATTTTTTACAACTTGTTTAATTTCATTTATTATTTTTTTCCACATAACATTTGCTTTTTTATGAACATCCAAATTCTAAGCTCTCAGATCTTACTTAAAATATTTTATTAAGATTTTTAAGTCCATCTAATCCTAGGATAATAATTTGATTTATTTTTTATTTTTCATTCTTTCATCTTAAAATATAAAACTAACAGTCGATGTTGGGTACTTAAACTTTTACTTGGAATAACCTTACAATATTTAGAATCTAAACAATCTATTTTTTTTATCAGAAAATAATCAATTTGTGTTTTACTAGATCTATTTTTATAAGTGATAATATGTTCATCTATTTTCTTAAAAAAGATAAGAACTACAAAAATCATAGGTTAAAGCAAAATCTAATATAGTTCTACCTTCTTCATTAGTCACTCCAAATCCATAGCCACCATGATTATTTTTAAAATCTTCTATCACTTTACCAACATGTTCATTTAAATTTCCTCCAATAAATACTTTTTCTTCAAGAGATATTTTTTATATTAATCCCTCTAATTCATTTCAAAATATTTCTTTTAAGCATACATCCAAACTTATTTGAGCATAAACACTTATAACATTGATAATCTTAGTATCAATAATAATCTTTAAAGCTATAATTTTATCTCCACATCTATTAATATTTATAATATTATCCATCAAACTTTTATCTATAATCACAGCTATGTCATTTCTAATTCAACTTTTATCTGAATACTAAAGTTTAAAATCTAAACTATCAATCTCTTTGGCCTTCTCTCCAACTCATTTAGTTTCTTGGACACATAAAATATTTATCTTCAATTTATGAATATTGCATCAAAAATATTATGAATATTTAATATCACATCAAAAATACTACTATTATTACATTTGTAAAAATGAATACAACTTTTTATACATGTAAAGTGTTAGAGATATAAATGTTAAACTTTAGGTATTAGATATGGAGATGGGCAATTTTTAAGGAGCGCATAATACTTCAAATTAAGCAATAGAAATATAATTTAAACTTATTTTTAAAACGGAACTAAAATGTTAAAGTAATTAGTGTTTTAAGAAAATGATAATGTAATTATCATTTTTAGGAAACGTTAATTCAATTAGCATTTTCTTGAAAACGTTAATTAGGGTGGACGAGCGCCATCATGACTCGAATTTCAAGTGGGATATCTTGTTTTGGTTACGTTATCACGATATCACCAAAATTTAGTTAGAAATTAAAGATATTCCATGCTCAATCGGCAATATTATAGTCCATTTCATGGGCATGAATGAACTGGCACAATGGGGTACCACAAAATTCTTGCATTTATCCAGTGTTTCACATAACATTGCTTCTAGCATATGGAGATGATCATTAATTGCACCTGACGCCATTACCACTTGAAGACCAGGGGAACCATAAAAATTCTTTGTTTACGTGATGTATATAAGTGATAAACCACATTAACAATGTATTGCACAATGGACAGATATGCCGCTAGAAAATGCTGCTTGGATTGACAATGAAGAGACCCAAACATCGACCCAGAGGGCAGTGTAGCTCTGCTAACAATGAGGAAAATTGATACGGACTCAATTAACTAGGAACCTAAGGTGCAAGCAACTAACTTATGACAAGTGAGGGCAAACAAAGCACTGGCTTGGCTCAAAGGTGGTTAGTGCTGGGTGCTAGTTGGGTTAATAGGAGATAAGTAGCTCTAAAGTCTACAATTTAGTTATTATGGGAGTAGATGATTGGGTAAGTTGTAGGTTAAGGGATTTTGACATTTGTCGAGCTATGATTGAATATCTTTTTGTAATCATGACAGGAATTGGTACATGATTGTTGTTGGTTCTCAGTAAAGGTAATGTAAGTATCAAAACTCTTGGTGCTATCTCTCTCTTCCTCTCGCCTTGGTATTTTTCTTCTCCCAGTCCCCGTGTCCATTGTTTCCTAACATTGCCTTACAGAATATTGTTGATGGCTCATGAAACACATCATCTTACAACTTACAAGAGCAATTATCTCAAATACTCGTGAAAATTTCATTAAAACTTAAAACCATACCTGAAGTGCATGAACGCTATCATCCTGATTAATCAATGTCAAAAAGCCTGCAATAAAATTATCTCTTAATAAAACCTTAGTTTTCTCCTATACACTGATTTTCTGAATGATGATAACTTTGAGAAGGGGATAATACAATCGAGAGATGCTGTAGCAAATAAAGTTGGAATTCATCTAATAAAAGAACTGTATCTGGTATTGATCAAAACCTTACCATAATCTGAATGAGCTCCGCTGAATTTATTTGAAAACATGTGGAAGAAAAAGGGAGAAGGAACAGAAGCATAAGGTTTCTTAATTATTAATTTAAAAACACATAATAATCTATCAATTCATTGTCCTACCATCCAATACTGTTTTTTTTGCTTTGGCATTGGGCATCAGGTGATCCAGGGTAACCTATTAAACGCGTTGCCCAGAATGAGTCACCAGCTATTTCACCATCAAATGCATCTGAAGGTCCTCCTAATGCTAAGGCAACCCCTTGCATTATCTTCCTCGCTAGCCCTGCAATTCCTCAAAAAGCCGCTTGCTTATCAAATGTAGGACGAGAATTCAGTTTAAAATTATGAAAAGCATACCTTTTAGAAGGATTATATATTCTTCTATAAGCGATTTGAAATTTGGAGGATTATCTGGCCTGCAGTGAAAAAAATAGAAATTAGGTTTTGTTTTTTTATTTTGTACTCGCATGCAAAGTTTCAGATTGGCAATCTGGAAGCTTTGACATTCAGTTCCTGTCCCCGCGTACAGAACAATATGCTTTGTTTAACTAGAGAGCAGACAGATGACCTGGATCAGAGCCATTTGACTTGTAGTTTCAGATCGGTGATCAACATAGCATGTGATACACCGTAAATGTATAGACCCTTAGGCTTTATTAGGATTGAAGGAAACTGAAGTAATGAAACGAAATCTCAACAATTTATTGGATGATCATAAATCCAAAGTCATTGATTTGAGCTTTTCAAATTTTATTTTTTTTTAATATTTTGTTTCCTTTCACTCAAATTCCCAGTAGCCAAACATACTCTTGGTATTTTTCAATGGGATTATGCTTCATCAATACAAATTAGATATAGGCTAATTTGATTATGCTTCAATGGGATTATGCTTTATCAAGGAAAATTAGATAGACTAATAATAAATGAGTTGAAAAGATGAAATGGACAAAGATAATAATTAGATCAAAAGGCTTCATGTATACATGGATAGATAAATACTCTCAAATTTTATAAGCTTCACATTAAATCAACGATCAAAATTTGGAATAGTTGAAGAAAAGCTTCTCCATCCACATTAAATAAAATTATATTCATATCTTAAATTGTCTTACTTAGAATTCACAAATAATAACCTACTAACGAACTACTAACAAATTCGCAATGAATTGCCCACAAATTCTTGGAAAACTGTTAATAAAATCCTACTTAATGTCATTCACTAAAATAATTCTAAAAAAATAATAAAATCTAAAATATGTAAAATGATTTCAATATTTTTTATAGAAATTTTTAAAAATTTTGCCTGCATTAATTTTATTTATTTATTTGAAAATAACACATTCCATTTTAGAGTGCATATGATAGTATGCTTGAAGTAACTATTATTCTCCATCAGGTTTGAATCGTCTAATGATAATAGATATAGCTCATATACTTAAAGATGATTTGATTTTGACAAAACAACAATGAAATCATTTGGAAGTAATACAACATGAATCACCATCTTTGTCATCCTTAAAAAAAAAATAGAAAGTTCACTTATAGAAATTTCAATACAAAATACCTAATGCTTAAAAGTGTCTTTGTTTGGTAACACATCAAAGTAAGACATAGTACTTATGTCAATAAAAAGAAATAAATACTTGCACTTGATGTCATAGCTTTCTAATATTATATTAGGACTCAATAGATAGAAAATATCAAGTTGGTGGATTGAAAGCAATGTGTATATATAATAATAATTTATTGTGAGATGGTCTTGAAATAAAATATAAAAGATAATAAAAAATAAACATAATAGAGTGAAAAAAAGTAATAAGAAGGTAAGCCTCACATATGTAGGAGAGAATTAGGCTCTCTTAAGATTTTCTAATTATCACCCATGATTATGGATGGAAGTTACATGATAGATGAAGAAAAAGGGTCCTCACTTGTACAATAAAAATATTATTCATGCCTTAAACTATCTTAACTCAAAATTCTCACTTTTTTATATAAAAAAATAACAAAATACTAACAAAACGCTAATAAATTATTACAAAATTCATAACAAACCATTAGCAAATGGCTATTAAATTGCTAAGACATTGTTAACAAACATAAAGATATTGACAAATTACCCAACATAATAATGAAATATAAACACATAAAAAAACTCAAATATATATGCAAAATAGAAGTTTAAAATTTATTCCAATTTATTCCCGGATTAAAAGGCCTATCATCTCCCACTACAAGCTTAAAGATCAATTTTATCATGACATTTAAAGATTACACTCATAAAAAGATGTTAAAAGGATATTGTGAAATAATTTGTTATTAATATTATTATAGATTGAGTGAGATGAACTTATTCTCAAAACATTGGTTGACATATTAGGTCTAGGAATCTCACCACACCCAAACTTTGACTTGATTATTATTATTTGACATTGAGTGACCTATAATGTAGGTCATTTCAATGTACATCATGTAATCCCCTTATTCCTTCACTATAGGTTAAAGATGTTGGGTATTATAAAAGAGAAAAATATGAATTTGTTAAGGTCACAAGGACATGCGCTATAAATTTTGTTATTATTTGATTATACATTGATTAACCTATAATGTAGGTCATTTCAATGTACATCATGTAATCCCCTTATTCCTTCACTATAGGTTAAAGATGTTGGGTATTATAAAAGAGAAAATATGAATTTGTTAATGATGGAAAACCTATGTAGTTTGAATGTCAATATCAATATTAACGAACTTAATGTAAGTTGGGCAAGTTGGTGAAGAGATGCCAAAAATATATAAAATCATGTTCCTACTAGATATTACCCCAACATTGATCATCTCATGATCTTCCAAGCAAAAAAATAAAAAATAAAAAATAAAAAATAAACAATAGAAAACAAAAATTAATGATTCTAGAAGGATCCATCACTAGCCACGTAACAACTTTGCAAAACTAGGCAAACCCAGAAGAAGCAACTATCTTGCAAACCTACAAAAGTTTAGAAGAAGTTGCAACCTTGACAACTCATACAAACCCAGGAGAAACAACAATTCCTAGTAGAGTCCCTTTAAACAAAAAAAAGTTAAGAAGCTTCAAAATGTTAGACTAGACCTTGTAACTTGTTAATAGGTTTCAAGAGTTAGATATGCCCATCAACAGAAATTGTAAGATAAAAATTAAGAACTACAAATATAAAACTCTTAAAACATAACTAAAGCTAAAAAAAGGGACTTAGACTGCAAAATATCTAAGCACAATGAAGGAATGGATTTTTACCATAAATTCTGCCCTTCCATGATTTCACCAAGAGCTCCATATTCTCCAGGCTCCATTGGTCTATAGTACTAAAAAATAGGAAGCTTCCACTATATTAGAGTCAATAAACAACATTATAGTACAAGATAAAAGACTAGAATAAAGAAGCAATATGAAAAATTCATGCTTACATCAATAGCTTCCTGCATATCTGGCTTCCCAAGAGTAATGTTTTCTCCAATTCTTTGATAACCTCTAATCATTTGTGTGAAATAGATGCATGAGAATGCAAAAAAATTCAAAATATGAAATAATACCATAAGAAGAGAATAGCTACTTATGAGAACATTTGTACATGTAATGATATCTAAATTGAGAATGCATACCTATATCCAGTTGCATGAGACAACTTAATTTTAACCTTTTCCTGATATGGAAGATTAAAGAAACTGTGTACAACATCTCTAACTTCATTAATCAGTTTGTCTGGAATTCCATGTCCTTTCTGTATATAAAATAGGTCAAATATTTGTTT